>JAJSLS010000017.1:600000-1045394 GCA_037042865.1 Epicoccum sp. F181
AGATCTTCCCTTCAATGTGATGGGAGGTGCATATGAGACGGCAAGACATACCGAAGGAGATTCGCCTTTGGACAGCTCACCGTTGAAGCTTCATCACCATTCCTCTGGTAGAAAAGATTGCAGCATTCGTACAACGCGTCGATCTGCAAACGCCATATCATCAGAAGGCGACCCTTCACATTGGATTGCCGTCATCGTGCATACCTGCTTTTGGCACTTTGCTTCATCAAAGTTATTCTTCTGTATGCAGTCTTGCACGTGTCAATTGGGCATGTTCAGTCCTGCGGGAAGAGGTCATCTCACTCTGGATAGCACATGCTCGTGGGTGACACGGAGGATCGGTCTTCACATCCTGTTCGAGGCTCTGGGTTGGTGGCGTCTCAGCTTGTGATCTCTCGAGACGCTTCATCAGATGAAGCTCACCATTTTGTTTGTGTATCCGTTCACTCTTCCAAATGCAAGTAAATAAACTTCTCAAAAGATAATGCCAAAATTTGCACGTGAATCTGGTAGTAAGTGAAAATGATTGCAATAAGTGTATGGAGCTACTGCAATGCGATGTCCCGTGGAAAGTGAAGCAGTTGTCGCTGTCTGCTTCTAGAAGCCGGGCCTTACATCACCAGCGGCAGCCTTGGCGCGGTTCTCTCACTACCAACAACCGGACATCTACTTCTTCCTCCCACCACCGCTTCTCCACACACCCACACACACCAACCTGCCTTTCCCAAGTGAGTTTCACTGCATTGCTCTTTGCAGGCGAGACATCCACTGCGTTCGCATCGCATAGCCACTCACACAATCACCGGCGCACGCAACCTAACATTCGCCAGACATCCCCCACCTTGACCTCCGTCTTGCGACACTTGCGCGCCCTCGCCGATAAACGTCCCACCCACTCTACCAAACACAACCTTCGCAAAACCTCCACCATGTCCGCGCCGACTTCTCCCTCCCCTGCCGGCAACCAGGACGAGGCTCCCCAGCAGTCCGAGCACCTCAACATCAAGGTCACCGACAACAACAACGAGGTCTTCTTCAAGATCAAGCGCACAACCCAGTTGAAGAAGCTCATGGATGCCTTCTGCGAGCGTCAGGGAAAGTCCTTTACTAGCGTGCGCTTCCTCTTCGACGGCACCAGAGTCAACCCGACCGACAACCCCGAGATGGTGAGTTAAGCAGAGAGTTGCTTGGAAGACAATATACCACAAGCGGTCGCAGTGCGCTAACGCAGACACAGCTCGAGATGCAGGACGGTGACACCCTCGAGGTCCACCAGGAGCAGATCGGCGGCGGCTGCTGAATACGCCCAAGCTCCCCGCTTGCTTGACACATCAGCATTGCACGACCGTCACGAGAACGACTACGCGCGATCCAAAACCACATCGAAGCGTTTTTGACGAAATGAGAGGATCGGAAGAGTACACATGGCTTTGGGAGTGAGCGGTAGCGCGGTCCGGCTTGACATGCTAGGTTAGACGGCGGCCAGCACTACCGCTTGTTCAGGCGCACAAGGCGAGTGGAGTTTTCGGTTGGGCTCACATGAGATTAGCTATGGCGTTTCACATGGATATTCCCCGTATCTGCAACCTCTGCAGCTGTCCAAAGTCAATCTACAACTTTCCTCGTTTGAATGCGCGTCTATTACCAGCAATCTGGACAAGTTGCGGCTCCTCGGTACCCATCTTCTGCTGACCGAGTTGCGTTCTGAAAAGTGAACAGGAAGGAATGATTGTCGTCACAACGAAGCTAACTGTGATGGCTCACGAAAGATCTGACCTGGAATTTGATACTCACTGCTGCTAGTACTACTTTCTATGCGAGCTCTCTCTTGCCTTCTAACTCGGTTCCAGCTGCCTCAGAGCTTGGCTCCAGGCCTCTCTATCTGCTTGGTCTTCCGCTGATAGTTCTTCACAAGTTGTCTAATCATCAGATCGAGCATCACATCTTCCGATCCACCACTAATTCAGCGTTAGCACCATTCCACGACATGTCAACTCAAAGGCAAAGACTTACGGGATTCTAATTCCATTCACTTCTCGCCACATCCGTTCTGCAATTTCGCCCTGCCCAGTCCTTGTAAAGCCGTTACCACCATGCAGCAACACGCAAACATCAGCGCACTCCTTGAAAACGATGCCAGAATGAGCTTTCGCGGCTGCAGTCAGCCCGCCCAATTCCACGTCGGCGTCCTCTTTCCGCATCTGCGTCATCTGGTACACAAACTGCTCGATCCACGCCCAGTGACTCTCAAGCAGCGTTCCACACTTCGCGAGTCGATGGCGCACCACCGGCTGGTCCATGAGCGTCTTGCCGAAAGCTTCGCGCTTCAGGCAGTAGTTGAACACCGCGCTGAGCGCCACGCGCGATTGCCGGCACGTGCCGATGGCGATGGTAAGACGCTCGTGGTTGAAGTTGGTCATGATGTAGCGCATACCCTGACCTTCTTCGCCGATCAGATTCTCGACGGGCACTTCGACGTCGTCGAGCTCGATGAATGTCGTTCCGGCGCTGATCTGCCCGGAGACTTTGAGGCGGCGCATGGAGACGCCTGGGTAGCCTTTTAGTGGTACAACGAGCATGGAAAGACCGCTTGGGCCAGGACCACCAGTGCGAACGGCCATGGCGGCATAGTCGGACCAGACGCCGTTGGTGATCCATTTCTTCGTGCCGTTGACGATGTACTTCTTGCCGTCTGGGGACTTCATCGCGGTGGCCTTGATATTAGCGACATCACTACCTGCATCTGGCTCAGTGATGGCGATGCAAGCTCGTTTCCTGCCCCAGAAGAGATCCGGCAGGAAACGCTCTTGCAACTGCTTAGAGCCGAACTTGATGATTGGAGGCACGCCGAAAGCCATTCCGGTGGTCATGCTCGCGGGCGGGCCGGACAGGCCGGAGCGGTGCATCTCGTCGATGTAAATCAGGTTGTGGAAGGAGTTGAAGTCTTCGACTTTGACTACTCCTAGAATGTCGTGGATGCCGCATGCTTTCAGTTGCTGGACTGGCAGTAGCGAAGGGAGAGTCGGGATGAGCATGTTGTGCTTGGAGAACGTCTCGAAGAGGTGCTCTGGGACGGTCTCCTCTTTCTCCCAGTCGAAGGCGAAAGGCGTTAGGTGCTCTGAGATGAACGCTCGACATGCCTTTTGCCATTTTCGTAGCTCTGGGGTGTAGTATGGCGATGGGAGGCCGTTGAGGTAGGGTGGCTCGCTGAACGGGACGGGTGGTGCTTCGGCCATGGTGTATGGTTTGAGAGTTAAAGATTCGGTGTTTGTTGAGGCTATGAGTGAGATTTCCATACAGATCGAATATTGATATTCTTCTATCACATGCTAAGGAGAGTGTTCAGTCTTGTAGACCTCGTCTCGATGCTGCGCCTGGGGTATTTTGCGGGGGCATGAGCCTCGGTTCACCATCAGCTCAGATGCGCGTGTCTGCGAGATTCAGAGCCGCAGCCGATCGCACGGCAATACGGTTATATCCATCTTGGCTATTTAGGGAGCGTTAAACCGTTTGCAGTAATCCTCTATAACGATATACGCGATTCACTTCAAGACTAGTCGGTCGAGTGACAGTCGCGCGGCCTTACAATTTACGCTACCTATGATTCAAAGAAGGCTGATTGATCCTTTACCAGGCATAAGAATTGACATGAGTCTCCGTTGAAAGATCCACAGGCGTCCTTGTGGCTTGACATCTCAGTCACCAAGATATTCGATTCCGAGCCGCTCGAATTATGAGTAGATGGAAAGGGCCAGTTTCTGGATCGAAAATGTGAAATGAATTGATCTCGCGTAATGTTGAATATTTTACCACGACCCTCAGCCCTTGATATGTACAAAAATGAAAACCACCCGGAAAATGGAAGTACTCTAGCCGGGAGACAGACCGGTCTTGAAGTACTTGCTCGCCACGAAAGGCATCTTGGTCACAACAGCCTTCCTTGGCTTGCCGCGGACCATGACTTGCAGCTCTGTGCCAGCCTTGTGCTGTCCATCCTTCACGTACGCCATGGCGATGTTCTTGCGTAGAGTTGGGCTGGGGCAGCCGGATGTGACCTTTCCGATGACGTTCTTTTCGCTGTCGATGATTTCGGCACCCTCTCGTGCGGGGGCGCCTTCGACGACAAGGCCAACACGACGACGCTCAACACCTGCGCCGCCTTTGGCTTTGGTGGTAAGCTGTGGAATGATGGTTTCAGCGCCGTTAAAGCCGGAGCCCTCTTGTGAGCGCCTGCTCTTGGGGATGATCCAGGCCAAAGCAGCTTCGACGGGTGTTGTTGAGTCATCGAGGTCGTGACCGTAAAGACACATACCCGCTTCGAGACGGAGCGAGTCACGGGCGCCGAGACCAGCAAAGCGCAGCTTGTCCTTGCCTCCGACTTCGAGAAGCTTCTCGGTGACGGCAACGGTCTGAGATGGGTGGATGGAGAGTTCGAAGCCGTCCTCGCCGGTGTAGCCACCACGAGCAGCGACGACAGGCAGACTTTCGCCTTCGGGCAGGGTCAGAGTGATGTGGCGGGACTGGCCAAAGTACCATTTCTTCAAGTCGACCTTGCAAGCTGGAGAAAGCGCAGCCTGAAGGATTTCTTCCGAAAGAGGGCCCTGGAGAGCGATGAGACCGTAAGGCTTCTTGTCGGCTTGCAGGTGGCGGAAAGTAACGACCGGATTGACCGTGTTGTCCCAGTTGGCCAAAGCCTTGTTGAGGAACTCGTGATCTTTGGTACGGCAGCCGGCGTTCAAGACGACGTAGAAGAGATGCTTGGGGCCTTCTTCCAGGCGAGTAATGATACAATCGTCGACGATGCCACCGGTCTTGGGGTGCAAGAGCGCGGAGAGAGTGGAGCTGCCAGGCTCGAGGTCTTTCACGCCAGCGGGTGTGATGCTTTCGAGGAAGGCTTCAGCACCTGGTCCTTCGACATGGTATTGGACCATGTGGCCAACGTCGAAGATGGAAGCCTTCTCGCGAGTCCACTTGTGGCTCTCGCCAACGCCGAGATCGCTGTACTGGACAGGCATGCTGTAACCACCGAAGGGAACCATTTTGGCGCCATGTGCAAGGTGGAGATCGTGAAGATCAGTCTTGCCCAGGTTGGTGTCATCGTAGAGAGTGGGTGCTGGGGAAATCTGAGTGCTCTCGTGGCGTGTCTGTTGGCGGAAGGGCAAGCGTGCTGTGGGGCGCTCAATGGCCTTTGCTGCTGACGGGCGAGTGTTGGCATATGCTGACGTTGGCCTGGCCTTGGAGAGAGTAGAATTGGCAATGCCTCGCCTGGATGCGTGACACAGTCTTGCTTCGCGTGCCAACGGCCTCAATGGCCTCATGGCTGCTCGTGACACAGACATGGCTGATGTAGCTTGTTGCTTGGACAGCTGTGCCAATGAGATGGAGGTGTAAGTGAGGTTTGATTGTAGTGGGGTGCAATTCCAACTGCAGTCAATCAAAAAGTGACTCGAGGCTCGCGACACGGTGTTGCTCAGGAAAATATTCGGCAGCAAATTGGCATTGATGAGGTGGTGCAGGGCGCGAGTTACATGTACCAGTCCCACTCTGCAATCCGCGGCCGTGCGAGCGTGAGAGCTTCGGCGTGGGGAACAAGGGAACGCCTGGACGTCACATCATGAAGCCTGAAGCCTGGACAGGAAGCTACATCCTAAACGAGTCAAGACAAGCTACCACCACCACCGCTCCAACGATACACCACCGCTGCCACACCGCCCTCCCACATACCCCCACCACCCCCTCTCCGCCATGGCGCCGTCGACATATTATCTCGTCTCGCTACCGGCCTCAATAGCAGCGTCTGGCGACGCATCCGAAGCTCTCACCACCCTGCGCAGCGCCGTCTCCACCGACAATGGCACCACATACCCTTTCAACATCCCTCACTTCAAGATCGGAACTCTAGATGCCCTAGTGCAGCAAGCAGACGAGCTCGCCAGACTGGAAGGAGGATGTAAGGGTGTGGTAGACAAGGTGGCCGATTCCTTGCGCGGTCTGCTGGAAGGCGACGAGGACAAGATTCAAGAGCAGAAGGTCGTGAATGACCGTGAGTAGTGCCGCAGTAGTCAAGGCAAACACAAGACGCACCAACTAACAGCATCACCACCTACAGGACCCGTGGAAAACTACCTCTCGAACTTCCAATGGAACAAAGTAAAGTACCGCGCCGACAAGCCCATCGCCGAGCTTTTGTCCTCCCTGCAATCCGAAGTGTCCTCCGTCGACTCCGACGTCAAGTCCAAATTCGCCCAATACAACAACACCAAGACCAACCTGGCCAGCATGCAGCGCAGCAAGACCGGCAACCTGTCGCAAAAGTCCCTCACCTCCATCGTCAACCCCGAATGGCTGCTCAAGCCCGACGCCTCCGAGTACCTGCAGCAGCACCTGATAGCCGTTCCCGCGCAGCAAGTCAAAGAGTTCCTGCAAACCTACGAGTCCCTCACCGCCATGGTCGTCCCGCGCAGCGCCAGCCTGCTCGCCAAGGACGACGAGTTCCACTTGTACGCCGTGACGGTTTTCAAGAAGCACAGCACCGAGTTCCTACACAAATGCCGCGAGAGCAGGTGGACGCCGCGCGAGTGGAAGTTCCACGAGGGCGGCAAAGAGGCGGAGGAAGAGGAGCTGCGCAAGCTGGAGAAGGAGGAGAGGAAGGTATGGGGCGAGGCTCTGAGGCTGGGACGAACGGGCTACAGCGATGCCGTGATGGCGTGGATGCACGTTTTGGCCCTGCGAGTCTTCGTCGAGACCGTGCTGCGATACGGCCTGCCTCTCAACTTTGTCTCGGGAATCGTCAAGGTATGCATCATTTCTGCGATCGCCAGATTCGCCAAAAGTGGAACAACAGCGAGAAAAACCAATACTAACTCCTCACCCAACAGACCGACCCCAAGCGCGGCAAGAAAGCAAAAGCAAGCCTCGACGCCCGCTTCGGCGACCTAGGCGGCAACGCCCTGAGCAGAGACAAGAACGGCAAGCCTGCGAAGGACGACGCCACGATGCAGCAAGATCTGGCCGGCGCGGGTTTCTCCACGGACCAAGGCTTCGAAGCTTACGTCTTCTACGAGTTCGAGATCGTGTAGACTTTTGGCTAGGAAGAAAAAAGATCTTCAACTCTCTTGTTTATATACCATAAGGGCATTTTTCTTGTGCATAGAATCTAGCGGTTTGCGACTTTTAGAGCTTATTTCCTGTTGTTAAGGTACCGTTTTCATCCGCTGAGAGAACTATATTTTCGGGCGGATTGATTTGAGTTGTTCACACGCGATGTTGATTTCGTACTGCATTGCTTTTGAAGAGTCCGACTACCTCAGCCGCGACCTGCTCATTTCTTCATGTCACATTTCTTCCTGAACGAAAAGCGCGCCATACACCATCGCTCCCGTCCGCCTACCCAGCAGCATCTAAATGTACTCCCTCTCCGCGAAGCTCTGAATCATGCCCTCAGGAGTAGGCTCATACTCCTTGAGCACCACATCCTCTCCCTCCAACACCGTGTTCGCCTGCACAAACACCTTGCGCGGCTTCGCCTGGCGCACGACCTCCGGACGCAGCTTGGTGGCGTACCACTCGTCCACGCTCGTGATGTCCTCGTACAGCGCTTTGCCGCGCTTCAGGTCCGCCGTGGCTTTAAAGACGTGCAGCTGCTGCAGGAACTTGTTGATGGCCGGGCGGCCGTGCGACTCGATCTTGCTGCGGTCCAGCGCGATGACCAGGTCCGAGAGGTCGTCTTTCGTGTACTCGAATTTGCAGAAGTCGCCTCCCGCGCGCAGGAAGACTTGCAGGATGGCGAAGCGCGCTTGCATGTGTGCTTGGCCGTGGCGGCGGCTGGCTGGGTCCCAGAACTGCAGAGCGGCGACGCCGGCGCGCGCCATTTGCAGGTAGCAGACGTAGAGGATGTCGCCGGCTTCGGAGTGGATGTCGGCTTTGCCGTCGCCGTAGCCGAAGATCTTGAGGATTTCGAAGTCGGGGCAGAGGGACATGGCGACGCTCTCGGCGCGGCACTCCTCGTAGCTGGGGCCCATGCCGCCGAAAACGGTGCCCCAGGTCTCGCCGGGCTTGTACCAGGTTGAAATGGGCTTGTTGTCGACGGGGCTGATGGGTGGGTTCTTGGGGTCGAAGTTATAGTTTCCGGGAGTGGTTTCTTGGAGCAGCTTGCCGCAGCCGTGGCCGAGGAGCTCGTGGAGGCCGACTTGGACTTCGAAGGCTTCGTCTTTGTACTTGTCGTAGACGTCTTGGTCAGAAGCCTTGATGAAGGGAGTGGGCTCTTTGGGGGCAGAGGCGCTGAGAACATTGCCGAGAGAGACGTTTTTGAAGCCTTCGCTTTGGCGGATGTCGTCGTACTGTTGATGGTGTTAATTAACATCCACGGTGATTGGGTTGATTGAGACTCACGTTGGGGATGTTGATGCCAGCAGGAATTCCACTACCTGCGAAAGTGAGGACTTCCAGGCTTGTGAAATCAGGAGAGAGGAACTTGTCCTTCTCGAACTCAGCGCCCCAAGGTAGCTTAGGGATCTGAGCCGGAGCAGCTTCAACTAGCTTGCCAAATGCCTTGGTCCTCTCCTTGTTGACACAGGCAGCAAATCCTTCCCACTCTCCTCGAATGCCGTGGGGATCGCGGTATGTCTCAATGAAGCCAATGTTGCTCTCGACTGCGGGACCAAGATCCTTGATCCAGTGGCGCTGCGAGTTCTTGTGGGCCTCCATCGAACCATCGTGGAACGCCTTCACATACTCACCCTGCATGGCATCCTCCTCGGAGTTACCAGCAAACTTCTTTGCCTCAGTCAAGTTACGGGCAATCTTTGCCATTTCGGTAGCATGGTCACCGAATACCAGACGCAGCTTCTTGCCCTCCAGAGGGGCTGGAAGTGTCCACTCAGACTCTTTGACATCACGCTGGGTTGGGTCGGTGACAGCAGAGGCGATCAGAACTTCGAAATCACCAGACGACGTCTTGCGCATACGAGTGTTTTCAGGAAGGAGGCCCTTTTCCTTGAGGAAGTCGGCAGTGATAGTGATCTCCTCGGTCGTGATGTCTGCAGAGTCCGGGTAGTAAGTGGAAACGTGGCCTTTGTCTGGGTAGCCGAGGTGCATGCGAGCGACGCTGGACTGGTAGAGGTCATCTTTGAAAGTGGCGAATAGCTTCTCAGCAGCATGGCTGGTTTTTGCGAGCTTAGCAAAGCTCTCGCTGGGGATGCGAGGGATGATCTTGCTGTCTCCGAAGGAACGATAGTTGCCTGTGTTGCCGATGAATTGGGCGGCGTAGTTGAGGAAGTGCTTGAGATCGTCGTCGGAGATGCCAGTCTTGGATTGCACCTGCTTCCAGTCGCCTTGTCATGCATGTTAGTGTCGATGGCTCATGAGTGCTATATCCTACATGATTGCCACATACCGTTCGAAGACTTGTGAAGCTCAATGATGAAATCGTAAATCGCCTCGCTCTCAGCACTGACTTGACGAAGATTGATCCTCGTGCCGGCAAGAGCAGCACGACTAATGTAGTGTGCATACTTCTTTTGCTTTGCGTCCAAAGCGTCAAAGTGCGGCTTGATGGCCAAGGGAACAATAGTAGGCGGGTCGTCGGCAAGGTACTGCTTGAGCGTTGATTCGTCCATGGCCGTCTCGTGCATCCTGGCGATTGTTTGTGCGATTGTGCGTGGGAAGTTTCGTATGAGCGGTCTGGATGGATGGAGTGCTGCTCGTCTGATGACGGATGTTGGGAAGAGATGTGGTGGCATATGTGGAGTTGTGGATACGACTGGAGTTGACTGCAATCAAGCAAGCTGTCTCGTGATCTCGTGCAGCCAGCCAGCCAGCTTGCGTGTGGCGTGAGCTTCTGCTGCGGGCGGCGGAGGTGCCTTGCATGTGTGCTGTATGCATGTCGATCTTTTGAGTTGTTGTCTCGAACAACATTGATTTCCGTCGCGTACATGATATGTATATATTCGGTATAGCTAGCATTTGAGATGTCTAATTTGGTATGCAATTAGGATCGTAGTCGCGCGTGACTGTACAGCTTCAAAGTTGACCACGAGACAAAAGCCGCAGAGCGCGAGACGAAAGCTGGCGGATCCCAGAATAATAATGTCTGTTTTGAAGGATCTATACATTTAAAGGTGAGGCAAATCGTATGTGTCAAAATGATTACCACCAGTGTGAGTTTGAATACTTTTGATTCTGATGTATTGCTTGGTCGCATGATGCCTATTTCTACCTGATCCTGTACCATTATCATCGTGACAGTTTCCAATTATTTCCCAGCCATGCCACTCGTAGCATTCATCCGTCGGAAACGAAATTTGGGGGGTTAAAAAAACACGAGACGAGACGCGTCTCGAAAGAAGAAGAGAAGACGAAAAAGGTGAAGCCGCTCAAAAAACTGCAAAAGTGTCCCACAAAAATTCCCTTCCATCCAATGCCCATGGTGTGCTCTTTTCCTTTTCATTCATTATCGTGCTGTTGGGTGCATGTTCTTACAAGAAAGCGGCGAAGAGGGCACCGAAGCCGAGGACACCGGCAGAGGCGAAAGTAACGCGGCCTGCAGAGGAGTCGGCACTACCAGTGGACTGAGCGGCACCGCTGCTGCTGGCACCGGAAGAGGATGAACCGCGAGTAGAGCTGGAGCCGGAGCTGGACTCGGAGTCGTCTGACGATGAGGAGTCAGTGGCGGAGGCGGCAGTGCCAGTCTCGGTGCCGGTGCCGGTGACAATTGTTGCGCTCTCAGGAGCGTCAATGACGACGGTGGTGGAGCTGCCGACGGAGACCTCGAAGGAGGTGAGTGTGCGGGAGATGTTGATCAAAAGGTAGGTGTTGCCAACGGGAAGACCGGCGGGGATGGTGGCAACTGCAGGCTGTGAGGTCACGGCGGGAGGGAGAGCAGACTGTGCGGTCTCAACCTCGGGCATGCCAGTGACCACACCAAGGCTGTTCGTCTGAGTGAGGTATGAGGTGAAGCCGTTGGTGTAGGGAACGGTGGTCGATGTAGTGGAGCCGCTGGCGGAGATCTCGACAACCTGGAGAACGAATGTTAGAAGGCATTGACGCTAGTAGGGACAATGATGAGCTCGTACGGTGCTGTTGGCCTCGCTGCTGCTCTGGGCGTAGGCGGCGGCCACGAAGGGCGCGGCGAAGAGGATGGAAGAGCGCATTGTTGCTGTGTGTGGGAGGTGTTGTGCTGTTGATGTGAGTTATTTGATGTTTGAGGATGTGCGTATGTACAGTGATGTGATGCGCGTGAGAATAGATTCAGATGTGATGAGATGAAAGCAAAAAGAAGAGGCGGAGAGTCAAGGGCGACGCGTTGTATTTATTCCCATACAGCAGGAGCCGTGCATGGCGTGGCATGGCATGCTCACTCACTCACTCACACGCTGCCTGCCTACAAGGCTCGTTAGAAAGTGAGCCGCGAGATGCTAGCGGCCACGCTAGCATAAACTCGTGGCTGGCCCTGGCAACGGCAACATCTGGATCGGCGGGTGTGCGAGTGTTCGTGAGTGCGGAGAGGGTGTGCATGAGGCGCGAGTCTATTCCCAGTATGGTGAGTTTGATCTTGCGGGTAATGCTGGTGTTTAGGTGTGCAGGTGTGCATGAGTGGAGCCCCCTGCCCGCCACCCGGCCAACCCACTGGGCCTGTCGAGACCTGAGGAGCGAGGGGAGGAGTTGCACAAGGCGAGCGGCGAGAGAAGAGCTGCGGCCGGACGCGTCACCTTCAACACGACATGCCAGGCAAAATTAGAAGCAGTGCATGTTACTCCGACATGTATTGCCTATTCGTGGATAGTCGTCTAGTCATCGACACGCCCTCGAATCCCAATGAGAGGAGAGAGAGTTTGATGGCAACGAACTGTATGAGTTCGGGCCACGGCCGGATCATCACGTCTTTCTTTCACAAAGACAACAACACCTCGCACTGTCCGCCTGTTTTCTCCTCTCCTCCAGCTTCACATCCACCCACAACTTCTCCACGCTGTGCCGTTCCAGTGGGGCGGGCCTCTTTTTGCGGTGGCGCGTCTAGCGTCTGCCCTCTCTCAGCCACCCCGATTCGTGACATGCAGCTCGCCGGCTGGTCGTGCAGCACAAGGCGCGTTGGCAGGGCAAACGCGCCCAACAAACCATCGCACGTGATGCTGCAGTATAGCACATCATCGTCTCCGTCGAGCTCCCCGAGTTGACCGTGGATTTGAACTTGTACCGTGGACGACGCTCCAACTGTGCGCAAACATCTGAGACCTCTCCCAATCGCCGACTTATCTCACCCAACGTTCGCACGGCCCGTTCTATCGGTGCGCCGGGGCCGTGATATCGATGTCACACACTTGTTGCAGATGACAAGATGGAGAAGATGTTCTGTTACGACAGTCTTGATGCTGCCTTGGCAAGGTGTTGCGAGCTTAGCTACCGTCTCTCGCCTCACAGACGGCTTGCCTTGCAAACGACAGACAACACCGTCACCGATGGAGAATCTTTCGATCTCGGCGACAGATCTACGTATCTTCGTTCCCGCACACTCCGCAGACTAAGACTTGATGAGGAAGGTAAGAAACTTGGAAGTACCGCTTATCGCATTCCGTCGAAAAGATTTTCAAAAGCAATCATTATAAGATCATGATGTTTATGCCTGTTAGAGGAATGCGCCCAATAATTTCTTGCGGCACCTTTCAATATTTTCCTGCTTGTCTTGCGCTCACGCGTGGATTTTCAGGATGTCCGGCTACCTCGCCACCGCTGCGAAACTGCTTCTTGTGAATTATCTCTCAGCGGCAGTCTATGCTTCACCTGATGCGACACAGAATGGACTTACAGTTGATATCTCGGTAGCAAATGAGCTACTCAATGGCAGCACCGACGGCCGGGTCTCGCTCATGTTTGCACCTGCTGGCACAGACCCACTGGCCGATACTGAAGTCGACTCCTCTCCTAACAAATTCTTCGGCAAAAACGTGTTCAACTTCGCGGACGGCGACACGGTGACACTAGCAGGAGGTAGCGGATCCAACACCAGACTGGGTGTCTATGGCTGGCCGAATGTGAGCTTGGACGACGTCTCGCCCGGCAACTACACTGTCCAGGCTTTCCTGAACCTGTATGAGAAGGTCACGAGAAGTGATGGCTCTACTGTCAGCGTTCGCTTCCCATGCGGAGATGGCGCTTTGAACGTCGATGGCTTTGGCAGCCTTTTGACCTCTGCAGTCGATATCGAGGTGCTAGGTGGAGCACAATCGATCAATCTCGAGTTCAACGCCATTGAGCCTGTGCAAAACTTCACCGGACACGAAGTCGGAGGCTGCCAGCAAGGCAACTACGAGGATACTACATATCTGAAGTATGTCAAGATCCGCAGCGAAAAGCTCAGCGAGTTCTGGGGCCGCGATATGTACGTGGGCGCCAACGTGCTTCTCCCTTACGGCTACGCTACAGGCAACAACACGAAACGCTATCCTGTGGTCTACTCGCAAGGCCATTGGCCCGCGGATGTAGGTGCATTCAATTACCCGACAGCAAGCTACAGTGAGGCGTGGGACAGCGGTGTTATTCCCGATGAAGACGGGCAGTCATCGAACCACACAACACCCAAGATGATTCTCGTCACGTTCCGTCACGAAGCTCCATTCTACGACGACTCATACGCGGTCAACACAGCCAACATGGGCCCTTACGGCGACGCCATTAACGATGAATTGATCCCTCACATCGACGCCACCTTCAACACTATTGCCGAACCCTGGGCTAGAGTGCAAGAAGGTGGTTCCACTGGTGGTTGGATCTCAGCTGCCAGCGTCATCTACAGACCCGACCTTTTCGGTGCCTGCTTCTCTTCGTACCCGGACTCTCTCGACTTCCACAAGCACCAGGATATTGAGTTGTATGATAGTGCCAATGCGTACCATCGCGCTGACGGCTCTTCCATTGGCTCTATTCGTACTTTCCGGAACAACACGGAGGTTGTTCTAGCTACTGTCGAGCAAGAGAACCACTGGGAGCTGACGTTTGGCACCTCTTCGCGGTCGTCTTTGCAGTGGGAGTATGTATAACTTATAAAAGTTCAAGCGAATAAGTGCTAACGTGGGCAGTGTCTGGAATGCAGTCTTCGGCGCACAGGGCTACAACGGCTACCCTCTCGAGGTGAGAACAAGATTCTTTTGACACGTCAAGCATTTGCAGATTTACTAACATCTCTGACAGCCATGGAATAAAGTTACTGGAGAGATCTACCACGAAGCTGTCGAGTACTGGAAGCCTTTTGACCTCTCTCGCTACATCACAGACAACTGGGCAGGCAAGAAGAACTTGGGTGAAGTTCTCCGCCACCGCATCTTTGTCTATGTGGGCTCACACGACAATTACTACCTCAACGAAGGTGTGCAGAAGTTCGAGCAGAATGTGAACAGCCGCGGCGGTCCGGGTTGGGTATGTACAAGACTTCTGCGCCACTTAATACTCGAGCACAGAAATCCTGCTTAGCCCAGGTGCTTTTGATACAAGCCATCGTAACTGACAACCTACACAGGCCAATGTCACCATCCTCGAAGGCCAAACTCACGGCGGCAACTACCAAAGACGCGAAATCTGGAACTACCTCGAATTCCTCGACACTTACTTCAAAGACCACGCACCCACCGGCAAGACTCCCCTACCCGCCAACGTCACCAGATCAGCTGCACGAGGAAACCTCTGGGAAGACGTCATCAAAACCGCCGGCCACCAAGCCGCCCTCGATCGCCAGGCACCGCCCGCCCTTAACGTCACTGGTAGGACTGTGCACGCTTCCGTCGGACGTTGGGACCCGGGTGTCACACTGAAGGCGGAATGGTGGGTAGGTGGTAAGTGTGAGGGCGGAGCTTTCGATGTCAAGCAGGGACAGAAGGTCAAGTATGTGCACAAGCGCCGCGGTGGCGCTGTAAAGGTGCATTTGGAGGTGACGGGCAAGAAGATGGGGTATGTCAAGGAGACGAGGCGGAGCAAGAGTGTCACTGTTGGGCAGTAGTCAGGCGTTGAGATCCTCTGTAGTGATATTGGATTGGATTAGACATTAATTTCGGTAAGATCATCAACCTTCCAAGACGACAACTCGAGCTCTCCCTGCTTGCCCCCGAATTTCCCACGCCCACGAACATACTCTGTTAGGCCTCATCGCATGATCGACAAAGAACACAGCAGCCTCTAGCCACCACCTACGGCCTCACAACAAGCTGCACCAACCCCTTCCCAGCACTATACTCATCCAACTGCCCATTAATCTTCTCCACATTCTCCAACCCATCCAACGTCCAAAACGCCGTCGGCCTCACAACCCCAGCCTCAATCCAACTCGGTAACACCCTCCAAAAAGGCTCCGCGTGCTCTCCCAAATTTGCATTCGTATTCTGCACCAAATTTGCTCTGCACAAAGGCCTCGTCTCGTGAATCTTCGCTTCGTTCACGCGGTGCAGCGTCGCCAGACGAGTCGGCTTGTCCGGTGCGAGGAGAGCGGTGGCGAGGTGGTGTTCCCAGCTCGCGCAGTCGAGGATGCGGGTCACGTTTGAGGGGCCGCCTGCGGCGGCGTGGACCTGAGAGATGAGTTCTTCTTCCGGGAGGTGGCGGTCGATGATGTGAGAGGCTCCGGCTGAGAGGAGCTCGGATTTGTTTGTCTCTGAGAGGCTTGCGACGGCGATGATGGTTTTGATGCCGAGGATACGTGTGGCGAGGCGGGTGAAGAGGCGGGCGATGTTGGTTCCGGCGCCGAGGAGGACTATGGGCTCTGAGGCGTGGTTGAATGGTCTATCCTCCCACGGAGCTGGGAAGTCGAATCCAAAGCTCGTGAAGAGAGCGATTGCGGTTGTGGCGACGTTAATGGGCAATGTGGCCGCTTCGTCGTCGGAGGTGCTGGCGGGTGTATGTGCGATTGAGTCGGTCTGGAGGATCGCATGTTCTTGCAGTCCGGCTTGGTCTGGTGTTGGATATTGGAGATTGCTGGTTCCGAAGACTCGGTCTCCGACTTTGAAGGATGGTGATGGATCAGGACCGAGTTCATGGACGATGCCGGCTATGCTACTTCCCAGGACCCAGGGTAGCTTTTCGGCGATGAAGACGCCTCTGTCGCGACCGTAGGCATCGTGCGGTAGGACTGTATATACTGTTAGTGCTCGTATGAGATATCGTTATAGACGGTTTGCCACTAACCTTGCGCTGCTGTCACCTTGACCAGAAGCTCGCCGGCTTTGGGCGAAGGTATTGCTCGTTCTCCGAGACGTACTGGCTTTCCGACTTCGTAGACAAACACTGCTTTCTGTGTTTTTGAGGCCATAGTGCTGCGTATCGGCTTTGGATCGACTAAGATGGCGACTTCACTTTGGTTGTTGGGCTGGGGTGGCAGATAAGGATGGTCTTGTATGGGCTCTGGGTCCTCTGAAAAATACTGACAAGGTGATATTAAAGTCCTATAAAAGCCTCAATCTCTGATTAGTGATAGCACCATTTCTCGTGAAGACTTGCCGTCTTCTGTCATCGTCGAGCAGTGATCAGTCAACCGTGCATGCACTCAATAAGCGGGTCGCACTGTGTTAGTCATCTTGTAGACAGACAGCCGTGAATCATCTCTCCTTTAAGAAACTTCTGTATGTATATGAGTTGGCGATTAGTAGACGGAATGACTACACGATTCGATACTGGAGGCAATTACATATCAATATAGAGTGAGGTGAGTTTGTAAGGACAGCCCCGAAAGTCTGCATACTCGCGCAATGGTGGTTGTCCAACGTGCAAGCATCGTTTTTGGCATCCAGTTCACGCTTCATGCATACACTTGCAGCAAAGGCGCGGTGGTGTAGTGTTTTTTGTAACGCTGTTAATGGTCGATGAGACCTAATTCTCTTCGCGATGTTGATTCCGCCCCCACTTATCTGGATGCAGTTGAGCGCCCGGTCCTCTCCGACCATCGGCTAGGGCAACAATCATCACGCCGATCTAATCTGATTTTTCAGGGCCAACCCCCAGCCCAATACCCAGACGGTTCCAAACCATCAAGCAGCTAAACCAAGCATGTCAAAGCAACGCAGTAGCCTGCTACGTGCAGGGCCATCAAGCAATTATGGCTCCACTTCGCAAAGGTGCGTAGGCGAGAGCATGTAGGCGAGATCGCATGTTCTTCTGTGGCGGAGGCACTTGAAAGGTGGAAGGAGGGACTGGTGTTCTGTCCTTTGCTTTTGGTTCTGTTTCCACGGCTCACGCTTTGCCGTCAGGATGGAGAACGATCGTTTCGACACGTATGGATCATGCAACTCGCAACTTGGGGCTTCTGCTAGCAGCATCGATGCCGAAGGATTGAACAAATCCCGTCCTGGCCAGCACAACTCTACGCAACAAGTCCTTAATCCCGACCTCGAGGCAACTGGACAACGAGATGGCAATCCAAAGTTCCACCAGCTGGGATGGAAACGCCTGACGATTCTCGCAATGGTCGAGGCAATCGCACTGGGAAGTCTTGGTTTGCCACGAGCCTTTGCAACCCTGGGCATGGTCGCTGGAGTCCTTCTGAGTATCGGCATTGGACTCGTGGCAATGTACGCCGCCTACAACATCGGTCAGGTGAAGCTCAAGTTCCCGCAAGTCTCTCACTACGCCGATGTTGGCTCACTGCTGTTTGGACCGATTGGCTCTGGTATCTTTGTTGGCGCTTTCGTCTCGCTGCTCATCTTCGTTGTTGGATCACACTGTCTGACGGGTGCGATCGCCTTCAAAGAGATAGTGCAGACGAACATATGCTCGACTGCTTTCAGCGCGATCTCTGCTGCGATCCTGCTTTTCCTTGCTATTCCTCCTTCGTTTGCGGACATTGCTATCCTGGGCTACATCGACTTTGCCTCAATTATTCTCGCAATTGGTATCACGATGATCGCAACTGGAGTCCAAGAACGTGGGAGCCTTGGAGACCTGGAGCCGTACGTCGCTTGGTCAGCTTGGCCCAAAGAGGGTATCACTTTTGAAGAAGCGATCGTCTCCGTGAACAGCATAGTATTTGCATACTCATTCGGTGGCTGCTTGCCTTCTTTCATGGGTATTTATAACGCTAGCATTAGAGGTAGTTGACGGCATTTTGCGCTAACACTCCACTCAACAGATGACATGCACACGCCTTCAGACTATGTCAAGACACTTTGGTGGTTGGGCGGATCTCAAATCTTCATCTACACATTGACTGGATCTCTCATATATCTCTTCGTGGGCCAATCTGTGCAATCGCCCGCACTGCTTTCGGCCGGCCCTTTGATATCAAGGATCGTCTTTGGCATCGCTCTCCCGGTCATCTTCATTTCTGGGTCCATCAATACCACTGTCGTATGTCGATACATCCACGGCAAAGTGTTTGCCAATTCCAGCACTCGATATGTCAACAGTCCCAGGGGATGGGCAACCTGGCTTGGTCTGGTCTTCACCGTCACCATACTTGCGTGGATCATTGCCGAGGCGATCCCAATCTTCTCCGATATCCTCTCGATCAGCTCCTCTCTCTTTGTCTCGGGCCTGTCCTACTACATACCGCCCGTGTTGTGGTTTGTGCTCTTGAAGAAAGGACACTGGTACGAGAAGCATAACTTGAAGGCTGCCCTGTGCAACATGGTCGTTTTTGGAATTGGAATCATCATTCTTGGCTGTGGAACGTATGCTAGTATCGCTGAACTGGTGAGTCGATTATCGCAATTGTCTTACAGACAAGCCAGCTGATCATTTCATAGGTACGGGAGGCTAAGTCGGGGCTGATTGGCAAGCCGTTCAGTTGTTGAGAGAGGCAGTGAAGCGATTTCGTAGATGTGGTCCGTATAGAGATGCTCGACTTTGCTCGTGTCGAAGGCGACAGGGTATCTCGGGTGACCGACGTATCAATAGCTGCGGGATCGACCCCGACCTTGAAGGCAAATATGTTGCTTGTTCATTGATACAATGCCAATTTCCTGATAACACCAGTTGAGTTTGCCAGGATATGACTTTAATCAAGGCCTCTACCAGCATGCCCAAAGCTGCCCTGCCAATGTTTATATTCGCCGTGTTTCTCGTCGTGAATTGGACGTAATGTGATTCAGGGCAAATCAATACTGTGGAGATCGTGATAATACCAGGTCCGTCGCAGTCTTCAAGCAGCACCCCGAGATTGACGCAGAGTCGTCGTGTCATCGTTACTGGTGCTCTCCAGCTCGAAGTACATCCCCCAATGGCCCTTGCAACCCGGATTGAACTCAGCCGCGCAGTTCGTGCATCGACTTCCGCTTTGCAAGTAATCGTCAATGCGTAATACGTATTTGCATTGACCGCACAGCACAGCGCGCTCATCACGCTGTGCAAGAGGCCATACTGTGGGCTCGTGTTGTTCCAGAGCGTTGTGGCAGCTTATGCAGGCGTAGAACTTGAGGCAGCATGCGTGGCGAATTGCGATGATGTCGCGTGCAGAGTGCCAGTGTTCGCACTGAGTCAGTGTCGTGACGGATATGCCATGGACGTGAACCGAGGCTGTTGGTACGTCGGATGAATGTAACGCCATAGTTGCTTTCGAAAAACTAGAAGGTGGAAGGAAGGAGCGGTGTTTAGGTGAACTCAGATTCGTCGAATTTCCAGGCCTGTATGAGCGGCCATACTTGCTCTATATCTTAATTCAAACACTCTATATTCTACGCAATCAAATTCCTGTCACATACGACCATAGGTCAGTGAAAACTGGGCATCCCGTCCGCTCTGCCATACATAAGCACTGAACCGGGCGACTAGTACTAGAGTGGGTGACCATCTGGGAATCCCGCCTGTTGTATGTTTTTGTTTTTGGCTACACGGTATCCATGCTGGATATCACCTCCTAGCATTATGTACCATCAGAAAAGCCTAACATGACCGAGTACTGGATGTCGTTGCACAGTCTGATGAGTTTTGATAAGCAATCATCCATACCATCTTGAAGCGAAGGTACACAAGTTCGATGAACTTCTTCTAAGCTTAATCATTTTGAAAGGCACAACAGAATTCGATAATTTATGCTATCAACTCAACAGACAGAATTACAACGACTCCACTCATACCCGATCAACTGCCGTCTACTCATTGCGCCCGAATCGATCTTCCCGGTAATGACTGTAAGATGCTGTGCCACAATCTTGCCCAAACCGACCTCCCCGATAGTGACTGCAGAACATCGTGCCGAAAGAACTCAAACACCACATGTGTAGTCGCCGCAGTTCTTGTAGTTGTCCGAGAAACAGTACACATCGTGCGACCTTCCTTGGCCATCTACGTAGCTCGTGTACGCCTTTCCCTGCAGATCATTCTCATCTGGAATTGATGTTAGTAATATGTTCCAATCAGGATGTAGGAAGCGCACTTACAGCCATTGGGATAAGTGATCTCTCCACCATAAGGGTGGCGTTTGTCGCCTTTGTACTTGAGCGTGACGGTGTAGTCACTCAGATGGAGGGTGGTCGATTCGTCAGAGTCGGCGAAGTTTGTCGGAAACGGGAGGGTCTTGACCGGGCCGTCGTTGTCGTAGATCTTCATATCTTGAATGGTGCCCAGGTGTTCGTGGACATACCTGTCGACGCGGACGCGAGCGCAGGCTTGGGCCTGGAGAATGAGGGTGGCACTCAGAGCCAAAATCTGGGAGACCTTCATGGTGAGAGAGTCTGGATTGGAAGGCGGGTGGTTTTTTGATTTAGCGGTGTTGATATTCGAGTAGTGTGTTGATTATGTGAAGTACTGGCTATGTTCGCGGTGATATTCCAGTGGGATCTTCCGAGGTTTAAGTATCTCTCGATCAACGACCGTCCATTTGACATACGCAAAGCTTCGTACGCTCCCCAACCGCTCCATTGATTTGATCACGAAGATAGCTGTTAAATTCAACCAGTCTCACTCAGACATACGAGTCTTGACAGATTTGTTGAACATTTGCCTAGAGCTAAGGTCATATTTAGACATTCATAGGCAGCTGCGATGTGGCTGGAGATCTCACGTCTACCCCATGCGGTTGTTAGTTAGCTTAGATGTACCCGTATAGAAGCAAATGAGGAAATTAGTCTGCGGCTGAGAATTCGTATCATATTATTTGTCCAATGTCATGGCCTGCGCTGGCGTACATTGTGCTGAGTCGCTTACGTGCACAGCCACGCGGCGCACAGCAACCCCGATAAACCTCAATCCTCCAGGAGCAGTACTCGACCTTTCAATACTACATGCTATTCTTTAGCAGCCAAGGAGAGCTATCACCTGAATCGGACGTGTGATGAGAGGGTGAAGTAAAATTGGCCAACTCCACATCCTTACGACCACGTCGCTTGACACCGCATGTGGCTCCAAGTCTCAAACCTTCTCCGAGCGTTAGTACGATCTCGCTCTTCGATCTCCGTGCAGAATCCAACTACTTTGTCCACTTTGTCGACCCTGGCCACAAGTGATTGATCCTCTCACAATTTGCTCGAACCACGTGACACTCCACGAGGCGGCGACTTGATCGACACTTCCTCCCACCACGGATAAATCCTCGGAGCATTCCTAGCCAAAGAATCCTGGAACTGTGGAGGTTGCTTCTTGAAGAAAGCAGCTTTGAACGCCGCATGATCGCTTGCAATGCGTTAGTCTTACCTGTCGACGGCAGAGCTCATGGGAAACTTACTTTCCACCAAACATATCTGCTAGCAGTGGGCTATCTGTGAGATGAGCGGCTTCGGCAGAGCCAAGATTCCGCCATATGAGCTGTCGATTGAGATGGATAGCCATCGGACTGACGTTTCGCATTATGTCTTCGGCAAGTTCGAGCGCTCGAGGCAGGACATCTTCTGGCTTGGGCAACAGCTCTGCGAAAAGACCGTCCAGTACTTTGGAGTCTGCGGGGAATCGCTTCCCAGTGGCGAGGAGATAGGTTGCATTGCTGTAGCCTACCATACGCGGCAGGAAGAATGAGCTGCAAGATTCCATCGTAAGTCCAATCCGAGCGAACGGGAAACCGAATTCGGCTTTGGCGGGTGCTAATCTGCGACAGAATGTCAGTCGTTGAACCTTCTGTTGAAGGGAAATCGTCCTACCGAATAGCAGCAGCAAGCGTAGAGGTCATCCCAATCCCCACAGACATCCCGTTATATGCAACAATAATGGTTTTGCTGCAGTTGTACATGGCAAGCGCCAACGTTCCACCGGGATCACGGACCGTTCGGACTGGTATATTCTTGACCATACTTGCATCTGAGTTGAGATCGATACCTGCACTGAACACTCTTCCGGTTCCAGTAAAAATGACGACTTTGACTCTGTCGTCGACATGCACAGTGGTGAAGAAATCGATCAATGCTGCGAGCATTTCGCTGGTGATTGCGCCCAGCTTGTCAGGTCTGTTCAATGCAACGATTTGGATTGGCGTTACGCCTTTAGCTGCCTCTGGATGGTTTGAGATGCAGATATGGTTGTCTCTTGGTGTCACATAGGAGTCTGGGACTAAAATGGTGTCGCCATTGGTCCATGACATTTTGTCGAATCAGCTGATGCTCGACAGCTCGTAGGAGTAAAGTGTTTCCTTTCTTTGATCTAGTAGGAAATGTTCGTTGACGCCTTGATTGGGATCACAATTATGGAGAGAAGAAGAACGGGAGGCAGTGAATCCCTCGCGGATACTGTACTGTATTGAGTTGCCCTAGTCGTACGGCCATTACTGTAGTTGGCTAAGGCTTGGCTTCTCATCGCATCAACCTAGGTAGCATAATTGCGTATTCCATTCCTTCGTGTGTGTTTGTGACTGGTGGGCCTGCCAATGGGAACATGAGAAGTGCCGTGGAGACCTGTCAGATGCCGAGGTCATCACTAATCAACATTGATCATGACTGACCCGGGGTACCGTGATAATTGATATAACAACACGCTCGCCCATCAAGAGCCACAGAGATCACTTCGAAAGCCAAAATTATATTGTTGGACCACTCACCATGGCTTCAGAACTACTTGCTGATGTTTATGTTTCCCCAGCTGTGTCCATGCGCAGACCTGATGGTCAAGTCGTCGGAACGTGGTCACCAATCGCCTGCACACTGATCCATGGACCCAAGTCAGCAGTCCTAGTCAATGCACCTTTCACAACAGCAGAGATAGAAGGTCTAGCGAATTGGATTAGCAACACACTTGGCAAAAAGAAACTCAAAGCTGTCTATGTCTCTCACGGAGTTCATGACTTTCTGCTTGGCTTGCCTACGCTTCGCAAACGCTTCCCAGACATGAAAGCGTTCTGTACGCAGGAGACATTAGACGCAATCAAACAAAGTCTCCAACCGAAAGTCCTTGCTGCTTTCGCAGCACAGTTCCCGGGACAGATCGATAAGCAACCGTCCATCGAGCAAGCGGCAGAACTTCTGCCCCCGAGCAACGAACTCGAGGTTGACGGACACAAATTGCAAGCGATCGTCGCCGGGCAAGGCGCAGTACCAAACTCCACGATCATCTGGGTTCCTAGCCTCCGACTCGCTGTCTGCGGCACGATAGTCTATGGTTCAGTCCATCTAATGCAAGCGGGCACCGCAACGAAGGAGAAAAGGAATGCTTGGATTGCAGCTGTCGAGAAGGTGGAGCAGCTTGGTCCCACAAGTGTCGTTGCCGCTCATCAGAAGCCAGGGGAAATCAATGGTGTCTGGCATTTACAGCGTACGAAGGAGTATCTCAAGAAGTTTGGAGGACTGATTGAGTCGGGTCAGGTGAAAGATGCCAAAGAGCTTTCGGCGGCGATGATGAAGGAGTACCCTGACCGATTGAACAGTGGGGCTTTGATTGTTAGTTCGAGGGCTGCTTTCCCAAAGCCGAATCGTCTCTGATGCCTGAGATGATATGTATCCAAATAGTTCATACAGCGGCTGAACCTTCTTCACCTGACTTTGCTGAATCTCGCATCCAACCTCGTCTCTAAGGCGAGAATTCTTCGATCGGACGCGGTTAGTAACTCCAACATAACATTGTCACTCTGAGCATGGACATAGATTTTCCGAATTCTAGGCACGATGGAAGCCGTTTGCCGGCTGTCGATTCTCTGCGCCTTTTCGTTCAAGAATTGTAAAAGCAGAGATGCCTGTGTAAATACAGAATCTAGTAAACATACTCAAAGTTAGGGTTCTCCTTGTCAGTCATGTCATTGAAAGCCGTAGCATTCAGCTCATCGGCCGTGCCATCACCGGCATCGCGCAGGGCTGCTCGCTGCTGCTCCTTACGCTTGTTCTCCCACTTGAAGGAGTAACGCAGCACGAAGAACAGTGCAAGCTCGATGCAGTTGGCTACCAGGATAGATCCAATGCCGAGCTGGTAAGTGGGAGCTTGCTCGGTGCGGTAGAAGAATGGACTGGCAATGTTGCCTACGCATGCTCCCAGCCAGATCATGCCGGAGACGATCATCTTCTTGGATTGACCTCCTGTGTTGGAGGTGATGAGCGAGAGGCAGATGACGAATGAAGCCTGGTAAGATCCGGTGAGGTAGCTTGGTAGAATGTCAGTACAAGGGCATGTTAGTCAACGCTGGAATTTGAGACTCACAAACAGATCAAGCGACCAACATAGGCATCATCAGGCGCCAGCAAGAATCCAAGAGCACCAGCAATAGTCGGTATCATGAATATGGCGCTGACAAGTGTACGGCTGTTCGGCGGCATGTATTTATTGGCAAGAGCACCGAGGGCAATCCAGATAGCCACAAGCACACCTTGCGGGATGCCCAACAGCGCAGTGTGGAGTGTGTCAAAGCCGAGACCTTTGATTACCAGGGTGGAAAAGTTAGAGATGCCGCCGTTGGGGACATTAGAGACGAATCCGAGCAAGGTAAACAGCCACGTCTTGTAGTCCATGTAAGCCTCTTTGATCTGTCCCCAGCTGATGCCACGATTCTCGATACCAGTTTGGTTTCGGCGCATGCGAGCGATCAGGATAAGTTTCTCCTCGCGATCAAAGCCCCAGATAGTCCGTGGAGAATTCGGCACCAGGAAGACCAATGCGATAGCCCATGCAGAGCAGAAGGCTCCAACGATGAGGAACTCGTAGCGCCAGGATTGAAGCGCACCCTGGATATTGCCGATCCCGTAGCCTAATTTGATCTGTCAGTCACATACCTTTAGAGATGCGTGTGAAGTAGCACATACCAATCAAACCTCCTCCAGCAACGCCAACACCATTGAAAGCATACCAGATAGAAATGCGAGTGGGCTGCTCCGCACGAGTAAAGTACATCGATGTGATTAGCATAAAAGCCGGGTCAGCAATTGCTTCAAAGGCTCCAGACAATATACGAAGAGCGAGCAGGCCAGCGAAGTTCTTGGCCGCAGCTTGTGCCATCAACAGGGCGCCCCACATGAAGATGTTGAAAGCCAAATAGTATCCAGGCGGAGATCTCTGCATCAGAAGGTTCGATGGAATGGCCCAGACCAGCCAACCAAAGTAGAAACTGCTTGACAGCCATGAGTATTCCTGGCCTTGGAGCGCGAGATCGTCTCGTAAGCCGAAGATGGCCGCGTAAGATCTAGATGTCGAATCAGCAACGAGCAAGTGTGCAATAAACATTATGTAGAGAGAACACGAACAGTGTAGTCTTATCAACATAATAGAAAAAGTAGCAAACACCCAAAACAGGCAAAATGCGAAAGTCTAGCTTTCTCCGGACTTTATTCTCTTCCCTCGTGTCAATGCATTCGTCATTTGGGTATCGCGCCAATGCTTCAGCGAATATATCGTTTTGCGGATCGCCCAGCGATGTCTCTCCGGCGATAACGTTCTTGTATGGCTTCTGATCACCATCCACCACTTCATAGCGACTCACATCGCTCTTGAGGGAGTATTTGTCGGTCTCGTTGTTCTGTGGAGCTTCAGGCTTCGCGGTAAGGTCGACCATGATCAATGAAAGGAGAGGTTTCGAGCGAATAATGATATCGTCTGAGAGGCGAAAGTAGTTCGACAGCGAGACCCAGCATTGTATTTGTTCATCAAGTACGTAGGTTTGAGTTTCTGCTGCAAACGCCAATGTCCTCGTGTCGAGGACGCTGATCGACGAGCTCCCATTGATTGGCGGAATGCTTGATTCAGCATGCCAAGTAGAATTATCCACGAATGATCCTTTCGCTGTAAAGAGCATCCGAAACACTAGATGGCGATTCTGAGCGGCAATTGGGTAACAAGAGACCGCCGGGTCGATCGAACTGGGAAAGCCGACTCCATCTCCGGCGAGTCAGGAACCCGGGTTGGTTCTCCGCACACTCCACAATGACCCCATATGGAGATGGTTGCATGAGGATGAGTAATTTGACAGTACGGAGAGTACCTCCTGAGTGGGGCGATAGCAGGAACCTCCAGTGAGGCGCTGTGATGGTAAGTAGATATGATGAGTACGATCAAGACAGTTGTGTCATATGTATCGTTGGAGGATTCGGATATCTAGATCGTTGATATACTAGCGTAGCTCGCGCTCTCAAAATTCCACGTCGCTTTCGACACATTGCATCACAATCGTCTATCAGAACAGCCTGCGAAAAAAGCCACGGCTGCAGAGGTGACCGACACTCATCAACAATCCCGTCGACCCCTAAGTCGTCTTGTCTTCGGCCGTTGTACCGTCCATACCAATTAAGAAATTTTCCTGGTACTCTATCAGGAAAATCAGAACGTCCTGTGAGAGTTGCTGCTCGTTGGGCGAGAGATAGTGGTCAGGATGTGACAGAAGGCCTGGCTGAAAGATCGCCGCCAATTTGGCAATAGTCATCTTGTTAACATCTGACTTATTTCCAAAAATGACCAGAAAGTCCAACAGATAAAGCAGGAGATATTTATTCAACGGCGGCATCGCTGCTATAAATCTTTGGTATGTCATTATGATCGTTCCCAGGTCGGAAGTTCCAGCTGCTTTGTGTTCCCTCATTGTGGAACGGAAATCATCGTAAAGCTCCGGATCGACTACGGAGACAGGTAGCTGCAACAAGTATCGAAGCAACAAGTTCGCGGCGTCGTGCACAGTATACCCATTCCAGTTCAAGCCTTTGCCATAGCGGCGGTCCGGGGCGTCGAACATAAATTGCAATTCACGAAGCCGACGTAACGAGCCACCAGTAGCGAAGATGTTCTCAACATGAGTGGCTGTACATTCGTCAGCGAATCAGCGTCTTTTTCATGAAGGCTCACACTTACCATTCTCCTTAAGGAACACGCCCGTTTTGGCAACTAAGATCGGGACGTAACCGTAGATGTATTTTTGGCCTGCATCGTTGAAAAGGGAGATGGCCACATTGGCATATAGAATGGATCTGTGGAGTGGTACCCCGAACACGACGGGTCGCGCCTCAGTTGTTGACTCGAGTTGCTTGTTCATGGACCGCATCTGACTAGATCGGAACTTGATGCGGAAGTATGCACCCAGAGATTTCTGTCTGTCCTCTTCTTTTGGCGTGGCATCATCGATTGGTAACACACTGAAGCGGATCAATAAATTGCGGACGATTCGGAACAGATATATCCTGTGAGGTGACAACATACCTTTGTCCAGGTGTGTTTATTCTGGCAGCTTCTGAAGACCGTGCGAAGTTGTAGGCCGCGGCGTTTGATAGCTCGACGGCAAAGACTGGGAGAGCAAATACGGATATGTTAGAAACTTCGCCAAGTGTCAAAGATGAGCAGATGGACAGAGCGAGAGTGCTGCGGCCGTCGTCCACAAGCGAAGACTCGGAGTGATTCGCATTAGCATGCCTATAGACTCGCGATCGGTGTAGCTGTTCCTCGAACGCTGAGATGCGTGGTGGTTCATTGTTAGTCGCCGTAGATGCAACTGGCGCCACAGCTGAGGCAGCCTGCGACACTTCCGAGCTGATAGACTGCACATGACTCGATCGCGACGTTGTAGATTGTGCTGATGTATGGTTGTTGCCTTGCCCCAAACTGCTCCTAGCAATGGAAGCAACTGAGCGCCGAGATGACCCGCCGCCAGACAGATGTTCCAGGTTTCTGGGACGTCCAGACAGCTCCTTGTTTTCCTTCAATAGTAGGTCCACTTGATCGCACAGGCGATACATGCTTTTCTCGGCCTCTCCAGCAGAGTCGCTTTGAAGAAAATCAGCTGTGCTCAAGGGAGATCAGTATACACTCACCATTGCAGAATGTTAAGCATACAAGTGAACGACATCTTGTGGTTCTGAAGCCTGGTAACCAAGTTCTGAATATTCTCCCGCTTCATAAACCACACGGCGCGGTCCCAGGCCTTGAGCCCAGAGTCCACGTGAAGCGCTTTCAGGACCGCATCGAGCTCGGAGTACGTGAACACGCAGGCAGTCAGCGACGCTGTGATATGCTCCACAGTGATTAGTCGAAGGCGCTGAGGATTTGCTCTGGTTCGGCCAATGATGTACGTCTGTAAACCCTGCAACACAACACTCATACTAGCCACCTCAGTCGCAGCCGCTTGAGCATCTTTGTTAGCTTCCTTGACGGCAGAGCCAAGGTTGTACAACGTTGGCACGAGTTGACCGGCCAGCGAGACAAGGCCGGCGACCGAAGCCGCTACTGATAAAGGATCCATGGTGAGGCAATGCTGAACGGAGAATCAGAATTGCATACGAGAGGGTGGGAAGGTCCAGGTCTATGCCCATGTGCACAAGGCTGAGGCTGAGCATCGAAGCTGGGCTCGCCAGATTGGCGCTAGCAATGCAATGCAGCCACAGCGGCACAAGCGTGGGGCGTCTCTATTTCAAGGCCTTCTACAGTTGCACATGGTTGTTCGAGTGCGCTCAAGACCTGAGATGTTCGATATACACAGCAGGATCAAGCTGGCAGGGCCTGGTTCACAACTTGGATCTTGCTGGTTTTCACCTAAACCACCAATTGACGGACCCATTTATGCCTTCGCCCAAGCCCTTGACGCTATGCCACCAGCCCTTGGGTATGAACAAAGCATCGCCAGCTTCGAGCTCCGCCTGCCACGCGCCGCCTATGGTGTCCTCACCATCTCTCCAGACTTCCTCTTCCAAAAGCTCCTTCTCTTGACCCTTCATCATCTCCTCTCCTCTCATAGTAGCGCTCGCACTCCCGCCAATCGTCTCCTGTACTTTCGAAAAGACCGCATTTCCAGCGCGCGGCTCGTAGAGTCTCACGACCTTCTTGCCAGCCAATTGGACGAACAGATTCGGATTCGGATCTCTATGCAGCGGAGTATAAGTAGGCGCCTGTCCGAGCCAAATGCTGCTGTCGTAGACATCTCCCTTGCCGGCCTTCAGTACAAGCTCTGGAGTGGGCAAGTCCGCCCGCATTGCGGACGGTAAGTCAGTCAAACTTGCTTGCGCGATGTAGATCTTCGCAGTGGGAATGGTATAGGCACTGGAAGCAGAGTCAGGAGGTCCAGTTCCATTCGTAGCCGAGGGAGGTAGCACGAAGGTGGATTCGGAAGTATAGACGAACTCTAAGAAGAAACCCAGGGAGTTTTGAATGCGCACGAAGTCGCCATTGTTTGTGATTTCGAGCGGTACGCTTATGGCTCCGAACCTGGAGAGGTAGCGGGCGTTTAGTCGAGTCGCATTGCTTTTTTTGTTTTTACCAGGCTGCTTGAACCACTTTGTCACTGCTGGAATATGCGCCTGGCATCCTTGGGGCAGTAGAGCCGGGAGTGCTGGTTCGAAAGCATGCTGGCGGAAGGTCTCGAGGGTCGCGTCTGGGAGAGTCGGGACTGAACGTGTAGGCTTGGTGGAATCGCGCCTAGCTTGGGTCGAAGAGACGCGGCATATTGCTCTTGGGAGCATATCAGGCTCCTGCAAGGTGTACAGAGCACATATACGCGCGTGTGGGTGAGTGGTCAAAGGTGCACGCACAGTATGTTCATATGTTCATGTTCGATCTCAACTTCGCGTCTCTCCTTCAACCTCGGCATCTATTGTAACCATCTTTGGCAAGCAGGGTTGGGGTTGGGGTTGTCATGTATCGGCCTTCTGCTTCTTACATATAGATCGGTGCTCTGCTCGGTCACAATTGACTATGGTTGTCTCGTCATGAGAAATCCAAAATATGTATCGACATCGCGGTGTATTCACTCTGATCCAATATTTAGTGGTTTGGAAGGAACGGCACTGGAGATCTTCAGAGGCGGAGTGAGAACAGCCACAAAATGATCGACACTTCACAGCCCAAACCTTGGATCCTTCGCATCAGGATCGATGCTTAACCTCACAAAGCTTCACGGAAACTTGCCGGTGCTTAGTATCACACGACGAGTAATGCACACATCCTACTTTTCAGAAAGCTTAGCGTTGACCTGTAACTTTCGCAGGATCCAGCACCACGTCATGGCACCGGTGCGACTTCAAATACTTCAAGTAGAATGCCAACTCAGGTGAGAGAGAATGGCTCCAGTCATCACTTCTATCACAGGCCAGACTATGTCGCGAGCCTCGCCACCACCACCATCTTACGCAGCAGCAATGTCGGGTGATACTCCTACTCCCAAGTATCAGGACATCACCGAGAGCGCCCCAAACTTCCTATACTTCCACCGCACGACACAAGGCATCCAGATCTTCAGTGCTGCCAACGAGAAGGAGCCTCGTTATTATGTCGGAAGATACCAAAGACTAGATCACCCAGATGTCATCCTCCATCGAGGCGGCGACAGAACTCGACCAGCTGCCGGGCAAGCTACATTCTCACATGTAGAGAAAGATTTCGTCATCGCCATTGATGGTCCTGCGAATTGCCCTACGACCAAGCAGGAAGACGTAAGATGCATTAGCAGTCACAGCATCTTCGGCGCCGACAGCTACCAATACACTGTTCCCGCGGACACATCTCCCGAAGGTAACAATGCCGCACTCCACTCTCTCACGTGGAAACATACGCACAACTCCCACTTGGGTTCAGCGGCTTGGAAGTCAAAAGACTTCAAGCTGGTAGATGACGCTACCGAACAAGTCGTCGCTGTCTACATCAACCTCAGCGATACAAACAATGTAATGAGTCGGCTGGAGTGGAAGACGCCTTGCTCAGTTGATGAGGAGATACGAGCGCTGACGGTGCTCATGGCATTCATTGAGAGAATCCGGAGGTTTAAGAAGCAGGCCAGTCGGGCATCTGTAGTGGGTGCAGCGCAGGGGCCTAGGAGAGGCAAGGTCTATTGAGTCGATCAGGCATATGTTCTAAGGGCAGATGTTGCAGGAATTCAAACACAGGTGTTATAGATTGAAGCAGGGTCATGATTCGGCGAGTGTCTACAATTAGTATGTTTGACAAATCAGATTTCACAAGCTTGTCCGATTTCGAGAAGCAGACGATAGTAGTGCCAGTACTTCGATAGACACATGCACACATACTCACATAGAACATTATCCTGAAAAAGGTGCCCAATGGATGTCCTCCAATATCGGGCCGAGGGTCGCAACTTGACAGACATTACTTGACAGACATTCGTCCTACAACGCATCTCAATTTATCTACCAACCATCCCATTCGGCATCTCATTCACAATCGGGTACGTGGGGATGGGACCTGACTGCGCCAATAATACTGAGGCAAGTCACCGGCAGTTGCTTCGCTAATCGATGATGGGACTTGACATGCAGGTGCGCCCTCGCAGGCTGCAGCCGCCAGCACGTCTGCGCCTCTCTCCAGCCTCGGCGACAAGAAGCAAGATATTGCCACTACTCGTATAAATTCGCACCTTTCATACCTGCCGTTGAGAGTCGCAAAGTGATAGTATTAGCTGTTCCCTCTCGCACTGGATGGGTTTCAGGGACACGCATCGCGAAGCACTCTCAGAGGATTGGCACGTCAACAATGCGCCTCCTTTGCACGGGTCTCTACGAGCCAGGATGCGAAAAGTTCGAACTCATCGAGAAGTGTGGGTCGCAGATCCCGAAATACGCGATCCTGTCTCATACATGGGGTGACGGCGAAGTGACCTACGAATATTTCGCGGTCCAATCGCCTTTGAACGCAGATTATCCAGCAAGAAGACTTCCGCGATCTGGCTGTATCTTACACATCAGCATTGCGGGCTTGAACGACCCATACATCAAGGCATTCTCGAGGCATTCTCACGCGTGGCGTCAGGCAACACTGCGCCGGCCAAGGCTGACTTGACGCAGGTCGCAAGCGAGTACGTTGCCAACATCACCCAATTGCATGCAAAGGTACATGCAACCTGATGTGTCCGCCACCTCTGCGCCTCAATGTCGTCGTTCGAAACTATACATAGTTCTCCACTGATACGTAAGGACCTTCAGCCTTCCGCGTTCTTCTATCTCTCGATATCTTTCTTCTTGAAACCGATCCAGGACATTCTGCACCAGGTGCAGACTTAACACGTCCACTCGGGCTCTTTTTTTCTCCCTCGGAGCTCTAGTCATGCGATTACTATGTACAAATGTCGTTGGATCGAGTTGCGAGAAACTCGAGCTCATCGAGAGATTTGGGCGGGATGTTCCCGACTATGCAATCTTGTCTCACACGTGGGGCCAGGACGAGGTTCTCTACGAGCATATCTGCAACGGAGACGCCCACAAGCATGAATCATACAACAAAGTCATCAGCGCTGCACGACAAGCTGCAAGCGATGGCTTCGCATATATCTGGATCGACAGTTGCTGCATCAACAAGTCCAGCAGCGCCGAGCTTTCTGAAGCCTTGAATTCGATGTACACATGGTACCAGAGGGCTAGTGTGTGCTATGCGTTCTTGGAAGATGTGCCGGAGAAAACTTCGGAAGACTTCATGACCAAATTCGCTGGAAGTCGCTGGTTCACGCGAGGATGGACCCTCCAGGAACTTCTTGCATCCGTAAATATCGAGATTTTCGGCATGGATCACACTGGCGCCTGGACACTGCTCGGGGACCGTGTAGCTCTTCAGGTGCAGATTTCGGAGATCACGTCGATTGAGGTAGACTACCTCTCGGGCCTCAAGGACGTACACGATGCGAGTATCGCTAAACGTATGTCATGGGCTGCCGAACGCGAGACCAAGCGCGAGGAAGATATTGCATACTGTCTCCTTGGGCTCTTCTCGATCAACATGCCCATGCTGTACGGCGAGGGCCCCCGGGCGTTTCTGCGATTGCAAGAAGAGATCATCAAACGCTCAGATGATCAGTCGATTTTCGCGTGGAAGTGGCGCTTTGATGGTGAGGCAGAAAACGACTGCGATACCCAATCGACAATCATGAAGAGATTGGTCCATCACACATGGATCACAGGCCATTCAAAACAAAGCGCGACCGCGATCGGGGTCGAACATGGGCTACTGGCTGATAGTCCTTCGGCATTCCGCGAGTCGAATGCGGTTGTACCCTGCAGGATCATCAGGAAACGACAAACACCGTACCAAATGAGCAACCGAGGCCTCAGTATAAACTTGCCTCTCATACACCTGAGCGAGACCAATATATTTGTCGCATTGCTCGAGTGTCGCAGAGAAGATTGCAAGAACGACAAATTTCTGGGCATATTTCTGAAGAAGACGGACACAGGTTCGGACCAGTATGCACGGATACGATGTGAGAGGCTGCGTTTGGATCTATCACCCGCAGACTGCTCTCGGACCGATCTCTTCGTACGTCAGGCCGTGACGAATGAACTCACTGGCGATGCGGCTACTTATCTCCTGCTCCGCAGTCTTCGCTGCGATCGAAGCAGTCTTCAAAGCAGCCATGTAGCGACACAAGTTGTCTATTTCAAGCCCTTGCCCGATGGTGAACCCAACCCGTGCGAGATTTACATACGGGACGCTTCGCAAAGAGAAGCACCTAATCTACCACGTACGGTCCTACAGTTGTCAGATACATGCAAACAACATCCGGAACAGCCTGTCGCGGCGATTGTGTTCGAGCGTCGATCCGACCACGAACAGCTTCTTGTGTTGATCGGTGTCACTCAGCAACAATGCTTGACATTTGCAGTGGTCGAGACAGAATCTGAGAAGAAATTAGACGCCATGGCCCTTCCTTCAAAGTACTACCAACGGGTCCAGTTTCATTCTACTCTGCATGGTGGCACAAACGATGGCGATCACATCGTAACTGACACCCAAACTATCGTTCAAGGAGGCCGGACCATCCTGGTCGTCAACTTCAATATGTGGACCTGCAACTTCTCTTGCGCCATGCACAAGGCAATGCGAGCCGCTGCGGCAGATGCCACATCCAGCCTCAGATAAGGTTGCTTGAGTCCTCGACATTGCTGGACACGAAATTCGTTCCCAACACTTTCGCAGCGATCATGGTGGACTGGCGAGGGCGTGATTGATGAGTGTATCACGGTTTCGGTTTTGGCCCACGATGCAATGGTGGCACGTTTGGAAGTTGGTATATATTCAATTGAGCAATCGGTTAAGCATGGAACACGACCATTAGCGATAACCTCGCTACAATCCCCAATGGTCTAGTGGCTATGATTTCCGCTTGTCATTCACACCGACAAGTCGCGGGAGACCAGGGTTCGATTCCCTGTTGAGGAGCATCTCATGATATGACAGTTCTTCAATATCACCGTCTTCCGGTGCTGGCTCACCAGCATCGTCCATCTTTTTCGCTTTTTACTCTCCAAATATTATAGTGCGGTACGACTTAGTAGTGCGGTATCGCACGAAAACCGGACAAGAAAGCTGGTCAAGAGTAGCTGTATATTTTTGAGAGTTCCACACGCGAGTTGAAGGTGTATAGTAATGCAGTACACATGCGATTCGCTGAACTATACTCTATCGAAACAAAATGGCAAACGTGTAAGACAATCATCCATCGGTGAGGTTATTCGCCTCACCCTTCTTCACAGGCTCAGTCTTAGGTACGACGGTACCATTCTCGCGAGCAGCGATTCCCTCACGCACGCGAGGCAAGACATGCCTGCCATAATCGATCATGTCCGTCAAGTTGTCGTAGCCGCGAATAGAAATGAGATCGCAGCCTAGATCCACATAGTCGAGGATCGATTCCGCCACCGTCTCCCAGCTACCCACAAGAGCCGTGCTAGCACCTCTAGCATTTGTCGCAGTCACAGTCGGGTACCACAACGCACGATCTTGCACCTCTCCACGGCTAGCAATGTCAAGTAAACGCTGCGAACCGGTATTCTGTGGTGGAGCTCCAGCCTGTCCAGGCTTGCCTTTGCCTGCTCCGACGTTGGTCTTCAGTGCGTCGAGAGTGCGGTGAGCCTTGGCCCACGCCAGGTCATCCGTTTCTGATGTGATGGGACGGAAAGTCACCCAGATGCGTGGCCTGTCTTTCCGGCCAGCCTTCTCGGCTTCTGCGTAGATACGGTCGATCTGCTCCTTGGTCTCCTTGAGAGGCTCGCCCCACAGGCCGAAGATGTCTGCCAGCGAACCACCAACGCGGTATGCCTCGTCTGAGCTGCCACCGACGGAGATTGGGATGGTGCCGTTGACGGGACGCACGCGGCTCTGGAAATTCTTGAAGTAGTAGTGTTCGCCACTCCAGTCGAAAGGCTCAGTCGACTCCCAGGCGCGTTTGAGAATGTGAATGTATTCCTCGAGGCGGCTGTAGCGCTGGCCCTTGAGGAGGAAGTCACCCTCCCTCGCTTGCTCGGTGTCGTTACCGCCAGCGATGAAGTGGACGACCGCACGACCTTTGCTGAGCTGGTCGAGTGTTGCCAGAGCCTTGGCGGCGACAGTCGGGTAGAGTGTGTTTGGGCGAAGGGCAACGATGACTTTCAAGTTCTTGGTGTTGGCCGCAATGAAAGATGCAGTGGTGAAGGGGTCAAATCCACCGCTGTCATAAGGTTGAAGTGTGTAGTTGTACCCATAGTCATCCAAGTTGCGCGCATATCGCGCTAGGTAGTCCGGGTCGATGGGAGCTCCAGGGATGGGCTTGAGCTCGTTGGACTCGTTAGGGAAAGCTAAGCTGATAAATTCTGTAGGCATTTTGTGTCTGTCTGTTGTAGAGGCTGAGACATCCAGATGGTTTACCAAGACGAGAGTTGTGCTACTTTATGAGCAGTATCGCTGGGTGGGGCATGGCCAATGGCGACATAGCTGCGCGATCACGCCTTCACCTGAACGGTAGTATCGGCAGTCGGGAAGATAGATATGGTCTGGCAGATTAGAAATCGAAAAGTGTACATGTGTGAAGATACATTGGACTCTCAACAGTTATTCGATGTCGTAATTATGCTATATCGAGAATATTATGTGGCAACATTGTGCAATAGGCGCTTTGCTGTAAGGGTGCTATGCTCGGCAATCGCAATCTGAGACCATCGCTGAAAGATCTACTTCCTCATGAATGTCGTATCCAGTTTGTATCGGTAACTAGGTTGACCATACTTTAAACTCAAAAAGTGCAAATGAGGTATGGATGTTGTGCAGTTGATGGAAGGACAAGATGCTGCACGCTTGGCCTAAGGAGATGCCAAGTGCCTGAGGCCACAAAAGTCAACCTCAGCTGGCGAACTGTACAGCCTCCTGCGCGTGTGCTAAGCCTCCTCTGCTCACGATAAGCCATGGAGGCGACGTGGTTGCATGTGCCCGGCAGAGGGGTTTCCTCACAGGCCGACGGTATCTTCGATCTTTGTCGCCGGGCGGCAGCGTTCACAGGATACGGTCAACGAGGACGGTTAAGCATTCGCAACCAAGAGCCATACAAAAGGCGAATCAAAACTGGCGACGAGGCCATCCGTGCGCCTTCAACAGCATTTATCAGTTCATCTGTTGTCAACCTCTCACGAATTTCGGAACGAATATAGACGCCTGATCGCGCTATGGTCCTCTGCGGTCGGTGTGCCGAAATCGACTTCGGATCGCTCATAGAGCGTGCCTGCATCGAAGCAGTAGAGGAGCCATCTAATCCTGGCTACGTTCCTCCATGCCCCGTATTAAAAGACTTCTCATTCGCTGTCCTTCGACGTGCTGCTACTCACGGGTGTGACCTTTGCTCCTTGATCCATCAGGGACTGCTTGATAGGACAAGAACAAGGCCCGATCCTGAAGAATTCACCGACAACGGTTCGATTGCCATATCGATAATGCTCGTGCGCTGTCACTCGGACTTTGCACCAGTCCGAGCACAATGCAGGGCGCTTCAAGCAGTCTATTTGAATCGAGGTGTACGAATTTACGAAGCATGGATTGGAGTGAACCTTGTGACAGAGGGAAATTGCCAATACGTTTCTGGGAAGCGTTCTGCCTGGAACCCTTCGCTTTGGCGCTCTTGGGTGGACGATTGCATGAAGAGGCACGAGAAATGCAACGTCGTCAAGCAAAATCAACACGCCCCAACCCGGCTCATTGACATCGGCTCCATGGACACGGCACCAAGATTGGTTGAATCGCCCGGAAGATCTGTCGAGTATGTCGCACTCTCTCATTGCTGGGGTGGGTCACTGCCTTTACGGACGACAAAGGCCAACTTCCACGATCATCTAGAGGCCGTGCCTTGGGAAGCCTTACCAGCAACTTTCCGAGACGCTGTGAAAGTCACACGGTCGATGGGTTACCGGTATCTATGGATTGACTGCCTTTGCATCATCCAGGATAGCGAGGAAGACTGGTTGCATGAATGTGCTCTCATGGGTGAAGTTTACGCGGGTGCCGCCTTGACCGTCGCAGCAGAAGGAAGCCAGTCGCCTCTGATAGGATTTTTCGAAGCTTCGAATAACTTTACGACTACCTGCAGTATTCCCATACGATGGACTAGTACCGCAAAGTCTACCAAATTGGTCATGAGTCTACCAATCACATATCGTCCGTATTACATCCTCTCTTCCTGGCCTGGCCCATTGTCTACACGTGGCTGGGCTCTACAAGAGCGAGTGCTATCCAAACGAGTGTTGTATATGTGCGGAGACGCGACTTGCTTCAGTTGCTCTTGCTCTGAGAGCAACGATCATGTACCGTGGCCCATGCCTCTGCTCAATGAACGCTTCAAACCGGCACTACCGCATGGACTCGATCCTGCGCAGTCGCTGAAAGACTGGCACACACTACTTCTAAATTATACTGCGCGGCAATTTACTAACGCAAGGGACCGGTTACCTGCTATCTCAGGCGTAGCACGCATCGCAGCCGAACAATTCGGATGGGAATATGTTGCTGGCTTGTGGAGTCATGATCTGGAGGGGGCGCTGCTATGGTGGGTTCTGGAACCCAGATTCTCTCTGTCAATCAACCCGGCTCTCCATAGCGGTCCGTCGTGGACTTGGGCCTCCAAAGACAGGGAACTATATGGCCGTGTACCTCCAACGCTTGGTAAGCGACATACCAAAAGCTGGATTCAAGACAGAGAGTCACTGTTCCGCCTTCAAGAGCACGATTGGGTTTCTCATTACGAAGTGAGGCACTTCAGCGTGGAGCTCGCTGGAGAGGACCCTTTCGCGGAAGTCAAAGCAGGGCGATTGACGATCGTGGGTAACTTACGTTCCATCCCACTTCCAGCAATACTGAATCCTTCATGGAACCCGCAACCTTGGGTATATTCCTCCGGAAGAACGGTCGAGGTCGTTTACAGACCCGATCAGACAACGCCACACGCCGAGTCAGAATCGAGCGATGCAGAGACCACATGTCTTCTCGCCGGCTTCGAAAGGTTCCACATAGGGCACCACAGAATGCCCTTCTGCTACGCACTCGTCCTAGAGGTTGTTCCCGGATTGGCCCACACGTTTGAAAGAATTGGAATGATGACGTTCATGCGTAGGGGAGAGAACTGTGAAGACTGGGACAAGGCAATAGACTGGCTTCTAACAGCTGAAACCAAAGAGATATATCTCGTATGAGAGTCAACTCGGGACCGCCATGCCCACTTCATCGATCTGAGACGATCAATCCTTCAATCCGATAATAGCTGTGATATGCAGATCAGGCGTGTTTGTTCTCAAGCTTAGACGCGCCAAAGTTCATTTTGTCCACCGGGTCCTTTCATGGCAGAGACTTTTTCAAATGATACATCATCACCAATGTTCTCTACCGAGATTTACACATCGAGGCTGATTATCGTTCTTGGTATGTCAGAGTCAGTCTGTCTATTTTCGAAAATGGTAAATCTAACGAGCTAACCTAGGTACTTCCTAGAGGTGCCGATGCCGCAGATCGTCGTACCTGCCTGATTGGGGACGTTGCCCTGTGACGTTCTCTAAAGTGCACATGTTAACGCGAACGAGCTCGCTTGAGCAGCAGCAGCAACACCAACACAACATCCTTGCAAAACTCTGTTGATATAACGAACACACGCAAGACAAACACACACTGTGTCGGACACAGTCACACAATCGCTTTAGAGTGTCTACGCCTACCTCCGGACCATGGCGGCACAACAAATTCAGATCGCAGAGACGATCCGCGCCATGAAATTGGCGCTGAAGAGACGACCAGATGGTATGTCGCGTTCCATAGCAGACATGTAGACCGGAAGACTAACAGTATGCTCATTAGATGCCGACGACGACGACTCGGCTCCAGCCTTCACAAACCGTGGTAATAAGCTCAAGCGCCGTTCGCAATTCGCCAGAGAAGGCCGCCTCGACACTTCTGGCGGCACGTCCTACCACAGACAGGTCAATCACGCCGGCTATATCCGTACGACAATCCACACGAACCCAGCTCTCCTCGACTCTGACGGCGAGCCCGTATCTCCCACATCCTCGGACAATGAGCACGAGCGGCACCTGGAGCCCGTCGAGGATGATCCTTTCGGCGAAGTCCAGCTTGAGCAGCTGCTGCGACCACTCACCGCCGCGCACGAACTCGTCGACCACCCGAGTCTGAGCACGGCCTACAAGAGCAAAGCAATTACACAAATGGCCGATGAGACATTGGAGATGCTGCGGCGGGAGAGAGAAACATTGTGGAAGGCAAAGAGGCTTTTGAGGAGATTCCGCGGCGAGGCCGATTGGGCGCCTTGCGAGGCTTTTGAGACTGAAGGGGACGAAATGCTACTGCACGATCACACCGCGAATCCACATGTCAACGGGAACATGAGCGCTGTGCCCAGCATCACCATGTCGCTCGATGAGGCACCTTTGGCTGCGCAAGAGCCTCTAGGCGAAGAGCACATGACCAACGGCCTGAACGAAGCACCCATGCAACCAGAACAACACGCCGAGAATGGCGTCCACGCTGCAGACATGGCACCCGAACCCACCATGGCAACCGACGAACCAGCCCAGCAGAACGAACAACCCGCAACCGCTGCCTCACCAACAGAACCCCAGCCCGCCAACGACCCAGACACCACTATGGAAGATCCCGCACCCCGAAACCCAACACCCCAACCCTCCTCCCTCGCCGAGAACCCCGCCCTCACATCCCTCCGTGGCTCCCCAGGAACAGGAAGCGACTCCGCCTCGACAGCAGGCCACATCATGACGACCCGTGCCCGCGCTCGCTCACCCCAAGACGAAGGAGCGAGCATCCCACCCTCTCCTTCACCATCATCCAGCGCCTCAATCCCTCCTATTCACCCCTGGTTCACCGCGCCGACAAACTCTCTCCCCTCCTCAGACCTCTCCCTCCCTCTGGCCGAAGCCGAAGACACGCGCAAGCTCCTCCTGCTCTACTGCCAAAAACAAGAGCAGACAATTCGCTCGCTCGAGATGCTCGCTTTCGGTTTGCAGAAGGCTGATCGTCTGAGGAAATTTGTGTACGAGAGCGCGAAAGCTAGCGAGCACCTTGTTGAGGATGGCAAGGGTAATTTGGTTACGGAGATGAGCGATGGAGAGGATTGGTATGATCCTGCGGAGTGGGGACTTAGTGAGCTTGGTGGACTTGGAGGTGTGGGATGGGACGGAGCGTTGGAGAAGGGTAAGGATGAGGTTGAGGAGCCGGAGGAGGAGGGACGGAAGGGGATTCGTAGGAGGAGAGTTACGAGGGTTGTTTAATTGTGTGGAGAGTTCAATTGTCTCGACGAAGTATAATCAAAACGAGTTTATTCAGACCGAGGAAGCGTACAGGTAGCATATAACGAACACCAACCAGTTTCGTTTACTTTGATTATCTTGAGATTGGCTCCACACATGCAAATCACGCTGCCAGAGCAGACTTGCATTCTGTGCGAACCTATAGCTTCCAGTTCCCCATTTCCATTACCAAGCAATTCCCATCTACTCCTTCTTCGCCGCACCCGCCAACAACTCCTCCGCCTCCTTATTCTTCGTCCCACTAACCTCGCTCTCCCCCAACTTCGCCTTCTCCCCACTCTCGCCCGCGCTAACACTCGCCCTCGCAGCGCCCTTCAAACGCTCAGTGTCATCTTTCCTCAAATCCTCCGTCTTGCTGGCAGTGGTCGTGAGCTGATCGTCATCGTCGTCTCCGAGCGCGAAAGGATCGTTGTCTTCTTCCGGGTTGGGAGCGACGGAGGTCAGCGGCTGCCACTTCTTGCCGTTGTTGGAGCGGTCGGAGGCGTCGACTTCGTCGACGGGCCCGGATTGAGGGGGTTTTGGCTGCGGTTTGAAGAGGTCGGGGTTGGTGGGTTTGCGGCTGCTCGTGCGTGGGGGTTGGGCGGGTGCTGGGAATTTGTCAGTATGCGGTGTTTTCGTGAGATTGAAGGTGGGTGATTGGGACTTACGAGCTTCATCGTCGCGCAGCTCGAGGCGGCTGAATTCGGCGTCGTCGAGAACGTGTGGGTCCGAGTCGTAGCGTTGCTGCTCGACGCTGCGACGCTGCTGTTGGTGCTCGGAGGACTTGCGGATGCCGTACATCTGCTCGCTCTGGCTTGGGCCGAAGTTCTGTCTTGCCGGGCGGGCGTTGGAGCTGCTTGAGCCAGAGTATAGGTCATCATCGTCATCGTTATCGTCGCCGTCGATACGCTTCTTGAATGTTGTGATCCAGCTGTTGACTTGCTTCTGCGTCTCAGCGAAGCCACGCTGGATGTTGCGGCCGATCTCAGGCAGATCGTCATCGAAGAAGCTGTGCTCGCGGTCCTCCTCTTGGTAGCGCGGGCGCTGCTGGTTGGGACCCTGGCGCTCGCGCTGGTTGTAGCGGGTTTGCTGGCCGCGGCCTAGGTCTGGGCCCTGGTTGTTGTACTGCTCTGCGAGTTGGCGGGCGTACATTTCGTCGGCCTCAAGCTGGTTCTGCGGCTGGCGCTGTTGCTGCTGGCGCTGGGCCGGACGAGGTGGCTGGGGAGGAGCGACTTCTTCAGGCTGGAAATCGGGGTCGGTCATGCCCAGAAGAGCATTGAAGGCCGGCTCGACCTTACCTCCGCTGGCCATGAGGACAGCCCTGACCACTTTGGCGTCGATGGAGGGGAAAGCCTCGATCAGAGTGTGTTCGGCTTGCTGCTGCGGGCTCTGGGGGCGAGGTGGCTTGTTGGGAGGGATCTCATCGTTCACGTCCTGGAAAGACACACGTGGCTTGGGCGACGGCGAGGTCTTGACCGGCTTGGAGGAGGTTGTTGTCTCGTGGCCGAGAGGGCTCACTCTGCCTGTCTCTTGTTCGTGCTCGTTGTCCTCGAAGTCCATCTCCTCACGGGTGGTCATCGACTCCCGCTTATTGTTGTGGATGGGTGAGACTGGCTGTGTTTGTTCGGCCATGCTGGGCGGTATATGGTGCAATGATCCCGGACCAGGAGTGTTTTGATATTGGTATTTCGTATTTCAGTTGTGGTGTGGGTTATCAATTGCCAGGTGTGTTTATGGTAAGTTAGCGGCTTGAAAGTCCAGGCCGTGGTGTGTTTAATGTTGAAGCTGCCGCCTTGACCACTGCGGGCGCAGTTCAGAGCCGTGCGTCATCGCCAAGCAGGGTTCAGACGCCTGCCCGTTTCGGAGCTAACATAGAAATGTGAAGTGAAGTGAAGACTTGCCCTTCTGAGAGGAATCATGAATTGTGCAAGAGCTGTGAAGTTCACAAAACCATAACGGATCACCCTCTTCCTATGGGTGCTATTGGTCTGTGACAGAGACTCGTTGTCCGACCACGAACTTGCCAACGGCAGAGGACGCGTCGACGCCCACCTTGTTCTTATTGTCTGCTTCGCTACACCACGATATTAATTTGCTCGACGACATCACAATCGACGAGGCAATAAGGCAGCATGGCGGACGCAGACTCTTTTATCCCGGCTCTTCACAAGCCCAGCTCGCTACTGCCCATAGCTAGTCACAAGGATGCTCTTCTCTACACCATTGAGAACAACGCGGTGACCATTGTAGTCGGCCAGACAGGAAGTGGCAAAACTACCCAACTTCCGCAATACCTCGAACGGGCTGGGTACTGCAATGATAACAAAGTCATCGCAATCACGCAGGCATGTACAATCACCAAGCAACACTTTACGGTCTATCAAGTTGACGATGACTCACAGATTCTGACAGCCCCGACGAGTGGCAGCAACGACCGTTGCAAAGCGAGTGGCTGAAGAAGTACGGTGTGCAATCGGCCAGAAGGTCGGGTACAGTATCAGATTTGAAGACGTCACCTCGGCTGCCACGAAGATCAAGTTTCTGACCGATGGACTCTTGCTGAGGGAAGCGTTGGTGGATCCGCTACTCTCGCGATACAGTGTTATCATGGTCGATGAAGCACACGAAAGATCTCTTTCATCAGACGTACTGCTTGGGGTTCTGAAGAAAATTCGCAAGCGACGACCAGAGCTTAGAATTATCGTCAGCTCCGCCACCTTGCAGGCAGAGGACTTTCTCAATTTCTTCGCCGATACAGAGGCACCCGAAGATACAGAGAAGAGAGAAGACGGAGCCACTTCGAACGGCCAGATCATCAGTATCGAGGGCCGTGCGTTCCCTGTAGACATGCACTACCTTACTGAGCCATGCGAAGAGTACCTCGAACGAGCAGTAAAGACTGTCTTCGATGTCCACACATCCGAACCCGAGGGAGACATCCTCGTCTTCCTCACAGGACGCGATGAGATCGAGAAAGCGATCGAGATGGTGGCTGACCGACTGCCGTCATTACCAAAAGAGGCAGACCGTATACTACCTCTCCCATTGTACGCTGGTCTGTCCACGGAACAGCAGATGTACGTCTTTGAGCCTGCACCCTCGCAGCATCGCAAATTCATCTTCGCTACCAACATCGCCGAAGCTAGCGTCACAATCGACGGCATTGTGTATGTCGTCGACAGCGGCTTTGTCAAGCTCCGCGCCTACAACCCTACCACAGGCATCGAAACCCTCACACCAACTCCCGTATCCCAAGCATCTGCAACCCAACGCGCAGGTCGTGCAGGCCGCACGAAACCAGGCAAATGCTACCGTCTCTACACCGAGTCCGCCTTCGACAGCCTCTCCCCAGCCACCATACCAGAGATCCAACGCTCCAACCTGGCGCCCACAATTCTACAGCTCAAAGCCCTCGGCATAGATAACATCGCACGATTCGACTTCCTTACCCCTCCACCAGCAGAACTCATCATCCGAGCTCTCGAACTCCTCTTCTCCCTCGGTGCTCTCGATGACTACGCCAAACTAACCAAACCTCTCGGCACACGTATGGCCGAGCTCGCCCTAGAGCCCATGCTCGCCGCCTGCCTCCTCAACTCCTCCCTCCCAGCCTTCGCCTGCCAAAGCGAAATGCTCTCCATCGCCGCCATGACCAGCCTACAAGGCGCCGTCTGGTTTTCGCACGATAACAAGAAAGCCGAAGAATCCGCCCGCCGTAAGTTCGCCGTCGAGCAAGGCGACCATCTCACCCTGCTCAACGTCTACCAAGCTTTCGTCACCACCGGCCGCAAAGACCCCAAGTGGTGCCAGCAGCACTACCTCAACTACAAATCCATGACCCGCGCCGTCAGCATCCGCAACCAGCTCAAACGCAGTCTGGAGCGCTTTGGTATCCCCGTCGATGAGTCCCTCTCCGCGTCCTCTTCAGATCCCATCCTGCGAGCTGGCGGACGCCCGAAAGAAGAGTCCATCCGCCGTTGTCTGACGAGCGGGTATTTTGCTCACGCTGCTCGCATGGCGCCCGACGGAACTCTCAGGACTGTGGATGGCGGGACGATTTTGCACGCGCACCCAAGCAGTCTGATGTTCAATCGGAAAGCCGACTGGGTCATTTTCACAGAGGTTATGGAGACCGGGAGTAAGACATTCGTGAGGGATGTGACGAAGATCGAGAAGGGGTGGTTGGTGGAGTATGGGAGGGAATTTTATCGGGTGAAAGGGACGTGAGTGGGACGTTAGTGGGATTACTACATTGTCTGGATGGTTATTGAACTGCAACTCAGTCACGAGTCATGGTCTGGAAGATGTAGTGGATTCGAAGGATTGTTCGTCAGACGTTCTGCAATTCTGACGAAAAGGCGCCGCTCTCCTCGACCCTGCATCCCTGCAAGTCCACCTATGTCGAAGCAACATTTGTCTCTGACTCTACGTCTAGCAATTAGCTGCCGCTTCATTTGATCAAGTGGGCAAGTATCGATCCATACTTTGCACTCTGCATTCATTATTGCTCTCTCATCGTAACAGGTCATACACAATCTGTTTCACATAATTTGTCAACGTATCACCTCAGCCAAACAGTCATGTGTCTCGTCGCCCTCATACTGACAACCTTGACTGTTGGCGGCTTCTGCGCGAACTACTCCCATATACCAAGTTCTCTCGGGGAGCCTGTATTTGGCATCGAATTCTCCATGGAGAACATCATGATCTCCGTCGCATTCCCTGGCGATCATGCCCAAGGACTAGCTGTCGTCAAAGGCGACATCGCATACCAAAACCTGATGGAGAGCTACTTTAAACTCTGCTCCTCGACACACTATACTCATACACCGCCCTGGACCTACCAAGAATACCGCGCGATTATGGCACGAGAGTATCAGACCCGAACGATTCTCAGACCAGATCTACTAGCTGGTCCCAATTTCAGGTCCAAGTCGAGCTCGATGCACCGCAAACGCTACCGGAGCTCGACGACCACAGCAACTATACAGACATCGCCATCCTAGCGAACGCTGTCGAAAGCGCCAAGAAAGCAGCATCCGATCTTCTAACGAGCCAGTACAACGTCACGATGCCTGATCGACCACTTGTTTCTATCGCTGCGCCTAGCTTCATGTGGAAGGCGATTGAACCAGGGACTTGCCCGGATGGAACTCAAACAGAATGTGGAAAACAGTTTGATTCATATCCAAGCACCTGGCACCATGTCTTTGTACTGAAGATATCAGATGCTGTCCACCGAGCAGGCTTTAGGCACGGAGTCGCCGATAGCATCAACACAACCATGCAAGACGCCGAAAAATGCCAAAATCACACCAGCCCAATCGCCCCAGCAGGCCATGCAGCTTTTTGGAATCCCAGCTTCCAAGCTGGAGCGAACGCAGCTTCCCACCACCGAGCGGCAGGCTTTGAGATGGTCTACGAGGGACAGCCAGCTGTTGTAGTAGAGCTCACCAACATGACTATTTCAATGTGGGCACAGCAAGAAGGCTCAATGTACTCTCCGTGGTCTACTAAGCCCCAATTAGGCGTGGAGATGAATCGAGATCTCCCGGCTTACATGTGGTACCCGGAAGATCCTGCCTGGAGCGATGTTGTGTTCATGATCAGGCGGCTTCGCGAGTTCATGGCCTATTCCGACAACGAGACTTTGAATGTGTATCTCAATGGCGACGCGTGGGAGGATGAGATGGTTGATGCTTTCAGATCCTACTTGCACCAACATAAGCATACTGATATGAACGTGGAGTTCCGGGGTGTGTTTGCTGCCAGTGACGGTGCTGCATCTGTTGCACGGAGCATGCTTGATGCTTGTGGAGCGTAGAGAGTGACTGTCGCTGGATCCGTATGCAGCTCTATGGTATGTATTGAAGTCACTTCTTCTAGAATCAGATGACACGATTAGAACCACATAAAGTGTTGCAATTTCGAAATCCAGAGTATGCTCAATCTGGGCTTCTCGATTGCATGTATTAGTGAGAATCCTAACGGGATACCCACCGGCCTTGGTACGCTTTGTCCAGTATGCGTTTGGCGTTGGTAACAACCAGTGACTTCTCCTCGCTACCCAAGTCCCCTTCAGCAGTATCGTCCGCCGATAAGATAGCTGGACCACTAACACTCACGAGAGGTCGATACTGGCGGCCATTATCGTTTACACTGAGGCACATCCCAGCAAATGCAGCGGCTCGATGCACTTCTCTGCTGAACCGGATGAGCTTGCGCTTGCCTGGCCCGCGACTAGTAAATGCCACGATAAAGTCGACGAGACTCTCTTCCAGCGTACCTCTGTTCCATGAGCCACGGCTCTCGTGTTGTATGTCACCCTTTTGGAACCTATACTGTGGATAGCCCAGCATGGCATCTTCGAACGTTATGTTTGTATCACGTCTTGTCACGCACGTGTGGTATTCCAAATGTAACAGGAATGTGCAGATTGCAAGCCGTGGAAATGCTTTTGTCAAGACGTCCATGTCGCGAGCACCGATAGCAAGATCTTTGTCGCACCCTTCGGTGGCACCGAGGACGGCGACGAGAATCGTGATGTCTACGACTAGGCGGCTGACTCGGCTCTCGTTCCCTTCGAGCGCGGGCGGGATTCTGAATGCTCGGGGTTGGTCGCCAAGCTTGGAAAATGTAGGGATCGTGATTATGCACTTGCGTAGTAGAGCTGTTGCTGCCTCTCGCTCTAGCACGTCGCGTGTGCTGCGCGGGATACTGTCGGGCCATGCAAAGAAACCCGCTGCGAGGACGTGGACATCGTGGGCCTCACTGACTTTCCAGTGACCAACCTGAGACTCGACAGTAGCTTCGACGATTTGAAGTCTTAGCTCAGAAGGAACATCGGGACACATCAGTCGATTTATAGTTTTCGCAACCCTTGCAGTTCTGCGGTCGTGCTTGACAACTCTGAACTTTAGCACGATCTTGATAGCCTCATACCATCGATGCTGAAGGGTAGTAAGCTCAGCCTCCCACGCAGAGAGCTGGTCATCTTTCTCTTTCAATGTAGCAGGCAGATCATCGGAGAAGGACTTGATGAAGGCCTGTGATCAGGTCAGCCTCATGTCTCTTCACCAAAGACTTCAATGCAGGCGAAACCACCTCGTCCTTGGTAACATCGTCTTTAAGCTGTTGTAGCCACGCTCGCTGCTCTATGTTTCTACGGTGATCAAATTGACGAGATGGGACGAGACTGTGGATCGATGTCGTTCGGCGGTGAGTCCGACGTAGCAGAATTGCGAACAGGCGGGCTCGGGCGTCACGAGAGTCGTATCTTGCTCCTAGAATTTCTTGAGCACGTGGACTTAGATCGTGAGAGAATTGCTGTGAGTTCTTGGGAATGTCAGTCGAGATTTTGTACAGGCGTTAAGGCTGCTTACACGACTCTTCCGGTCTCGCAGCAGGAGACAAGCAAGCTGTTTCAGCAGCTGCACACCCTCCGGAGTTTCCACCTTGGAATTCATGTGTCTGTAATCGCACATATGAGTGTCCCGATAGCAGAGAGCGCTGTACATTCCGATGGTTGTGGGTGATGTTATTACCGTGTTGCGATTCTGCAGGCCATGCGGTGTACATGTGAAACAACGTGGATCGGAAGAGCCAATCACGAGTCATTGAAGGATTCGACTGCTATTCATGCATAGCCGAAGTCACAATAAGATGCAATATCTCAATATGCAGTACAGATGAAACATGCGAAAAGCCCCAGGCCAAAAGTGGAAGATCGGAGTCGAACAATTGACTGATTTGGTGGTGCTTCGCCTAGTCTAAACTGCCCTGCAACACTGCTCGTATGTCTTTTATCATTTCATCATGCTTACTCCATTTAGAAACAGTGCTGGTCTTGGAAGTTCGAAGTCTCAGCGAACGTCCCGTGAGAAACTCGTAGGCAGTCTCCGTTTGGCCCTCCCTTTCAATTCATAGTCAAAATGAATTCGTCACATCCTCATACCACAAAATGTGCCAATGCCTGTTGGTAACGCACCGCCCGTGGAATCATTCCCGTAACAGCATAGCGGATGCTTACAGTGCAGCATTGCAGCAAACGCAACCAAACACCTGGAAGACCGCAACCAAAAGCTTTTGATCATCGAGAGCATGACCATAAGTCGTGTTGGCACCACTCGGAACTTCCTATAATTCGCACATCTGAGTCCGATGTTCAACGGAACGTCCATGCACCTCGATACGCTTCGTCGAGAATGCGTTTGGCGTTGATGATTGACCTCTTTCCTCATTGGCCAAAGAATCTTCTGTGGCACCTGCCGTAGATGATACGTCAGGATTGCTCACGCTCACCAGTGGGCGATACTCGCGAGGACGTTCGCCTCGACTTGACCGAAGAGACTCAGGCCTCTGTCTGCTGAAACGGATGAGCTTGCGTCTTCCTGGTCCGGACCTGGCAAATGCAGCGATGAAGTCGACAAAGTTGTCTTCCGTCGTACACTTGACAACCCTTGGAGTCTCAAGCGGCGTGGTAGCTTTCTCCAATCTGTAGTTCGGATTGTACAGAATTGAGACATCGATGAACCCACCAGGGGGCACGATACGTGGGTCATATTGGATGTGCAGAAGGTACGTGCAGACTGCGAGCCGCGGGAAAGCTTCCGCGAGGAGATCCATATGACCAGTGCTGACGGTGAGTTCTCTGTCGAAGCGATCGCCTACGTGAAGGTACAGGTCTAGGACCAGGTTCTTGACATGACTCTCTTTGCCAAGAAGCGCTGGTGGGATCTCATACTTTGGAGGCCGGCGTTCATCCACGTCTGCCGGTATCATGATGATGCAGCGTTTGAGTAGCGCTGTTTCCGCAGTCTGTCTCAGTAATCTGCGTGTGGTGGCGGTGACACCTTTTGGCCATGCGAACAGGCTCTTCACAAGTGAATCGAGTGTATGAGAGTCCGTAACATTCCAGTGATCGACTTGGGATTCGACCACGGTTTCGACGACTTGCAAGAGTAACTCCGCAGGCAATTCAGAGCTTGCCAATCGGTTCATCATGCTTGCAACGTCCGCGTACCTGCTTGCAAGCGAGGTAACAGCTTGGCTAAGCATGGTGAACGTGGCGTTGTGCGTTTGTAAGGTGTTGGAGAGGATCAGATTGACTGTTGTGCGGACGAGATGCTGTTATTGCTGCTATTGGTGTTGTCAATGTAGGCCGCAGCTCAAAATGCGATTTTGATGAGTGGTAGTCTGATCTGCGTTTGTGGGAAAAAGAAAGGAGAAAACGAGCTCTTTGTGCAAGCAAACACAAGCAAACACAAGCTATCAATCTTGTGTTACATTAACTTGCGCCTTATTGCGTCATACCACATATAGTAAATTCATGTTGACATACAGTAGATTCATGTTGTAGGGATAGCTTCACTTCACTTCTGTGTCAGTTCAATGGTGAATGATCGTCGGAGTTGTGTGGGTGGCAGCTCACATGTTCTTATCTATCCTCTCCATCTCATCATGAGCGTCTTTCGCCGCCCTCTTCGTCTCGTTCGAGATGCCCGATTCCCGAGACGCAGCCAAAAACCTCTCCTTCCACAAGCTCCACCTGTCCTCACAAAACCCTTGCTTCCCCTCCCACAGCGGACCTCCCATAGCAGGTCTTCCAGTGAGCTCACCAGGCAGCCACTCATCCTCAAATGACCGGATCTTCTCACCAGCTATCATGATACAACTAGCCGCCGCAGGAACATAAACCTCCGGGTCTTCCACCTGCCTCCTCTGGTCAGGAGCGTACTCGAGAGCTGATCGCATCGTCCAGATCATGAAAATCTTGTACCGGCCTGTGCCGGCGCGGAGCAAGTGCGCAACGAACTTGTTCGCTACCAGGAACCGCTCGATGGCTTTGGAGTATGCACTCTCATCCTTGTAGAACTTGGGGTTGGTGCCGAAACCTATCTTGGGGGTCAGTATGCACAGTGTATATCGTACAAAAGCGATCCCGGGACTCACCTTCCCAATCATCCTCGTTCAAAGTCCGACCCAAAGTCATCCAGGATCGAGTGGCCCAGAAATTATCCTCGATACCAGCCTCTTCCGCTGTAGGGGCCAAAGATGCAAAAGCGATGAGAATCTGGACGATCTTGGCGATGTCGTCGTCGGAGCTGTAGACGTTGACGGCGGTCGTGATGATGGTCCATGCTGATATTATGCCGTCTTTCAGATTTTCGTCCGACGATACGGCAGCGGCGAGCTCTGCACCGGCGGTCTGAGGGCTTAAGTCATGGCGTAAGCATTGTTCGACGATGTCGACTTTCTGTCGTTTCGCTGCTGTGTCGATCGTGAAGTCTGACCAGGATGAAGCCATTGCGACTTTTGAACAGATAAGCTTGGAGTCAGCAAAGGTGTACGAGAGTTGTTAAGAAAGTCTGCAGAGGTTTGGGAAGCTACGCGGTCCAACGCCAAGTCCGCGATCCTTTGACGGAAGGCCACCGATCCTTCCATGACGGTGACCACGAATGGGACGCCGCTACAGAACGTAATAGTATCGATCTTCCGACATGCTACTATAAGTGGTTACATCGAATGATCCTCAGGGTCTTCTAGCGTGTGAGATTTAGCTTCAGTCAAGGGCGCTGAGTCAGCGCCCGGACTTGCAACGTCCAGCATAATGAGATCAGCAAGTAGCGAGTGAGTGGACGGTTGACTTACATGCTGCTTGGACGAGTAACGACAATTTTGTGCTGCACGGCGTATCTATCGTTGTCTTTGGCAACACCGAGCGGCACGAATGAAGAAAATGGCTGTTGAAAGAACGTCGCCAGCCTGCGCGAATCAATGCGTCCCTCGCTCAAACGTGAAGACTCAGGGAGCTCTCCCTTGGCAAGTGCTACTTCTCACGATGCCACTTCACTCAAAGACCATCCTTGGATTGCCGTTCCATAAGAAGGGTTTCCGCTGCAGACACCTCTAAGAAATCCGAGGGCCATGCTTCATGTCCTCTCCAGCGCGTTTCTTTGCTGACAATCCTAGCACAGCCTACAATTTGAGGCCTGTACCGGTTACCAACCCAAACCTCGACGAAGTGCTCGCGATCTTTCACGCTGCAAACAGGCTTTGCGATAGCTCCCATGGTGCTCAACCCTCACGAAAAGCCTTGTTCCAATCGCCCCGCAGGCGGCCACCCTTGCCCCAATAGGCTTCCTGGAAGATACGCCTTGCATCGGTGCTGAACCGGTCCTCTTCCAATGTGAGAGTTTCCATCGATGGCCCGCTAATGATCGGCACTTGAACACTCACGTCGACCAATGGACCGATTCTTTTTAACGTCGTGTTCTGGACGCTGCCATGGATAAAGCGAATGAATCTGCGCTTTCCGGGCCCGTGTCTAAGGAAAGAGGCTATGAAGTCGATAAAGGCCTCTTCCAGTGTGATGACCTTGCCGATGCTTTTGATGTTACGGTAGTTCAAAGTCGGCACGACGAACGTCGGCCGGCCCAGCGCATCGGTCGGTAGATCAAAGCGTGTAAGGTGGCCGGTATTGTGGACAAGGCGAATCGAAATGACGCAGGATTCGAGGGTCGGGAAGAGCGACTTCAGAGAAGCCATGCTTTGGGAGCATCTACTAAGCTCTCTGTTGTGAGCACCGTCGTGAGGAGTGGTGCTCAAGTCAAGTGCCAGGTAGCGAATGCGATGTTCACATCCCTGGAACTTTGGCGGGATTGCAAGGGTGTATTGCAAGTTGAATATCGCAGGTATAATGATCAGACTATGCTCAAGCATTGCGCGAGCTGAGATCTTCCGTATTAAGCACCGCAAATTGCTTCCGAAGCTCTCTGGCCACTTTCCAAAAGCTTCGTCGGCCACGTTCGCGCGAGAAGTCAACTGATCAATGTGCCAGTAAGGGACCTGTGACTCGATAGTGGCTTCAACAACTTGAGTCAGGAGCTCTCGGGGAAAGGAAAGGCCTGTGATGCGCGCTAAGCAGTCGTTCTGTAATTCCAGGATGCGCGCATGTTCTTTGGCCTTGAATTTGAGCACCAGTTTGAGAGCCTCCATACTGTGAACTTGCCTGCGATCTTGCTGCTCTTTCCATGTCGCCAGTTGTTTTTCTGTTCTGTTTTGCTTGCGAATGTGGTGTGTGCGGGTGCGTGTCAGCCACATCTAATTGACGTTAGCGAATCGGTCTATTCAGTTGTTGGGAAGGGTGAGTACATTTTGCTCCTCCAGCTCGCCTTCAAGGCGCTCGAGCCATGCCCACCACCCCGGGCTCATCGCCTTAGCTTGCGGGCGATGACTGTGGAATCTTACCCGAGGTGACGATTGTCTCGACTTGCTCGAATGAATGAGGTCGTAGAGCAGTTTCGCGGAAGACTTGCGAGCCTGAGTGTGCTTTAACAGCACCGTTTCCGCAAAACTCAGCTCAGGAAGATACGAGCGATAGAGAGGCTCCCTCAAAAAGCGGTACCTTTGCTACGGATGATCAGCCATTTGTTTATTTCAGGCACTCTGCGGAGCAAGATGCCTTACCTCGAGACTCCATTCTTCTTCGCTGAGCTTTCGGAGTCGCTCCAAGATCATGTCAGCCTGTGAGGTTGCCATGATGCTTCCGGTCGCGCGTGTAACGCAAGGAGATGTAGTGCGAAGTATGATGTTGCTGGTCTAGGCGAGGTCGCGTGTGGAGAAGAATAAATGGAATGTGCAGTGAAAGCGAGGAAGAGGGCATTGGAGGATGTATGAGTTACCGAGCGAGCTCGAGGCAACTTCACTTTCACATGGTCCCTCAGAGTGGCCGTTCGATGCGCGTGCGTGCAAACGCCTTCCACGTCAAATGACGCGCGTGACTGATCAGAATTCAAGTTGAGAAGTGAAGTCAGAAACCAAGACGACCTGAGAAAGGTACACAACCCCAACGACTGGACGTCAGATCAGCACAATTCGAGACCTGCATTCACGCGTAGCACTTATACAATACCTTCAGGCGCGAGCAAAATACACTAGGGCGCGCTCGAATCCCAGTGTGACAGTAACTTAGGCTGCAGCCCAATAAGCAATAATCGCCTGGCGCAGAGGTGAAACATTTGAAACGAAGCGGAATAGGAAGTATGTGGTCTACATTAGTGCATTCGGGCAACTGTATGAGCCTTTCACTCATGACTTTGACGCTACTTGCCTACTTTCCATACGGACCCGTCATCTTCTCAACACCCGCCTTGATCCCCTGCACGCCAGCATGCACATAGCTTCCCTTCGCCGTCTCGAAAGCCTGTCCGAAAGCCTTTGGCACAGCAACCATATCCGTCATCGCGCTGACCATATGGAAACCCTGGTCCGCATACTTCCTCGCCTCCTCGCCGCTGTTACAGTATATCCCACTCCTCTTGCCCGCTTCTTCCGCAGCCTTGTTCACCGACGTAATTGCCTCTACGAGCTCAGGATCGCGTTCGCTGGCGATGATCGGGTGGCCGATGTTGTTCCCCAAGTCGAAAGGTCCGACGAAGAGCACGTCGATGCCTGGCACAGCGGCGATCTCGCGCACGTTCTGAAGCGCAAGCTTGGTCTCGATCTGTACAGCGATCACAATGTTGTCATTGGCTTGTTGCAGGTATCCCACGCTCGAAAGCTCTTTCACCGAGCTGCCATGCGCACTTTGCTCGACAAACTTCTCCATGCTGAACGGGCTGCCGAAGCCTCTGTTGCCGGTGGGCGGAAACTTAGAGTAGCGCACAATGTTCTTTGCGTCTTCGACTGTTTCGAGGAGAGGTACGAGGATGCCGTGGGCGCCAGCGTCGAGTGCGCGCTTGATCATCCAGTGCTGGCCGTCGGGCACGCGGACGATTGGTGAGACTCCGCATGCGGCGACGGAAGCGACGAGCTCGTGCATGGAGTCATCGGAGATGTTGCCATGTTCTTGGTCAATGAGAACCCAGTCGACGTTTGGCGATGAGCGGCAGATGGCGCGGCTGAGGTTGGTGCCAGGCAGCATTTGCCAGGCGCCGAAAGTGGCGCCGCCTTTCTTGAGGGCTTTCTGGAGGCGGTTGGCGGCTTGCATATTTGATTAGATGTGAGCTGTGAGAAGGTGTAGAGGATTGTTGTTTGGCGTCTCAGATGTTTATGTATCCATCATCAATGCCCCGCATAGCTCGCCCCTCACATCGGACAGACGATGGCCGAGATGTGGAGCGTCAAGGCCCGAATGGGACATTGGAGGCAGAAAAATACCATGATGGAGCAGGGCACCACACACGATCAATGGCCGTACGAGTCTGGCTCCTTCATGATCTCGTCGTCCATGAGCTTTTCGAGCTGCTTCTCGGTGAAGCGGTGCATCAGCTTGCCGGCTTGGTGAGTTGTTTCGAAATGCTGGCTGTTCTCGCGTACTTTATCGACATGCACCTGCTTGAAGTCAGTATTGCTGGGGCAAAGCGATAGGCATGCAAAGTTCTCACCACAGGCGTATCGAACTCATACAGGTTCTTCCACTTTGTCTGGCCAGGGGCCATCACATCGATCTCGGTATACTCGAATGGCCTGCGATCCCACACCTTGGACATGACATCTTTTGCGTCAGTACACAAGGAGCAATTCTGGCGAATGAACAAAGTCATCCGCAAGCTCCATTGCTGGCGGAGAATGGCTGATGCTCTCATCTTGATGTGTGGCGGGGATAATGGTTCTTCGTGAATATTCCATCTCAAGGAGACGCCTCTTTCACGCGTTCTGCCGTTCGACACCGCCCTGCTGACGTAGGTGCTGGCAGTTTTATCCCCCGCCAATTGATTGATCGATGATTGATTGCGGCCAAACACCGAAGAATCGAGCAATCACAGCTATATCAAGAGCAATATTCACGACAAACACACCAGAATGGCTTCAAAGTGTGTGCACCGCGGCTGCGGCAAGACCTTCTCTGACCCTGAGGAGCAGTGCAACTACCACCGTCTGTTCAATTCCTCTTCACCCAAAAGAAGTCAATACCACTGACACACCAACAGCTGGCGTTCCCGTCTTCCACGAAGGCCAAAAGGGCTATCGCTGCTGCAAACCGCGCGTCCTGACCTTCGATGAATTCCTGACCATCACACCCTGCACAGAGGGCAAGCACACCACCGTGGACGACACTCCCCCTCCCACTGAGCAGAAGATCAGCGACGCCGAAGTCGAAGCCAAAATCAAAGCCCAAGAGACCAAGCAAGCCGAAGACACCGCCAACCTCCCTCCTCCCGTCTCTCGCCAACCCATAGCAGCACAGCCGCCTCGCGCTTCTGCCACCAGCACTCCCGCACCGCCCGAGGACGAAAGCGACGCCGAAGACGCCTCTGTCCCCGACAACACAACTTGCAAGCGCAAAGGCTGCGGCAGCGTGTACAAAGCCGGCCAGAATAGGAGCGAGGAGCAATGTACCCACCACCCTGGCCAAGCGCTCTTCCATGAAGGCAGCAAAGGATGGACATGCTGCAAGCGCCGCGTGCTCGAGTTCGACGAGTTCATGCGCATCGCTGGCTGCACGACCAAGGCGAAGCACTGCTTCGTGGGCAAGAAGAAGGACGAACAGACGGAAGAAGCGCTCTCGGAAGTGAGGAACGATTTCTACCAGACTGCTACGACCGTCATTGCTAGTCTGTACTTGAAGAAGATCGACAAGGAGATTAGCAAGGTGGATTTCAAGGATGCGAACACGATTGAGCTGGACTTGCGCACTACGGATAAGAAGAGATATCGCACTAGCATGCCGCTGTTTGGATCTATCGATCCGGAGAAGAGCGCGTTCAAGATCATGGGCACTAAGCTTGAGCTCACCCTGGCCAAGGCGGACGGGCTTGGCTGGCCTGTTCTGAGGGCGGATGACAAGCATACCGGTGAGATCATCCAGGCTGGAAGAGCTGGTAGAGTGTAGACGGCATCATCGCGGCATTCGGAGGGGAAGATTTGCATAGGGAAGGCGTTACAAAGGCTTGTGGCAACACGAGCAGCAGCATGATGATCGCACGAGCAGACGAGAATAACGGCATGTGAAAGAAAGAAAGAAGGCGGGAAGGGAAACCTTGTGGATGTAAAACCATTTAAAGTTAACACACTACAGTTTATCGTCGAATGCAGTGGCTTACAGGCCAACTTTCGCAAAACATCAACGACAAAAACAACTAAGCAGTTCGTCCATGTTCCCATCTCAACAAAATTCCGCCATTAACACCACCCAAGCAAAACAAGTCAAAATATGCAAACCCTCAAAAACCGCATCCGCGAACCGCATAAAAACAAACAATAACAACGAAACACCACATCCCCTTCCCTTCCATCAAATCAAACCCCCCAGATCTCCTCCCCCCACATCATACACATCTCACACGCAACTCCCCTCTCACACGCAACTCCCCTCTCATACTCCCTCCGAGTACAACACCTATCCTCCAGGTCAGCTCCCAAATCTTCATCGTGCAAGCGGCTGTCCCGCCTTTCTTGAGCAGCATCGACATCAACCCCCAACTCCGCCATAATCCGCAGCGCAAGCTCGTGCTGCTCCATGGCGGTCAGCTCGTCGTACTGCAGCGTCCTCTGCCGGAAGAGCGAGTAGCCCATGTCTACTAGGAACTGTTGTACGAGGGCGATCTGCTCGTCTTCTGAGGTTGAGGGGGTTTGTGAGTCGCTGGGACGCTCGGTGCGGTCAGCTGTTGTGATGGTGGTGGTGGTGGTGGAGATTGGTGGTTGTCTTTGCAGAATTGCTCTCAGGGCCTGCGCCGCGAACGAGCGACTTTTGTTGTTGACGCCGTTGTCAGCTGGCCGGCCTGCCGGGTTCGGGGCCAAACCCAGCGCCCATTGCCGTACACGATCGGGCCGAACAGGTGTTCGTGTTGAGGACGGAGTCTAAGTGAAGTGACTCGGCCGCGGACGTTGATATCGCTGATTATCAGTGGCGCAGGGTCGCTGTAGTCGCGTGGATCCGGGATTGTGGATGTTGGCTCGTCGACTAGGGTTACGGTGTCCCATGAGTAGGGAGGGGGTGAGCCGGGGGTCGGGTAGATTGTTAGGGTTCTTGAGATGGGGATTGGATGGGAGCGGAGGGTGGTTGAGAGGCGGGATGGGTCGAGGTTGTTCTCGTGGGTGGTGGTGGAGCGGTTGTTAGAGTGGCGGCCCTCTCCATTCTGACGGACGTAGGCGGAGGAGTAAGTGCGGCGGGCGAGCATGGTTGCTGTTATTGCTGACGACGATGGTGATATCGTTGTTGTTGATGCTGCCGGTGTTGGTGTTTTGATGTGGACTTGGTTGTTCAGATCGATTCTGCTGGGGAAATACGAGAGCATTGTTTGTTCTGGGTGGATAGAAACATGAAAGATGAGAAAGATTTACACGCAAAGAAGGGAGCATGTTGATGAACACTCGCGGCGGTCAGCTGAAAATCTTTGTTAGGTGCTTGTTGCTACTGAGTTTGAGGATGTGAGGACATATGGGTGGGGCTGTGGCAGTGCGGTATATGGATTGTTCCAATGGTTGGCTCCTAATTAGGTAAGCGAGCATAACATTCCCTGAGACTCTGAGGGCTTATAGAGGTCTCTGACGGGGCCAAAGAGGCGTGTGCGTGGCATAAACCTCAAGTGTGTCGCCCAAGCGTCCAGATTTGCCATGCTGTGTACGCCTTGGTTGGGAAAGCACAGAGGCTCGAAATTCTTGGATACCTTAGTTTCCAAGACTCTTGTTCGAACGCCTGTGAGTATTCCTGCAGTTCACGTGCCTAATTTTCTTGCGATATTGTATCTGCATGCGAGTTGTCAGCAGTACGCCAACTTACCGATGCTTTAAGCTCTGTACACGTGCACCGCGGAAAGGAATGGGTTGATAAAGTGAGGACATAGATGGTATATGTGGTCATATCTACTGGAGCTTAGCCATCGCCATGAATTTATACAGTCGTAACGCCATTCGCTCGTCAAAGAGAAGAGAAGAGAAAAGTGGCGCATCGCGATCCAGCGCGAATCGCTCTTCCCAAATTGCAACACGTGTAGCAAATTCCCATCAAGCAAGCTCCGTCCTCCCCACTACACTCTCTCGATCCCTTCTAAAGCCATCTGCACCCGAACTCCTACTACGTTGCGCTCGCACGCTACGATTTCCCAGATCCGCCTCTCCAGTGAAATCGAATTCACTCACTTCCGACCAGCTGGGGTAGTGCACGAGAGGACTGTGCCGCCGCGCCGGGCTTCTCGACGGAGGCTGCATCGGACTCACGATATCGTCGCCTTCGTACGCTTCGGGCTCTGGCTGCGTCAGTCGCTGTCTCTGCGCGGCGTCTTCGTCGTAGTCTGAGACGAAAGGGTTGGTGGTTTGAGGTGGTGATGACATGGAAGCTTGCATCATCATCATGGGTGAGAACGGCGTAGGCGGGCGGGAGTTTCGGTCTTCGAGGCTGCGGTTGGAGCTTATTGATCGCCGGTACGAGCTGTGCGAGCGTCTCGCGTCGGGTCGGTAGGGCACGTATGGAACGACGTCTACGTTGAAGCCGGGTTTGGGGTAGCCAGGATGGTAGTCGTGCTGTTCTGTCTGTTGAAGGCCAGTGTTCTCTGTCGATCGGGCCATTGGTGTGAAGAATGGGTTGGTCTCTGATGTCGCGCCCGTGCTATCTGAGTGCTGGTGCGCGAACGCTGGGTGCATGTGAACAGGTGGCGTTTGCTGGTCTGCCAGGCGGTTGTAGCGGTCTACCCACTCGCGAGGCGGGCGGTTGTTCACTTGTGACATTGGTGGAGCTACCGTCGATACCAGACTCATATGAGGATGCCTAGCGCGCCATGCTCCAACCTCGCTGTCGGTGGGAGATGTGGCGCGTCGTTTTCTGCTTGGGAAGATTCCGCTGCCGCCATGTTTCTTTTGTCGCCTGTCCACGCAACATAATGCAAATATCATCACTGCGACCGCGAGTACACCGAAGACAACTCCCAGCGCAATTCCCAAAATGCGGTCTTTGGGCGGACCATCTGATTCATTTGATTCTGCTGAAGGCTCAGGGTCGCTGGCAGTACTCGTGTCCGTAGCCAGTGGTCTGTTCACATCTTGACTTGACAACGGCGCGGTGGCTAGCGTCGTAGGCGATATTGTTGGTGATGTGGCTTTTGGGCTCCTTGTATATGTGGATCCTTCGATGACTACCACACTTGGCCAGGTAAGTGTTGCAACATCTGATATTGTCGTGGACGGATAGTAGCTCGACAACAAGGAATTTGCGATACTCCAAAGAGCCAGAGGGACATCGGTTGTTGTGGAGGCAGGCTGCGTTGAGCTGGCCTCGGTGTTGCCAGGTGTGGACGTAGTTGTTACACTGATACCGGTCGTTTGCTCCTGGGCACTGCTGAATGATGATCCGCTTGCGAGTAATATTAAGTATGCCGCCAACTGCTGTCTGCTTCGGCGTTTCGCCATGGCGGCCCTTGAGAGAGCTTCGTCCACTAAAGACAGTGCGTAGCAGTCAGATAGTAGGTCTCGGGGTGCTACAGTATTAGTCAAGAATGGCAGAGAAGAGTCGAGCCGTCCAGAATGTGCTTGTTAGTAAAGAATCGTGATGTTTGACGACATCAGAGACGACTCAGTCCAACACGTGTATATGCGAGAAAAACAAGAAGCCACCTCCAAGTATTCCGTAAAGCAATAGGCGAACACACTTCAGACTCCCCTAGATTAAAGGCTGTGCAAAGGAGACGACGACGATCTTCACTCTCTTCTGACAAAAAGCACAGCGAAAACGTGAGAGCATCTTCCGGCTATGCGTCCAAGGGCAAGCCTTACCGACCCGACGTAGAAGCAGGTGGTGAAGCTCCCTGCAAAGGCGGTGGCAGGTCATTGGCGATGTGGCGTCTGCCCGCCTGTGAATGGTCGATAGGCATGACAGCAAGACCCCAAGCGACCGCCTCCAGGTACGCGATGCAGGGCAACACAAGGAAGACGGATGGAACAGCCGTGTCAGCCACTGAAGATACAGGAACTGACTGAAAGTGTGGCTGCGGCCATGCTAATCCTTGCAAGTGTCGATGTTAGGTGTGGCGGTGATCACTATAGAGCAAGGATCTGGACTGTCATCGCCGCAGTGATCAGCGATGGACAGCCCAGGTTCGGACTGATCTATCACTGCCTTCTTGGCTTGTGGCGGTGCGCTCGGGCGGCCTTGTGTTGGAAACAGGTTTCTGCACGCAGGCTGACGTTCAGAGCTCCAATCTGCCGCGCTTTGGTGGAGAGACTCGAGAGGGCCGCGGAGAATAAAATCCTCACGTGCTTGCGCGCTTATCGAGTTCGCTTAAGGTGCTCAGCATCGCGGAGGAATAGTTCCGTCAGGCATAGTCTTGTCAAGTCTAAGCCGAGGGTGTAAGCATCCTCTTGTCGAAGAATACTACTGCTTCGATAATAATTGCACCATCGATGTGACAAAATAGGTAAACGATTTTCAGCGGTGTCTAGCCTCCAGCCAAATAATTCCAGCCAAATATCTTCTAAAGACAATCATAGACTGCGATGAAGTTGAGATTGACTTCGGTTGTGAAACAACGTAGGGCTGTTGTTGTGGCGCAGCTGTGAGTCGTACACCTACTTTGCGTGAGCATTGTGTCTCTCGGCAGCGAATGGCGATACTGCCACACGAGGAATGCTTCAAATCCAGTCCAGTGTGATATCTGATTCATACTCCTCATAGCAGCGCCGCAAGGTGAAAGTGTATATATAAATGTACATGTACATGCAACCTCGGAACAACCCCGAGCCCTAACCCTCAACATCTAAGTTAATGCATGTGGGCTGGATGTACACATAGCCTGAAGACGAGGTCCTTCATGGACACGTGCATATGTTGGAATTGATACAGGGTGATTGGAAAATAGTGATCGTGCCACTTTGGTGAAGTGTCGTTGAAAACTTGATCAATCGTTATGGCACAACACATAAGAAAGGCTGAGGTCAAAGATAAATGCCTCAGGCATCAACTGCCTCAATATCGAACGCGAAGCAAGAACAAGACTAGAACCTTCGTGCACACCAACACTTCGTGTATACCAGTGAACCCAAAGGAAAAATGGTACTCGACATTGGCCAGTATAACGGCCCAAAACCAAAGTGTTATTTCACGCGCGCCCCACTGCCTTCTTACATAGACAACGCCCATCCACCAACCAAAAAAGAGCCTTTCAGAACAGTCTTGGACCAACAGTATAGCCACAACGTACGTCGAATGTCATTTTCCTGTTTCCAGTACTATAGCCGGCCAACTAACACCAATAGCTAGCTCTCACTTCTTCTGCCCGCCTCGTCATCACAGCAGGCTTTCCAAGACAAAATCTCGTCCTCAGGCGACGGCACCCTCAGCTATGCTCGAGTTTTCATGAAGCCCTCGGATCTCATCTCGGGCGAATTCTTCAACTCGTACATCAAAGTCGGGAACATCATTATGCTCTCAGAAGGCCGCTCCGGAACCGACAACGTCCTCTCGCTTTGCGATGGTGTGCTGCGTATCGAGGTCGACAAGCCCACATACGAAAAGCTTGGCCTTGAGGGCCGGGCTATGGGAGGCGAAGGGAAGAAGCATGTCAAGGCGAGGTTTGGTAAGCCTATCTTAATTTTAAGCTTGATTTGGTCTCCGGAAAGCACTTAGTCGAACTCGCTAACATCATATCCTAGTAATCGAAGCCAACTTCCGCCTTCCATCCATGCTACCCGGCAAAAAAGCCTTCGAACGCCTCCAATGGGCATTCAAAAACGTCCTCGACGCCTCCCTCGCCTGGCTCTTGTACGACCTACGCTCGCCACTCACCGTCAACGGCGAAGTGCAAGGCGCGCTCGCCGCCCATGCGCCCACCATCACAGTGCTTCAACCTTCGCCCGAGCAATTCCAACAAGTTCTGTGCCCTAGCTTCAATCTGTCCGAAGATGCTGGCGACGAAGACGTGCGCGAAGACGTAGCCGAACTCCTCGAGTGGCTAAGCCTGACTATGTCGCGCTCGTCGCGCGTGCAGAAGGGCGACAGTATGGATCCGTTCTTGTGTCGTTACCGGCCTGCCGAGGACGCAAAGCCCGTTGATCTCGTGAGCTACCAATGGCGTGGTTTCGCGCCCGCAGCGTTCGTGCTCAAGGTTCTCCTCGCTGCTATGAAAGCTTCTTCTCCCTCAACTACCGCCGAGGAAGGCTGGTTCGCGCTCAGTGGCGCCTCTTTCGATGGCAAAGGGTACACGATCTTGAAGCACGGAAGTGAGGTCATGACGTGGAACTATGCGGATTGATACAAGGCTGCCTACGGATCTCATCGGCCACCTCCTAGAATACAGCCAGTCGCTCCAGTGTCTCTTGAAGCGGTTCTAACACTTCCTCCGCGCCGGACCAACGGTCGCCTGCCGTCTTGATTGCCTTCGCCAACAGCGGATAAAGATATGACAAGTGAGCTTTCTCGCCTCCAGCACCGACATTCTTGGCGTGTGGCAGAGCAGTCGGGTGAAGTCTCAGCTTCTCGATCTGCTCAAAACAGAAGAGGAGCTCTTCCAGTTCTGAAAGCGGTTGTGGTGCGCGGCCTCGGAGTGGTTGGTCGGCTATGTACGCTCTGATAGGGATTGCGAGGCGGAGAACCAACAACGGGGCAATAGCTTGCGCTATGCGTTCGTGCTCTGGACTGGAATTGGGTTGCTCGCTGCTGAGCGCTACAAGCTCTTTGAGGCAAACGTAGCTCATCTGCTCGCGCTGCGAGAACGAAACGTTCATGCGCCCTCTGCGAATCGTGCCGACGCTCTCCAGAACTGGGCTGCCGGGTGCTGGGACTTCGCACTTTTCGAGTTGGTGAATGATGGACGCTTCAAACAGCGACCGTGCAAATATTTGGCGGACACTATCTGGGAGTTCGCTGCTGCCGAGGCGAGGCACCAAGGTCTGTCGCAGGGCTTCGTAGGCGGCAATATCAGAAAGTTGGTCTTCGTAGATACGCTGAACATCTCCAAATGTATGCAAGTCGTTAGCATTCACTATCGCGCCTGCGATTCGTACAAAGCCTGTCCATAGCGCGATTGATGTCTCCTTGGTCACTGCGGATGACAATGTCTTTTCCAGCACGGGTTGAGCTACTGCAACAGCGGCTGCTGTCGCGCGGCGCCAGATCATCATACCTTTGTAATCTTGCTTTGTACCATATTTCCGTGAGATGACGACTTGGAGGCTCTCAACGGCGTTCTGAACTGCATCGGTGCCGCATAGCTCCGAGTCCTGAGCGTGCGTTGTGATGAGACGCTGTAGCCAATCAATAGATTCTCCGGCGAGTGCAATGTACGAAGGTCGACCGGCTTTGTTGTTTTGGTTGGCGGTCTCTGCGTGCAGCAAGATCGCCGCGGCTGCAGTCGTGACGAGACGAGGCTTGGAGCCAGGGATGTCTGTTCGTAAGGCTTGCAAGAGATTCAACACTTTATCCTGGAGAGGACTCATGGCGTGGATGTCGGCGCCGTAGTATGACGCTTTCGACTCCCGGACGCAAGCAAGGAGATTGTCGATGATGGTGGCTGCCTGGCCCTCTGTGAGGTCTTGGCTCATGAGACGATAGAGATTGCTCGCCAGATCTGCGTACGCAGCGAAAGCGGCTTGATTGTCTTGCTTCGCATTTTGCTGCTTGGGCATGGGAGGAATCTTGGTGGACCACAGCACGAATGTTCGCTGCACAGGTTGCTGCCATTTCTGAAGTGGCACATCGACGGTTGTCACGATTGTCGTCAAGCTTTTGTATATCGCTGCGCTTGTAGAGTAGTTGCCATTGGTGAGAAGAACTTCGAGTGTGTTCACGAACATGTCCCAAAGTAGTGGCAGGTCAGGGATGTCCTCAATGACCCGTGCGTGCTGCGCAAGAACCGCTGATGTGCCCTCAAGGATGATCTCAGTCATCTCATGAGCGGTCTGAGCACTGTCTTCGGAACCAGGCTTCTCTGCGTTGCTCGAAATTGCTGCAGCGTTGTCGCGAAGTATGCCAACTATGACAGTGTGTAGAAGCACATTCCATGAGCCTGCGGAAAGTTGAGAACCATGGTTCTTGCAAATGCTGCAAACAATCTGGAATGCGGCCTTTCGAGCTTCCTTCTGCCCAGATCTGACAATGTCGCGCAGCCTCACAAGGACTAGCAGCCACTGCGCAGCGCGGTTGCTGTTGACGCTCTCTTGCAGTTTTGTCTCTATCTGTGGTAAATCAGTGGTGTAAATATCCATCTCCTCGAGTGCTGACGAATGCTCGTCGTCAAAAAGAGTGTCAGATATGTTCCAGGTCATTGTTATGGTGGTCAAGCTCAGATTGAGGTCATCTCTCTGTCCCATGAAGCGATGCAAAAGCTCGATCAGAGCAGGCACAACGTCAACCGGGAGGAGGCCGAGGAAATCTGAACAGATCAATTGTACTGCTGTAAATGCTTCACGGCCGAGTCGCGTCGCAATGAACTCGTGCGAGACTTGTGACCAGTCGATGCTTGTAGCACCATGCTGATCTGCGATTGTGAAGGCATTCTCGCTATCAAAGACACTGCTGATGAGCGCAAGCACTCTATTCCAACCAGCCACAAGTGACTCGCCTGAGCGTTCCAGGATGTTCTTCACGGCATCCAGGACCTGTACCTGCACCTCAACGTCTGTACTAGTGAGCTCACCGTCTTCAGCATATATGCCTTCAACTATCCGTGGTAGAATCGTGAGAACGCGACGTTGGATTGTTGCTCTTAGCTCAGTCTCTTCCTCTGCGACTTCGGCGAGGCACGCTGCGCAAAGCTTGCAAAGAAGATCAGTAGCAGCTCTACGCGCGAGTGCGGGACTACTGCTGGCGACGGCGACCTTCAAGGTCTCTTCAATGATGAGGTCCCAGCCACTCTCTTCAGGCTGATTCGTCACAAACCGCGATACGTTCAGCGCAGCAAGGCTGCCCAGCTTGGGCAGAATGAATTGATAGTCACGGGCTTGCATCTCAGCAAGAGTACTCAGACCTGGAAGACCAGAAATCTTCCTGTTCTGGAATGTTGGCGTGGACGGCGGAGAGAAATCTTCGGGCTTTGGCGACATCACTGCTGTCGGCATCCTGCCGCGCAAGAGACGGCAAAACGTCTCAACTATGTTGACGAAGGCGTCATTTGGATAGTCTGCTGTACTTTCCAGGAGCCTAGACGCAGCGGCCTCTACTGCCGCAACTTCGGAACTGAAGGCATGCAGTGCAGACGGTGAGTCGTTATCTGCAGAATATGAACCAGATCCCTGGCGAGACGATTGATGTGGTGTTGCAGCACTCAACACCATGTCCGCTTGCTTGAGAACGTCAATGACCAGCCGGAAGGCGGGTCCAAGTGTGGGTCCCAGAGCAATAGCAAGATTCAATAATGCTCTGAGGCAGAGCAAATTCCGAATAGTCAAAGTCGGCCTTTCTGGATCGACTGAAGGACGGCGATCTCTCTCTGTCGATGTTGCCGAACTCTGGCTCACAAAGCTATCGACGCTAAGCAAATGCCTTGGATTAGAGAACACGCGCGGGCTTTCGATGCTAGGGGATCGCATAGGCTCCGCAGTCGATGCACTAAGGACTTGGGGTGGTACGGCGGCCTTCCCGAGGGTAGTCATCAAAGCATCACGAGGCGTACTTAATCTAAGCAGGCCAGCGACTTGCGCAAAACGCTGATAAGCCTTGATCAGGCTGCGATAGTAGTGGTCGTCAAGTGCTGCGTTCAGGAAGGTAGACGATGTTGCAAGTACAGCTGGCCAGCATGATTCTATCAAGCTGGCGACTGCCTTGATCCGGGCCTGTGAGGGTCCCTCAATGTCCAGCGGATTCAACGGTACAGCCCGTTTGCGGAAGGACTGTGATCTCTCAGAGCGACTCTGCTGAGTGTCGCCGTTTTGGCTCGATCGATTTTGTCTGGCGCCCTTGTTCTTGGACCTTTCATGTTGGACGGTGTATGGCAACACCACCTTGGCAAGATTGTCCGACAGACTGTTCAAGCACTCCAGCACCAGACTATACGCATATGTCTCTGGAAGAGTAGGTGGCTCACTTTTGTCCAGTTGGTCTATGCAAGCAGTTCGTGGAATGCTCCATTCCGAACTGATACCTGGAACGCTGGATTCTGCCACACCGAAAGCTGAGCTGATGACACCCGCCATGCCTCCAGCCGCTTCCATTGCTACTTGTTCGGATAATTGATCCCTCGTTGAAGCTGGGCCAACCGGTATAGTCGACTGTTGACCGAGACCAATAATGGCTGGCTTCTCTGTTGAGAGACGAACAAAAGCCGACATGATGTTCTGTACCACTGGCTTGCCACCGCTTGCGGCATCAAATGCCATAGTGGCTGTGATCACCAGATTTGAATCATCAAAGAAATTCCGGAGCACTTCCAGATAGAGACTGCGCTTCCAGATTTGCGATGAATCCGCCTCAAGCCCATGGGTGAGAAGTCCCAACACAATCTCAGATTCCTCTACGAATTCCGTGAAGTGCCGAGACAGGATAAGGTTGACCACGCGCACGCAGCGCAAGGTCACAGGGAAACTGGGTTTCTCGGATAATGTCTGCGTGACGAAAGGCATAACATTCGCACGTACAATGCTGCTGAATTCAGCATGCTTGCTGATTAGACTCGGGTTCGCATTTATGCAGGAAAAAACCAGTTCCAGACTAGCTTCTCTCGACAGAGACGTGAGGTCGACAAATTTTGCTTTGCGATCTTCAACCGCAAGGACTAAGTCGCGAAAGATTCTGTAAGCATCGTATGCTGCAGGTCGAATTGGAATGGGACCATCTTGGCCAGGAATCTCCGCAACAGATGAAATTTCCTGCGATCTCAAATCTTCTGCAGCGACTCTCTCAAAGACAGTCGTGACAAGTTGCTGCAAGGTTGCCGCGGCAACTCCACTGACAGTCTGAACTTTGGCTGCTTGTAGCGAAGAGCATACCTGGAGTGTACCACTCAACAAATCTTCTTTCAGATCATCCGAGTAGTTCTGAACCAATGATGGAAGAGCTTGTAGAACCTTGAGTTGGATGTCAAAACCAAGACCGGTACATGCATGAAATGCTTCAACAGCCTCTCCAAGTCGGCTCTTTGCAAGTCCTTGGGAAACAACCAGACGCTGGAGACACGTTACACCGATTCCCGCAAGTTTTGGCGTTCGTGTAGCACACGCTAATAGAAACGGTTCGACAAAGTCCGGTCGTCGGCTCAAATCAGCAGCAAGTTGCTGTTCCGAGGTCACCGATAGTGATTTGAGTTCCTGAAGCGACTTTTCGGCAGCATGGCGAAGGTCGGACTGTTTCCGTTTGGCTTCAGAGATCAAAGTCGAGAGCTCATTTGCCAGGAGTGTAGCGCTCATTCTGGTGTCGTTCGTAAATTACACGCTTAGCGTAGGATGTTGATCAAGCCATAGCCAGGGAGAGATTCTAAGCCGGCCTGTAGACTTCACACCTCGCATATGTGTTGCATGAACGCTGGTATAGTTGGTACTCAGGGTGTCGAAGAAGATTGTAATGTATCGTCGTGTCAAATATGTATCATTTCACTTCTCATGCGGCGAATGCAAGGTGTTGTCTGAGGTCCCCGGGCCAGCCCGCCAAGATGGCTGCTTGAGTCGCGCCTGCCTGACGCCAGTGACCTCAAGCTCGCCGCCCTCGCCGCCAGGCATCATCATCACTGCCACCAGCTCAAACCACCAAACAAACAGACTCAACCTCGGAACCCATATTGCAACTCTCCCACAAATCAGATCACCAGAACTCCAACTCATACCACCTCAACACATCCACCCAAAATGTCCGGCGCCCCCCAAGCAAGCGCACCCACAACCAAACCCGGCCTCACCACAGACTCAAAAGACACCAGCCAACCGCTGGCACCGCAAAAGCCCGGCGCACAACTCGAGGAGGATGACGAGTTCGAAGACTTTCCCGTAGAAGGTATGTGATATCCCTTCATACCATCGCCCCCCCAGCCCACCTCTTACCGTCCTTGACGCTAACTAACACTTTCGCGCTACAGACTGGACCAAGGACGAGGAAGTCGGATCACAGGCCGGTGCCACGCACCTGTGGGAGGAGAGCTGGGACGACGACGACACGAGTGACGACTTCTCGGTGCAGTTGAAGGCGGAGCTTGAGAAGGCGGGTGCGCAGAAGAAGAGCTGAGCGTTTGGTGGTATTACGAAAACGAAGGATGGACAAGAGCACTTTTTACACGAGCATGGGGATGGAGAATTGATGATACGTATCAGAGTGGCGTCAGGCGCATTACAGATTCGCACTGATCGGCCGAGGGAGGAGTAAAGAAGGGAAAGAAACCATGAAAGCTTGACAAGAAGGCATAACACGGATAGAGACGTCTGGCTTTTATTGTTCCAGTGAAACTACGTCTGGCAGCTCCGCGATGTCCAAGGTCTGCCTTGACTCCAAATCTATCACTCTGATTGTGCCAAAGTTCAAGACGCCTGTGCCCGTGGTTTGGTACTTCAAGCTCGTCTCGAAGCACGCTCCGGCTGTCAATGGCCCGATGCGAACATCTGGCGTCAATGTGAGTGCTTTGTGCTGCTCTGCAACCTCGTGTGCTCCATCCCTGATTGCGGTATCAATAGACCCTGCGCGTTTCTCGAAGCGCGGTTTCACAGATGCCATGGAGCCTCTCCTCTGTGCCGTTACCAAAGCGAACCTCCGGCTTCGGTTGCTTTTGTTCAAGCACTGGACTTGGATATTGACAATAGAGCCTTGCTCCGTGGTAGGCGGGGCCGTGAACGTGAAAATGATCTCCCCTTCTTTCGATGTGTTGTGCGCAAAGTCGTGTACAGAAGGTCTAGAGCTGTTCTGAGATAGCATTCGCTTGTGAGCCGCACCTCCGGTACTGAGTGGCCTAGACCACTTGTAGGGCGCGGCCTCCTGGCTGTGAGATGTGTCGATCTGTGCTTGCCATTGTGTCTCGATTTGCACCGAGGAGTCGGCGTCCATATATGCCGTTGCTTCGATTGAGACCGCAGCCAAGTCCATGCTGTTGGGAGTTGATCCAGCTTCCGAAGACGATTTCCCCATTCGGTAGAGCAAGACCACCTCATCGCCAGCCTTGGAACGCTGTGGCCAGACTGCTTCGTTCAGTCCCGTGACTTCTGTCCCCGGCAGTTCGAGACGGACGTCATCGAGATGGACGTCCCCTGTGATGAGCGGAGAGATTTCGACGTGCAAGCTTGCAATCGTGGCATCGGGTAAGGCCGAATACCCAATGCGCATGAAGAATGCTGGCACAGCAGGGAAAGCTCTCTTAGTAGCGCCTCTCAATGGCCTGGGTGTATCTTCAAGTTGTGAGGCCGAGGGGGACACTTTCGTGACTCTTGTCTCCGAGACGTGAATCTGGCGAGCCGAGCTGCCTAGTGACGGGTCATAATGTAGTGACTCGAGGACATTTGCAGGCAGAGGTTCGAAGCTGGGCAGATACTGTTTGCCGACCGCGGGTGCTGCAGTGATACTGCTGCTCTTGATGCCCAAGTTGGCTGTGAAGTACACAGCTGGTCGTTGTAATCGTACGCGTGGCCGGACAAGATGCAGGGTTGGTTTCCAGACGATATAAGTGTGGTCCTTTACACGCACAATGTTGACATTGCTCGTCGCGGGGGCTTTGGTAGATGCAATGTCATGTTTTCCAGATGCTGCTGCTGAGTTTCCTGGCCCTTCAGGTACAGCATTGGTTGCATGGGCGGAGATTGTAAGTTCTAGTGATGGCAGAAGTCCACGAGCCAAGTCTTCTGAGGCAGCGGTTCGTAGAACTATCTGAAAACTGGATTTCTCATCTATACTTTGTAAGTCACGTGGCATGCAGGTGACGAGATAAAGGACTGACCGAAGAATAAGTGCTTCCTTGCTGGTGTCTTTCGGACTTCTTCTGGATTTCCCGCTTGCAGGAGGGCTACAGCATCGAATTTTCCATCGGCAGGCAAGAGCACTTCCAGAAGCGATCCTTTTGATAGACTTTCGAAATCAGATTTGATGTTCATGTCAGACAGGGTCGGGATGTGGAATATATGTCACTGCTACTCTTGATGTGGTTGTGGATGCGAGACTGGCGGTGACACAAGTCGAGGTCAGCCGCGGCTTCCTCATATGGAAGGGTAAAAACAAGACATAAATTGTCAGATGCACGCTTTTTGATGCCATTGCTCGAGAATGCTATATTCGGAGCATTCTGCCTACTTGAAGACGTATATACACGGACATCCGGCTGGTGTAAATTGCTCCCATGGTGGTGATGCGGAGCTCAATTTCTCATGCACCAGCCAGCGTGCATCTACTTGTCACTGTAGCCTGGTAGCTTAGGCGGCCCTACATACATTCCACAGTTGGGAGAGGGCCTAAGATTAATGTGGCCTTGCGACCCTCGGTGCATAATTTGGGCAGATGAAAGTCTGCGTCACGCAGAGGAGGCGATCATTGCGAAAGGACTCGCACTACCCCTATACATGCGCGACATCCAGGCTTGAGTCACACACACACTTTGGGTATCCAACAGCATCATTCCTTGATTGGAACCATTGAACAAAACGTCGCGCGAACCCTGAACATATACAAGGTGACCCTGAATGGACGTGCGGTCGCTGCTTGGTCCGGTGACCAGAGGTTGTTTCAGGGCACAACGGGAGAACGGGTGGTGAATGACTTGCGTGCAACTGTGAGGTCAAACGAAGGTTCAAACACACTTTGCGACGCCAGATTGTGATGATCCAGACCCTCCCTGCCTCTCGTCGTGGTCCCGGTGCTAGAGACGCCGAGCATCTGGCCGGGTGGCGATTTCACAGCGCTTGTTTGCGGATTGTGAGATGAGCAAGAGCTTCGCAGATTCGTGACATCAACAATAGCGATGGCTTGATGCCTCGGTTGGACAGCACGAAGGCGGTCTTTGTTGGCCATGGGCATGGGCATTGAACGACAGGTCATGGCGGCCCATGCCGCGGAGCCTCCGCAACAATATGCTCCGGAAGTGCAGGCCACGTGGGTCCTCCCAGGATCAAACGGCAACCCCAGCAAGATGGGTCAGACGTAGCATCCCACACGCTGAAGGTAAGGTTGGGATGAGAGAAGGGAGGGATATGCTGTCCATCTGTTGTTGCAAGGCCCCAGACGCAAGCCGGCGACTGATTCGTATGCTTTAGGCGCTCATGCAGCAATTGTGACGCGATGTAACTAGATCGCCAACAAGGTCGCCGGATAAACAGTAGAGGCTAAGACCTTGGGAGTGCTCTGTGCTCGGCGCCAGCGTTCTTTCTCCAATCTGTCGCCTGCCACCGCATTGAGGACGTCGTAAGCGAGTCGACGAGGATGCATAACCAGATGCTGACTGGCAGTGCTGCGTCCACAGTCGTCAGTGTACAGCACATTGCGCGTATATGCTGACACATATATTCGTCGCCGCATATAGGTACATGTAGGTAGCAGTCGTTCACCCCGGGCGCAGACGGATCAGGTTTGGTCGGCATCGCGCTTGGGGGGCGCGGCAACATCCTCAGCCCTGCTTTCGTGATCCTAGCGTCTCCTCTTGTTAGACTACTGGTGACTGCCCCCACCCCCGAGATACAAGAGTACAGTGCGCTGCTGCACTCTCTCTCCTCTCGCTACGAGCGAACGTGCGACTTGGTCTTCTTTGGTGCAGTGTGCGTGTGAAGTCGTACAAAATATATGAGCGCAGCCGGAAAGAGCACCTTTACCTATAACGTGCGCAAGAGGAGGAGGAGGACTCGCAATCGAGGACCCTGCATACGACACCACCAACACCACCGCGCATCTGCCCGACGAGATAGCGCAGGCCGTGACATCCGCCATTCTCCTGCTTAGTAACGACGAATACCACTGCCGCTACGATAAATCGCGCCTTCTCCTGCCAGACCGCCAGCAAAGCAAATCCCAGCCACGCGACTCGTCCTTATCATCTCCTGTCTCAGACAAGCGGCCCGAAGGCAGGGACTCGAAAAGCATATCGGTATACCGTATCCTCGATTGGACTCGCCTGCTATACACAGCATTACACCCCACAGTGGACAGAATGTGTGCTGGAGAGCGCGGAATAAGCACAACAGGCATACACAACCTTCCACAAGCACCAGCATCCACATAACGACCCTTGCCTTGGCGTAGCAGAACATGTCTGTCTGGCGAGGCCTACAGTCGGTCATCTTCTTCTACCTATCATGCGCGCCTTGCTCCGACGCAGCGACCCGCAAGAAGCGCAATCGACAAGCGGTGCACGATGAGCGACTTCGCACCGAGCTCGAGGCCGCACACCCAGATTACCCGTCGCAAGCGGCGCCTGGTTCGGTGAATCCGCACTGGCAGATTGAGATTGACTCTGGACCAATGACGATGAGCAAGCAAAGAACTATGGAGAGCGACTTCAGTCGGACACGATCAAGAGATTTGAACAAACCAGTCAGGAGGGATAGTAAGAGAGACCTCAAACCCAGCGCCACCAGAACCAGCACCACCAGCAGCAAAGTACAAAGTCCACCAGACATGACATACACACAACGCCATCTGATGGTATATCAACGACCAGACGAAGAACTATGGGGCGCGCCTTCATCGTCCACCGTCAACCTTCCTACACGACCCGGCACAGCACGAACCAAGAGCTCAGCAACAAACATCTACCACCAAGCTCGCCACCCTGCTGTCAACGATCTACACCCGGCAACAACCCGCAAAATTGTAGACCGCGAAGAAGTCGCCTGGATGCTACAACCCCTACCCAGCGCCGCAGTCATGACCGGCAAAGAACAACCTCACGCCTCAATGAGCAGATCAAACAGCGATGTGAGCGGTCCATCACCAAGAAGCACAAAAAGCATACCAGCTCCTCTCACACCTATCGAACCACCATACCCATCAGAAGAAACAATCGTCCACACACCCGAATCGAGTGAGCATCACTTCGGCTTCAAGCCCGAAGACTGGATATGGGAGACGACGAAACGGAACGTTTCAGCGAGGAGAAGTCTCGAATGGTAGGGATGTAGCATTTAGGAGGAGCATTCACGGGTTTACGGCACGCAAGATCTTTCTGTTCTTTGTTTTGTTTTTGATTCTGGAGCGTTCAAAGCATGGAGTTTTTGCATGGGCTTTTGTTTTTGGATATTCTGGGTATGGGAGGCGGGCATTACTGGAGAACTTTGTTTTCGGTTGGGGTTTCAATCGGGAGTGTGAGCAGATTGTTCTTTTTTATTTACGGAAACGGATCTCTTTGGAGTACACACGCGAGACACGGTCGATCGGAAAGGATGGCGTTTGACAGCTGAGTTGACACCCAATACCAGTTTATTCAGCCTCGCTTTTGTTTTCTTGCTGATACCGTAGAATTGCGATGAGAATTGATACAGGCCACACGTGATCACTGCCGGCGTCCAGCGAGGCGTTTGGTGATGATTCGTTATCATGTACTTATACTGTTTGCCTCCGACGCCGATATCCGGATCACTGCCTCTCATCTTCGCATCAACCTGCCTCTCTTCTGAACCGTCTTTGGAAATTCAGCTACGCCAATCCTCCACAAACATCAGGTACCACAATGGTGACTTTTGCCGTCCCGGGAGTGCATGGATATTTCTTCATGCTTCCTTGTTTCCTCTATGCAGCTGTCTGAAACTTTTGTCAGAGTAGTGGTGGTTGTTTGCCGTGGAGATGCGGGCATGCTTGTGTCTACTGCATATACCCGCCTCTCCAGCAAACACTGGGACAAAGAGCTATGCGGGCTTGTTGACTATAAGAATGCTTCTTCGTCTTCTTTGCCAGGATATAATCCATCAGGTGATAGCATCGAGGGCATATCACCGGCTCCTCCGATCGCGAACGACACCGAGGACGATCAGATCCCCACCAGTCCTGCGATGATTCCTCGTCAGACGCAGATGGACGACCAGACTCCATATCAGGTAGATATGGAAGACCGGGTCCCCACCGATCCTGTGCAGGTTCCCACTCAAGTGCAAATCGATGACCTGGAGAACGCCATCGGTACGCAGATGGCGATTACGCCCGCCAGTCCCGAGAAGGCTGCTCTGGTCAAACGCCTGAGGGACCTTGTAATGAAGCACGAGGAGATCACGGTATGCTGATGCCAACCTGGAAATTCTGATTGCATCTAAACAACTTGCACAGAGCCTGTGACAACGTGGCTCAGGGCCCGTATATCGCAATCACGATGATGTGATGATCACAAGATCCAACGCATGTGCAAACGACATCAATCTCCAAATCAACCTCGTGCGCATGGACTTGCCGCCTTCTGAAGTGGTCTTACAACGCAATGAAGAAGGATTGGGCGAGGACGAGCGCTTGATCCGACTGTTGGATTTCGACTTGAAAGGCTTTGCGGTTGCAATGCACACGAAGAGGAGTCAGATCGCCATCCGAACGGCTGAAGCTGTCTTCCAAAAAGCCGAAGATGAATTTCAACGAGCAAAGGCCCTCGTCGATGGAGGTGCGACTCAAGATCACATGCAGATTGTGCGCGCCAACAACGAACCTGCGATGGATATCGACACGGCTGAGACAGCGTATCTTGAAGCATACGCCAAACTCCTCGGAATCAAGGGCATAGCTACCAGAGCCGAGAAGGAAGAGACCGAGTACGCAGCCAAAGCCGAGAAGGAGAGGACCGAGTACAATGCCCGCATCCTCAAAGATGCCACAGGCGTTGCTTATGTGAAGCATATGTTGGAACCCAAGTTTCCTGCCGAGCTCCTTAAAAGCGTTCTGGACGCTGTAGTTCGACTCCAAAGGCTCCGATGGCGTCCTAAGGATTCCGACTTGCTCGATGATGTTGTCGATCAGACTTTTGCTTTGCCACTTGATCTCGACAAGAAGATGCGTGAGCTATGCCAAGAGGAGAGACGCGTTGCGCTGCTGAACAAAGCCATCATTGAGCTTCCCGCAGAATTCACCGGGACTCGCGACGACGTGGCCCTTGTCATCCCGCGCCCTATCTCGGGCAGAGAAAAAGCCGTGTACCACCTCATTCTGGACATTGAGCTGGATGCGCGCGACGGTGTACCCCAACGCCAACTCGTCAGGGCTGGCCATGTTATGAGAACATTGCCTCTGCGCTTCCCGAATCTCAAAGTGTTCGTTGTCTGCCTGCTCATTAGCTCGGACAATGACAATAGCAGCTCTGGCTCCGGATCTCAATCTTTCACGCCCGAGACATTGATGCTACGCCATGTCCCAAGCTGGAAGGGTCCCGAGACGCTGGAGGCATCGCTAGCAAAGTTCATCAGCGTCTTGCGCACAACTGGACCTGGCGACCTCAAGTTCGTTCGCTTCGCCGACCAGAGCGTAGGTGCGAGCAATTCGTTCGCGCACGCTGGGCCTCTTGTTAGACTGTCCACTTTTGGAAGACCAAAAGCGGAGGATGAGGCTGAGTCGACTCGCGCTGTGGATGCGGCGGCTGAAGATCCAACTGCTGAAAAACCAACTGCTGGAGACTCAATTGCCGAAGGTTCAATTGCCGAAGATCTAATAGTCGGGGAGCAAGTGCTTGAGCAAGCATATTGCTACCACCACGACACTGCTATCCACCCGTGATGGTGAGGGCGTCCACAGCGCAACTCGCCTTGTACTTTGCTGAGTTAGAGTGGCACGAATTACTGCAGTTGTGGAGGACGGTCAAGCAGATTGTTGGTGTTTTGAAGGCCTCGAAGAGTCGCTCAGCTGAGCTAGCCACTTTGGCATCGTAGCCAGGAGTATCTATGGCTTGTGCGCGCTGGAATGATTCGAAACCGACTTGTACTGCGACTGCAGAGTTAGGACTGCAGTCTAGTGCTGTACTCACTGGTAAATACACATGTCAAGTTGGACAGATCGTCACTGTGAATTCACTTACTCCTCAATGACGCAACTATTAGTCCCACATGTTTGGCTTAGCGCCACTGTGCCACTACGCATTACCTATGTGTGATATTGCCGTGCACCTCCGCGCTGTATTTCACTCTCGACCACGACACAACAAACCACGGCTTGAGAACACCGTCCGCGATACCAGCAACGGCAGCCCAGCATACCGCAACTTTATCCCACTGGCATGCTTACGAGAACAACGACAACGGGACCCTTCAGCGGTATCGAGCGAGAGTCCACTCGCTCCGACAAGGTGTCGGAAAACCTGTTGACGCCCGAGGGTGAAATGATGCTGGAGCGCTTGGGAAGACTTCAGAGAGACGATCTCGCACAACAGGTAGCATATTGCCACCAGTGACCCCTTAACAGAACCTCTAACTAATGATTAATAGACAAAATACTTCCCTGGCAGTCCGCCGAAGGACGATCCTGACCCAAATGTCATGCAACAGAGATGCGAGCATCGCAGGGTATGCGCAAAACTGTTCGAGGAGCTCATTTCCAGAACCGAGCTACCTACAGATCCACCTTCTCCCGTTTCTCAGTATCAACAACTCGACCAGCAAAACGCTCTTGAACGATGGAAATGGCTAGATCGGTTTGAGAAAGAGGTCATCATCGACAGGGTAACCATGAGTCCCGATCAAGCAGTAAAAACTTCAACTGACATGTCACTAGAACTTTCTCGAGGACTATAACGGTAGCTCTAGAGTCTACACCCGTGCAATCAGAGAGAGTCAAATCACCTCCTGGATGAACGAGGTCAATTGCAGGCAGGAGCGATGGCTCCGCGCCATCAAGCTTGTCCTGGAGCTCAAGGCCGATGAGCAGATCCGCAGGGAAGCGCGTGCAGCCTGCCTCATGGACCGAGTCTCGTCCTTGATACCCGAGCTGATGCTCAAGGTTGTCAAGGCTTGCGTGAAGTCTCAGTTCGGTCACTGGAGTGTTCAGCAGTCGACCGTGCTTTCTGAGCTTGCCGACAAGTGCTTCAGATGGCCAGGCGGTGTTACAGATGATACGCGCAACACTCTGAAGCTGGAGGCAGCGAACGCTTTGATCAAGACCAGCATCGTGAAGATTCAGATGGAGCTCTGCGCACAAAATACCATCGTGGTCCCACCCCTGCTCGTGGGAAGACAAAACGATCTTCGTCGCTTAGCGCTGGACCTCCATAACACTCCTGTGGATGGCAGGTACAATCGCGAATTAAACAAAGGCATCAAGGTCATTCCGAGCCTGGGGACACTTTTCCCAAACATGGAAGCCTTTGTGCTGTCACTATACTTCCGTTGCCGAACACGAGCAGACAACCCCTCCTTCAAATTAGAAATTCTGACTATGCTCAACCTCAAGCGAACGAACGCCGGCCCTGGCTGGCAACACACTACAATGAAAGAAACCACAATTGATTTGGTTCAAGCCTTCGCTCGATCGGCACCGAGAGCACGCAAATTGATTCGTTTCGGCCACATGACAGCAGACGACTACCGTCTTGGTGATGTTGGCCCATTGGTCGAAGTCGGCACCGCAGGAACTCAAACTGGACTACCCTACGTCAGCGAGAGAGAGGTCGATGATAGGACCATGCGCGAAGAGAACTCTCTAAGAACCGATGCGAAAAGCATCTTCGACCGGGCTTATTGTGCACCGAGGGTCGTTCGCGAGTCAAGAGCTGGATCGTCAGATTCGAAGAGGTCGACTTGTTGATAAGATCAATGTTGGGCAGTGACGCGACCAATATGAGACATGCTGCAGGCAGGGACGAAAATTGCTTGAAATTTGGATACAGCCGTTGCCTTCAAGTTTATGTACATCTTTCTGATGGCAAGAAAGGCACGCAGTTCCTGACAGGTAGTCAGTTGCACTAGGTCATTAGATCTGCAGATTTATAGGTACTGCAACCAAATTCTCAATTGCTAGGGTATCTGTCACTATGTCAACAGCCTATGCTATTGGTACATACGAATACAATAAGGCTGTAGCTGGTGCTTGAGCTGCACATGAAATTGAGCGTACGTCCTGTAGTTCGAGGCCCTCAAGAATCAGGTCGGCTGTTGGAGTGCTGCCGGCGTCGACGAAGCTTGGGATCAAAACTGATGATAAGACTGATTTGACGATTCGTTCACAGCATTGTTGTCCAATGTTAGGTGTTCGTCGCCTCGTTGTTGAAACAAAGAATACTGTACCTCTTGGGCTTGCCATCGATGTTGACGTGTTGCCTTAACAAGGCTATCGTCTCATAATCAAGCCCCGTCGTTGATGTAAACGAGTTATGACGATCCTGGTCTCGCCTGTTGAGCTGTCTGGACTACTTTGCTCGCCGAATCGACTTCGAAGTCGACTTCGGGTTCCTCCAGGGCTGAATTTCTTGCCGATGGTGTAAATCATAGCATTATTATTTATGTTAGTCTCCCCTTCACATCAATAACGATAAGTTTTCACGTTACTGCAAGCCTGGTCTAGCGGTTATGATTTCTGTCTAACAATTAGTTGCAATATAAGCTCTATTGGCAGCACAGACGGTTCCCGGTTCGATTCCGGGGGTTTGTAACAGACGGTTGACCCGCATCTTTTTGTCTATTTGAGGCTTCCTAGAGGTGTTCAAAGGTCACAGAACTTCTGACAATATACTTGAGCGATGCTACGGTCCGGGAGATCGATGGTTGTATGGTAACTGATGTGTATCGCGCGTAAGTGACGTGTGCGAGAGTTCACTTCGCAGGTCGCTCCTTCCGCTCGTAGATCTTGATACAATACAACTAAAATCTCGTGGACATCTGCACGCGAAGATTCACCATCGATGTCTATTTACTAGCTTTAGTTTCAACCATTGAATTAGGTGATCGATTCTGACGTTCTGATCGCCCGATGAGACAAGGCGAAGCGAAATCGTCACGCTCGACGCCGTGGACACTCGACCTATTCGAATTGTGAACATGTAAAAGTTCTATTAATACAACAAGGCAACGTGAGGATCATCGCCGTAAGGCGAATTTGGTATTGAAATAATTCCAAGACTGCGGCTGGATAACACTTCCAGCTCGACACTTTCGCCGCAGTCGTGCCTCTCGCAGCCGCCATCCCAACCCAAACCCCCCGTCTTCTGGACTTCATCGAACATTGCGACCTGCTCGAATGTCTTATCAATGTGCTCAGGCTCAGCGCAGCGGTTCCATCGCCTCTACCACTGTTGCATTATGGCCGAGCGGCGGCGATCTTGGGAAGAGATTCGTTCAGGTGATCCATTATGCAGGAGATGCAGACCAGCATGGTGATCTTGCGCCCGGCCGAGATTTGCGACGACGCTCATTGCTGGCGGTATTTTGTATGTACATTGTGGAGAAGCTTAGTTGGAGCCATCAATATGGATTTGGGCAGATTTCGCTTCTCTGCCTGACAAGGCTGCACAAATCTCTGAGTCGCTATGACTAGCAGGCGAGTTTCTGCGTTGGTAAGGATTTTTGACGGTTGGTTCTGGGCGCAGCTTTGCAGTTTGATGCGTAACATCAACCATTCAGTCTCTATCCTTCGTCTGCCACATCATTTCGGGCGAGACTTCCTTGCAGGCAGGCCATTGCAGGAACTACGAGCGATCACATCAATGCTGTAGCTCTGAATACAACAAGTTCGTTATGTCGAGAATTGAGGATTTTGCAGACATAAACCCCTCATTTTCCATGGTGATCCAAAACACCAGGATCAGGCGTGACGACGATTGACGGCGGACTTTGCTCTCTCGCACCCGCAGTGATCTGGATCATCTCAGGCGAAGAAGGCAAGCCCAGACTATCAGGGGAAGGCCTATTATGCGTGGGTGAAGGCAACTGCAATGTGTCGGCAGTATTGCTGCGCTCTCTCGTGACGGTATGTGTGGAGGCGGCGCGGCGAATGGATGGGTCCCGGCTCAAGTCGCGGCTCGTCCACTCTCTGGTGATTTGGTTCAATCCTGGATTGCGGTTCTCTTCGCCGGGCAGGCTGGGATACCCCATTGCACGTCCGCGGCGGAAGCCGGCGTCGTCGTAGCTCTTTTCTTGCGGCGTTCCCACGTATTCGGCGACCGTGGTCAGCCAGCCGGCTACAGTACGTCTAGTACCCTCCAAGGTGGCGACTGTCGTGTGGGTTTGACTGCGCTGTAGATCGCCGGTGGATCGCCTTGGAGGTCCCATGCCGTTTGGTGAGCAGTTTGATGGAGGTGGCGACGGGCCGTGGATTTCTGAACCTTCGGAATGCTCTGATGCAGCTAGCGCGACGTAAAGTGATCCAAACAGGGCCAGTCCGGTACCCACAATTGGCGCCCATTGGCCTGTGTGGATGCATGTCAGTAATTGGCACCAATTTTAGACTGGAAGGGATAAACATACCAACACTGACTATGGGTTCGGTTTGATAGTCCACTTGAGTGCTGAAGAAGTTGCGCTCTCCAATAATGAGGACGGCCAGTATCTGCGGTTGGAATTAGCACAAAGTGAAGCGTATGAATTCGCACGACTGTGACGTACAGCTGCACCAAAAATTGGGGCTTCCACTACTTCCAGGAAGCGCTTGATCCGGCTATTGATGCCCTTGACTGTCGTGGGTGTTGCGTTTGTGCCGTCAATGAGAGCATCTGGATCTTCAGTAGCTGTGTTGGGACCGAAGCGTGCACGCCAGTTGATTTCCAGAATCTTGTTCCACATGGATGCCATTGAAAGGATAGGCGGGATACAGCACGCGGCACTGAGAAGGGTCGCAGTTCCTAGGCTGAACACAGTCGGAGCCGGGATAACATAGATGTTGTTCGCAGCGTCCTGCCGCATTGGAGAGAACGGACCTGCTTCCTCTGAGCATGTGAGGCCGCACGTGTCACCATAGTGCCATTCGTTGATGTGTGCGAGCGGTATGCCAGAATCTGTATGGCTGCACTCGTGAGTCTTAGTGCGGAGGAACTCCACGGTCAGGCTGAGAAGGCCGCCGAGGATCAAGCCAAACCACAAGAAGATAAGATTGCGGCCTGGGTTGTTGAAGTAGGTCCCGGAGATTCTGGCTGTGAGTGGCGCGGCGAGGATGCCCAAAGCACATAGCTGAAAGGCCCCATAAATGTCCATATCCACGGCATCTAGTCATCGTGAGACCCTGGTGATGATATAGTAGCTACTTCGCCGGAGTAAGGCTTACCTGGTGAATGCAGTGCCGCCAGCGTTATCGCATGGAGTGCAGCTATGGCCGGGAATAGCAATGCACCTGCAAGACAAGCGTTTCTGATCCACTCATTCTTTCGAGCGATCAAACAAGCAGCTATGAGCACGTAGAACAAAATTCGAGAGCCAGCGCCATACTGTCCCGAGACCGGCCAGGCGCAGACGACGGGAATTGAAGGCGTGTTTGCTGAGGAGGAATTGGTAGAACTGGCTGAGAGCTTGTCTTGGAGTGTGGTTATAGGGTAAGGTGGCATGGCATTATCTTGGGTGTGGAAGCAAAACACGTGTGTCCGTAGAGAGAAGGGATTCGCTGGAATAACATAGGGAGAGGTACCACAGGACAAGACTTCCAAGACTGTTAGGAGAGCACGCGATCAGTCTTGGAGTGAGGTGTCACAGAAGGCAGCTGGCAACAATTGGCCCAGTCGGAGGCAGGCCGCTGCAGGTCAAGGCAATGTATACGCCTCATTGCGCTCGCGGCTGAGAATCGAAGCGAGGTAGAATGATATGACGCTCGAAGGATTCCTTCTGCCGCACCCGTAGGGCGAGGAATATGATAGGCTGCAAATAGCCTTTCGGACGGCGAGGCGCAATAATGTTCGGGGAAGCATTCGCAAGGCGAGCGTGCGCCGATGCTTTCACCGGTCTGGTGGGCGCGCCGAAGTGCATGCAGCTGCATCAAGCATGCTTTTGTGGTGGCGCAGTGCTTGCACTTCTCAAGCACGTGCCTCCCAAGAAGTGCTCCCGTACTCCCGTCGTGTGAAGTATGCATATCACGTGAGTACGTGCGGGGCTTCTTCCAAGGTTCTTCGCTTGCATTCACGCGGCCTGTGCGTTTCTTCACCACAGTCTCAGCCCCATCAGCAGATCCCTATCGGCCACTAGGGCAATGTCGGTCGCTCATGTCTTCCAGAATATTGCGAAGAACAACCGCCCTACTGGGCTGATCTGATACATCGAACCTCGCGCAATCCTCCCGAGTCATCAAGCCACGAGGCATCATGTATCCTCGAGCCTCTGGCAACACCACGGAGCTGGATCTGGATACCAGTCGCATCAAGGACTGGCGGTCAATCGTGACCCTGATCGTCTTCGTCCTCACCAACATCGTGGTCTTGTTCCCCTTCCATGTTCCGCTATACATACCACGGTCATGGTCAAATGTGTTTCTGGACGCTCTGAGTGCCTGTCGCATTATCCCTCCACGGCCGGATCGAGACTTGGATCTCTCCGAGAAGAAATTATTGTCGCGATATGTGGTCGTCCAAATATCGATAAGTTTCTCGACCGCTCCATTGGTAGCCGACCTGTTCCTCCTTGCAATCTTAGCCATTGGCCGCCAGGAAGTACACGATGGCACAGTCGGATCTAATCACATCAACCCAATCGACATCATGGTCTTCTTCATCACACTGGCCTACATTGCGATCTCCATCGATGCTTCTGGCCTCATCAGATATCTGGCCTTCAAGGTCTTGCAGAAAGGTGGCAAGTCAGGCAACCGCCTCTTCTTTTACCTCTACACCTTCTTCTTCCTTCTCGGCAGCTTCATCGGAAATGATCCTATCATTCTTTCTGGCACTGCGTTCCTGGCGTACATGACGCGAGTCTCAAGCAATATTGAACATCCTAGAGCATGGATCCATACGCAGTTCGCCATTGCAAATATCGCATCAGCCATCTTGGTTTCATCAAACCCAACGAACCTGGTGTTGGCCGGTGCCTTCCAGATTAAATTTGTCGTGTATACGGCAAACATGATTGTACCAGTAGTGGGTACAGCCATCGTACTGTTTCCCTTCCTACTATACGTTGTCTTTGCCGACCCGAAGCTCATTCCGTCTTCCATCAGGATGCATGAGCTCTCGGAAGAGGAAAAGAGAAAACAACCAGTCAACCCAAACATTCCCTTTGCCAGCAAAGATGCAAAAGCGGACAGCGACACCAATAATGCAGAAGAGACTGAATTGCTTTCTCTCGAAGAGATTATGAACCCCTTCCTGGACAAGCGAGGCGCGGCATTTGGAGGCATTATCATGGCCGCCACCCTGATCACAGTACTAGCAATCAATGCCGCTAGTCAAAGCACGGGTGAGCATCCAGTATTCTACGTGACTCTACCCGCCGCGGTGGTCATGTTCTGCTGGGACATTGCATTCGGCTGGCTGCACCGCAAGAGCACTCGCGAAATTGCGCGCAAGGGGAGGAGGGAGTTTGAGCAAGCTCAAGCTGATAAAGCCAAAGAAAGAGAATTGCAGGAGCGCTCGCCCGAGATCCTCGCGCAAAGTCAGGATGCGCTGAAGGATGAGTCTGCCGATACGATCACCGATGAGAAGCAGACGTTCGCATCTGAGAAGGTGGTAAGTCCGGTGCAGTCCACCAGCGTGGATGGAACAAGCGCCACATCATCGCCTAGTGGCGTACTAGAGGCTCGTAAGCCACACGGCGAACGAGATTATGAAGCGAAAGGATCTCCAGAATTCCTGTCAACCGCTGAGGCTGACGAAGGGGGTCTTCCGACCGATCGAGAAGATGCAATACCTCCGAGGGCGACAGTTGCTTCGCTCATCGCAGACGGCTACAGGTACTGCCAGGAAACATTTCCGACAGCAACGGCTGTGTTCATGCACCTGCCCTTCAAGCTCGTACCCTTCGCTTTCGCCATGTTCGTGCTTGTGCAGGCGCTGGTCACGAAGGGCTGGATACCGGTCTTTGCTCATGGCTGGGACCACTGGGTAGACAGGACAGGCACTGTCGGCGCCATTGGAGGCATGGGTTTCATCTCGGTCATCTTGTGCAACGTGAGTAATTTACCCGCATGGTTACCATGAGAAACGCGAACGACAGCGCTCCGACTAATACCCCAACCAGTTCGCAGGCACAAACATTGGCACCACCATCCTCCTCTCCCGCGTCATCCAAGCCTGGCAGCAAATCCACACCAACAACGGCATCCCCATCAGCGACCGCACATTCTGGGCCACGGTGTACAGCATGGCCATCGGCGTCAATTATGGCGCTTTTAGCACTGCTTTTAGCGCTTCGCTTGCCGGTCTGCTTTGGAGAGATATCTTGTACAAGAAGCACATCCGCGTCCTTGGGCGGGAGTTTGCGAGGGTGAATTTGCCGATCATTGCGATTGCTATGGCGGTTGGGTGCACGATTTTGATTGGCGAGATTTACATCTATAGGGATAATGAGCCTTATAAGATTGGGTGAGGTCAAAATGAGATGCTAGGTGACTTGGATGGGAAACCTGAGAGAAGGGTCGGTCTGAATTCAGTGCTATGGCGTACTCATGCCTTGCTGACGGTTGCATGAAGACCACATCTCACTAGACAGGTCCCGCAACGTTCCAGAGTATCAGCCGTTGAGAATTGAGCAAACCCACTCGTGGAGCCACAAGCACTGCGGACATCTTCCTCGCGTGTCCCGATGTGATGTATTGAATGATCAAAGTAGCAGTGCCTCGTTGCAGTACTTAAAAGTGAGGTGCGATGTCCGAGCCAAGATGAGGCGAGTCATGACCGATGTGCTGGCTGTCAGGCGGTGACATGCCGGAGCTTAGTCACGTCGCAGGTAGGTGAGTCTGGTATGTGTTGAGGCTCACTGCAATGAAGCTTCTATTCACTTCTGCGAGTGAAGCGGAAGCAATCACGAGCGGACGTCAACGTGCGCTGCCACGTCCTCGTTCGAAGCTTCCAACATCACACGGTGCACCGGTGATGCCTTCCGGACACCACCATCTTTCAGCTAACACCTTCTCGAGCCTTCGAGTCGCCTTGCCACTTCCTATAACTCTCAGTAAACCTTCTCTCGTCTACCACACTACCTACATACACAGACATAGTTCCAGCCTTCAGCAGCAACCACAACCCAACATTCGCATCGCCAGCGGAGTTGGCAATCAAGCAGCAGAGGCCAACAAGTTTGCGATCAAACATCATTGGCAAGCTCAACACGACAGAACGCCAGCAAGAGTTTGCACCGGCCAACCCTCTCTTGTGACAGCGGATCGACTTGCGGCTTTGAGATCGGTGAGTGCATCGATCGGCCACCATTTGTGCCCCCCTCGTTCCAAATTAGCCTTTGCTTGTTAATGCATATCAAAAGGACTGCACATCTTCCCGAGAGACGCCTATCTCACTTCTTGGATTTACTGGCGTCATGGTCTCCGTCCAAGATTTCATACGGGACGTGCGCGAGCACACCAGCGACACTGATCACCTTCAAGCTGCCGATGCGTTCGAATTGCTGCTAAACGGCAAAGCCGACGCCGACGACACGGCCCGGAGCATCACAATGATCTACGAAACCGACTTTGAGCGCTACAAAGGATGGACTTATGAGGACTGCCACAACAAGGTCGACGACTTCTTCCTCTATCAGATGTGTGGTGCCATTTCGAGCTTCGGAGGCGCTGAGATGCAGCAGCGTCTGATTAACTTGCTGGTGGAAATTCGCAAACAGCCCGACATGAAGATTCCTGGCAGTTCCGTCACAATGCACGACGGTGAGGAGGCATACTGGCGTGGTGTTCCGGGTTGGTCTTTTGCCTTCTTAAACCATGGTCTCGGTCAGTAAAGCCCTCATGTATGCCGTCAATATGTACTAACAAGTATTCCAGACTACAATCACCGCTTCACATACTGTGGTAACGGTCCCGACGCAAAAGACAACTTTTTAGCTCAGACTCCTGGTCTTTTGAACGCGACTAGATTTGCTGCCACGTTATTGGAGAGAGGCGACTTTACAAAAGGACTGCCTCAACAATTGGCAATCTTCATGCGGGAAGCAACAGGAACCTGGGATGAGAAGAATTGGGAGGACATGGAGCGTGATCATCATCAACTTCTGGCCCCACTTGCTGCGACCTGGGTTCTGATCGCGGGCAGCACAATCTACAGCCACTGTCGTAACGATGAGGTTGCGGATCCTGACGGTGATCGCAGAGGTTGGAGCGCATACAGTTGGACCAAGGAGCTGTGGGCACACTGGAGGGAGAGATTCCAAGAATTTGCGGCGAGGGAGGACTATAGCGAAGAGTGCCGCAGCATTGTCTCGCAAGCTGCGAGGAAGATGGAAGAGATTGAGGCAGAATACCAGGATTGATCTGGTATTATGCAATCACGACTTCAAGTTCTTGATGTCTCTTTCTGAAGTTCTTTAAACACTTCTACTAGACAAGGACGTGGAGTTTGCTAGCTTTCCTTAATCGAAGCTTCAACCATGAGCATAGGATAACACCAAATAACTTAACTCAACATGATAGTTTCGATTATTCGAGCTACAGATGTTTACTCCTGCAACCTGCGTTCACGTTTTGGGCTGTAGTTTAGCACCAGTGGCAATGTTTCATTACAATGATATCATTTTAGACAAATGCTTATACCTTGTCCATGACACAGTGGAGCGGACTCGACAATCGTGACGCTTTGTACATTGATCCTTCCCAGAAATGGCATCAGCGGATGGTATCTCTCCGACACTCGAGAACGCATCTGTAGGCACAAACGAGCAAGATAGCGGTCGTAGATTTTGCTACCTTGTCTTTCATCAGGGACTTTGGTATGGATGTAGACAGTAGGGGTAATGTCGTACTAGTTTCGTTCGCCTCGAACAGCAAAGCGGAGATCATGACTAAGCTGCACAGTAATTACAGCTACCTATATTATCTTCTCCTCATGGCATAGGATATGAATCTTCCTCAGTATGATTGTAAATGCTACAAAAACTGGAAGATAAACACTTCCAAAATCCCCTCGGGCCAGGCCTATACTACTATACTCGGGTATGGAAGTGTACTCGCAGAAACCACTGAAGTTGATTGAGAAAGATACAGTTCATGACCTGTTTCAATAACTTGTGAATGCTAACACCATCTGCCTCAGCTCCAATAGGTTTGAAAAGATGCTATCGAGAAATCAATGATAAATTTGAAATCTCTGGTCTTCTATCGTGGAGTTATTGTGGACAGAGGGAGGTTGTTATATCAGATTAACCCAGGAGAGCAAGGTCTTTGAACAAAGGTGGCCCCGCTAGCGTTATGCACATACCCGAGACCTCCATCGGGATGATAGCGTAGTAGACCAACGAAGTATTCTTGTTTGCTCGCCGGATTTCTAGTGACTATTTCCAAATATCTGAGCGCCCCATCTGAACTCAGCTGCTAGCGTCCTGTGAGAGAGAACAAACGTTTCGCTCCGGCAGCAATTGCCATTGTGCTTATGCGAGACGCTTCTATTACATGGAACAGACATTTTTCCGATGAGAGAGAAGCATACCCTCTTTGCATGGCATTTTACTTGCACACGGCTATCGGCGGCCGTAGCCTTTACAATTGTAATGGAAACATCTGAGAAGATCTTCCAGCTTCTCGTATCCAACGAATGACGGAAGCTTCGAACCTAGAACGTTCACTTGCCTTCTACAAATCCGAGTGAGTCTAATTTTGATTTCTGAGTGAGCTAGATCCTTCTTCCTAGCTGGGTCAGTTGTATATAGGAGCCTCCAAGCCCTTTTCTCTTTTGCTATTTCTTTCCACAATATCCACAACATCTTCACTTTGACACTTTGACAACATTCTACAATATCTTCTACCTCCAGATTCTAGGTCACACACGCTCCTCAAAAGCGTGAATCAGACTTCGACGGGCAACCATGCTCTCACCAATCACTTGGCTGATCCTCTCGTTCGCAACACTCACTGTCGCTGCACCAGTTCCGGAGCCTCAAACCCCCTCTGTCGTCTTTGACAGACAAGTGTCCCCAGCCTGGGCTGTTCGTTGCGGTGGTATCAATTGACCAACCTTTGCCGTGCCCAAGACCTTACTGACCGTTGCTGGTAGCACCTCGAGAATGGGCTCACAGCTATACCCGAGACGTCGTCGAGTCCGCCTTCGACGAACTCAAGAGAACCATGAACCTACCATGCAAAGACAATATCATGAAATCCGAGTCACGTAATTACCAGCGTGCGTTTTGTAGTGTGCCGACAGAGAGAAAACATCCACTAATCTTTCTGAAGCTTTCCGCACCTCAGCAAACAAAAAGTCCAAATGCTACCCAGCCCACTTCATGACCACTGAGCCGAACCCGAGCCCCGATGTGATCAATCAGCTCAACAGTATCCCTGAAAAGCCTGATTGTCGGGTCGGACGGGCAGGACAGAATTATCTGAAATTCCCTATCGGTCCATTCGGCGAGAGCGTCAAGGATGACAAATTCAGAGACGACCTCTACAGAGGAGGAGATCCTGGGCCACATCGGATCCTTGCTGTCGCCAAAAAAGATGCAAAGAACCATTACATTAACGTCGAGTACTGTCTGACCATGATGCATAAACAGATCGGCGATGCGGCATACGTCCCCTGCAATGAATGAGTTCCCAGTATGTTTGGATCGACTACAATGACCGACATCCTGACCAGGAAATCTCTACTCATGTTCTTGTGTTGCTGCGAGCGATTAATTGATCTCGGATTTTGGAGTTCTGGATTGTCTGCACGACCGATCTGAATTCTTGTTTTACCAGCTTTTGATTGCACAGAACAGACTCTTTGCGGAACTATATAAGAAAACCCAATAAAACGGCAGTGCTGGCCATTGCCCCCCAAACCTAGCTGACATCCACCGTGGTCTTGACAACGATCGCCCGCTCCGAGTTATCGCTCGCAGCATCGCTAAATTTATCACAGTCCTTCCTCCCATCGCCGCTTTCGACGTAAGCTTTTGACTTGCCCTGGCTGTTAGGCGCCCAAGTAGAGCGAGCAGCGTGGGAAGCACGACTGCCTTTATGGCTGAATACACCGGGTCTGGAGCGGGAAGCTGAGTTCTTGGAGTCTTTGGTTCCTCCCGAGCCGGAGAGGGTTGTTACGTCTGGAGGGGTTGTTAGTAAACGATGGTACAATGGAAGTTGTTTGGACAGCAGGGGCTAACTTACGCTCTCTGTAGGCACTGTGATCGATCTCTTCGAGCCTCATGTCCATGAAACTTGTGTTCCACGCTGTCAAGAACAATCTCAGACAAGGAAGCGTGGTTGTGATGAGGTTGCAGTACATCTCAAGCTGTGTCATGACTTCTGGCAGACTGTACGAGAACGAAAGATCGTCGTACTGAACGTGCTTGAGCGTCACTAGCCGTGCGATCGTTACAGGTACGACGAATAGACGTAGTGCGAACGCTGTGATGACGAGCGACTTGGACTTGGACGCCATGTTGAGATCCCAGACGAGGTAGATCGCCAGGCCGGTGATGATGACGTCCGTAAAGATACTCATGACTCCTGTTGCGATCCATCGTCCGAGGATCGAAGTGACATCTCCTTCATGGTATAACCAAGGGTGTGTGGTATCCGGGCGTACAGCGACGCTGATGAGTGATATGACACTGAAGATCGATACGAGCCCACTAGCCGCCCATCCCAGACGCGTCTTGTTTGATTCTTGGGCAAGTCGGGTAAAGAGGAAGGAGACGGAGAGTTTTCCGATCCACGAGGATAGGAGGAAGATGAGATCTGTCGCGTAGATAGCCTACGAGCAAAGTCAGCGAACATTCTGCATGCAAGGTTGTCGAGCCCAGGTAACGAAATAATCGTTCGAGATTCGAAAGATTGGGTGAACAACTGACCTTCGCAACATCGACCACCTGTGTGCCGCTCAATCCGGATTCTGTTCGACCAAAGCCATTGCTAACTGCGTCGATCACTATGGCTGTCTGTATTATCGCCAAAAGGGCAGAGACTGCATAAGCGGCATCATCCTTGCCAGCCAAAGCGTTCAACGGCCAGCGAATGTAGACCCGCACCATCGACAGCAGAACCCCAGCGGTGAAACATAGCCACGCGACCAGCACGACGATCTGTCCGTGATCTGTTTCTGTGATGGCTGTGCTCAGCTGGAGAGTCGGTTTGGGTGGAGGCGCGTCGGTAGCACTCGACATGGTGGTTAATCCTGCAGCAGTAGTTTGCCGACCAAAGAGACAACAATTGAGGAAGAGGACCGAGGTGGTGTTATGGCTCCGGCCTCCAAACCCTCAGAGACCACATTTTCGCACATTCGTTCATGACACAACCAGTGCGCGGGACACTCACTACTACTGACACGCCGAAACTATCAGATGGACGAGCTCGGCATCACATGCCTAGGAATATAACATGAGGCTTTCGGCCGGATCCTGCACGGAAGGAGCATGAACGGGTACAAACACGGTACGCTCTCCACATGGTCTTCTGCCCCTTACGAAATGTGCCATCTGGTCGGTTCCTGCAGAGTGAGCAGACTCCACTCGCGGTGATGAGGTCGTATTTGTTTTAACCGCGCACCCTGCAGTTCTTCATTCTCCTACCTCATAGGGTGGACGCCTTAGCGTCGTATATAGAGTTTGCACTCTCGGTGATTTAGCGTATGATCGCTCTGCTCTGGCACTATGTAGTTCTCGTCTCCAGACTCCCGTAGTCGTTAGGGTCTCGACCCTAGCGTATGATCGCTCTGAGGTGGCGCCTCTAGCGCATCCTTCGTGCGCCTTGCGAATTCCTACCGAGGCGGCCGGGAGTCTCAACGTGCATCGCGTGCATCGCTTGCGTCTTCCGCATCCTACCACAACGGTGTGGGACGCAGGGTGCCCTTATTCTAGCGTCATGCTTGGGCCTTATAAGGCTCTTCGCCTTCATGCCTTCACGCTACACCGCGGCCTGCTACCGTAGCATGACTTGCTAGTAGCACTAACATGCCTCCTGCGTGTGAGTGACCCTCGAGACCTTCAGGAAGGAGTAACACCACCGCGTCGAGCCCTTCCTCGAAGTGCAACGGAGGGAACATCTGGTGGGTCTCCGGGGAACAGCATCCTCGTTCGATAGTGCTCAGCACGGGTTGAGTGCGGGCTGAGAGGGTGCATTTCACTAAGAACGTTAGAGCGACACATATCTGGAAATGTCATGGCTCAATTTTCTCCTCTGCCGTGCGTCTTTCCTTCACGCGAGCATAGCGCACCTATGTGATCCGATCATCACACTTTTCATTCCTGATTTTTCACGCCTTATCACACGTGGGCTCCTCGATCTGGCCTGCATAGATCCTTCGATCATCATTCCATCGCTTCTTCACACCAGCCATGGCCACCTACGAGATGCAGCCCAGCAAGGGTTTCGCCAACTCTACAGCATCTGCACCCAGTAGCCCGGTCGTTGATGCAGATGATCGCGTGCGAGTGGACGCCAGCGGCATGGCGACTGGTACCGAAGCCGATGCCTGGGATATGGCACGCATGGGGTGAGTGATCATCGGATATAGCACTCACGACATTCTGCTGATTTATATAGACGCTCGCAAGAGCTTCGCCGCAATTTCAAGTCGCTTTCTGTGCTTGGTTTGGCGACTACCACCATGTCCACATGGGTGGCGCTGCTACTAGCGAACGCGTTCTCTCTGACTAACGGTGGGCTTGCCGGAACTGTTTGGGTGTATCTCGCTACCTGGATTTGCACCTTTGCGCTTGCTGCTTCTCTAGCTGAGATGGCAAGTATGGCACCGACCAGTGGTGGCCAATACCGTGAGTTCTGCTCGTTTAATTGAAACTTGCTTGCTTAGTTACTGACTTTTACAACCCAGATTGGGTCTCTGAGTTTGCGCCACGTTCGCAGGGCAAATTTCTTTCTTACATCGTTGGCTGGCTCGCCGCGCTTGGATGGCAAGCACTTGTTGCTACAACTGGTAAGCCTGAAGTTTACCTTGACTTCAAGAGTGCTGTACTAACATTCTCCTAGTACGTCCTGTCCGTAGCTGTCTCATGACAAACAACATGACAACTGACATCACACACAACAGGCATACTCTTCCGCTGTCATTATTCTGTCCATGGCCTCGATCTATCACCCAACTTATGCGATGCAGAACTGGTAAGAACACCCTTTCATTCAAGCATCCGAAAGAGACGCCCTCTCCGCGTAAAAGTCGCCAAGCTGAAACCTTCACAGGCACCAGTCCCTTCTGATGATCGGCATCGGAATCATTGGCACACTCATGAACACCTACGGCGCTAAACACCTTCCCATACTTGAAGGTATTGTGCTCATTGTACACATCTTCGGCTTCTTTTGTGTTATTATCCCGCTTTGGGTTCTTGCCCCTAAAGCACCTGCAAGCGAAGTGTTCGGCACATTCTCAGACTTCGGCGGCTGGTCATCTATTGGGGCTGCCTGCTTTGTTGGTTCAATCACTGCAACTGGCTCTTTCGCAGGATCTGACGCTGCGGTGCACCTGTCAGAAGAAACCAACGACGCAAGCAAAAGTGTACCGCGCATGATCCTGTTCACTGTTGTGCTGAACGGTCTCATGGGACTGGTCTTCATCATAACTTACGTAAGTCAGCATCGGATCTCGGGGAAGTTCAAAGGAGGGCGAGAAGACAAATGCTAACAAAATGTTGTCTAGTGCTTCTGCATCACCAACCTTGAGGCTATCATCAGTTCGACAAGTCCATTCCCATTCATGGATGTAAGTCATTGTTACCCTTTTCGACGAAAGGCCGAAGAGGCTATGTTCTGATTGACCATACTGACATTCAACGAATAGGTGTTCCTTGCAGGCACAAACAGCAACGCTGCAACTGTCGCCATGTCGACTATTCCCCTGATCCTCAGTGTCTGCACTTCGCTGAACGCACTTGCTGCTGCGTCTCGTCAGGCATGGTCGTTGGCTAGAGATCAAGCGTTGCCCTTCTCCTCATGGTTCCGCAAGGTTTGTTTCTGCAATGACACCATTAATACCACACGATACTGACAAATATTCCAGGTCACGACCATTGGCACTCCAATCCCACTCAATTCGATCATGTTCTCCCTTTCGATCCTTGTTATCATCGCCTTGATCAACATCGGCGTAAGTTCATGCTCGACGCTACCTGGTTCCGTTATTGATGTACTAACACCATTCTAGTCTTCCGCAGCCCTCAACACCATTATCGCGCTTCTCACATCTGCAACATCGTTCTCCTACGCTCTATCCATCAGCTGGTATGCTACATCACTCTATCCTCGCAGGCTTGCCCATATTGCACATTTGCGCGCACTGTCCTACAGAAGGTCACCCAACTGACTATTCACGTAGCATCCTCCAAAAGCGCATCCGAGGCGAAACCCTCCCTCCATCCCGCTTTTCGCTTGGCAAATTCGGCATTGCGATCAACCTGTTTGCTGTGCTATACGTCACCGTTGCCTGCATTGCAAGTTTCTTCCCGGTGGTCAACTCATCTGCTGTTGCGGATATGAACTGGAGCGTGGTGATGTTTGGCGGCGTCCTGGTCATCGCTTGTGTGGACTACTTCTTCAGAGGAAGAAAGCAATACATCGAGCCGGCGAAGCATCTGAACAAGATTTGAACTGGGCGGGCGATTTACCGCTTCTTTTAATATTGAACTGTATAGTACTTTGGGGTGTAAGAACAATTGCTTGGTTGACGGCAGAACATTCCATAGTGATACGCGTAGCAGCATAGGTCCTGACTTTCACATGTTGTTCTCCCTGTACATCGCATCGATCAACTCGTGCTTTCTAACTCCGTACTCAAAGTCAGGATACCAACTGTTCGCATCTCCAGCTCTGGCTTGAGCGAACGCTCCATACAGCCTTGCGACGTTACGTGCCGGCGCGGGCAGATGAGCAAAGTCATCTTCGACTGTCGGCAACTGTGTCAACGTGTCCGTTCTAGCATCATAGATCTCGACTTCGAGGAGATCTGGTCCGTAATTGAGCGACCACGTGTTGCACATTTTGTCGTACGACGTGATGCGAATTTGGCCTTGGGAGCCGAAGATCCTCCACTCTATGGCCGGAATCTTGGGCTTTTGGTGGGCATCTCGTGGCTTGGTATCTGGATCGAAGGCTGCCGTGCCATGCAGCTTGTAGGTGAGGACGGCGCCGGATGAGAGGACTGCGTTGAGAATGACTTGGTCCGGGACGTCATTTGGTCTTGCCTCGTCGATGACCTTCCGAGTGAGTGGATCGTAGATGGTCACTGTCGGATAATTCTTGACAAGCAGAGATGTGTGTCGGGTGATATCGCCGAGGACTATATTATGTGGCGTGTCAGCTTCATTCTGGTGTTATCACGAGTGTTGGTACGTACCCTGCTGAACAGACTCCATGGAGTGCGCAAATATAATTGTGAACGGGTTGCCACCAACTGATTTATCGGCAAAGTAGTCGACTGGACTCGGTAAAGAAGCACCGCCGAATGCGTGCGCAACGACAGTGCTGCTCTCGACCTTCCCGATGGCGCCTGAGGCGATCACATCACGAAGCTTGCTGGCCAAGGGATTGTATCTTCCCTGCAACCCAACAACGTGCTTGACTTTTACATGCTGCTGCTTTGCCGCATCCGCCAGCGCCTTCGCCTTGGCCAAGTCAGCCTCCATAGGCCACTCGGTGAAGACATCTTTGCCAGCTCTGATGGATGGAAGAAGCGACCCAGCGTGGCGGTCAACGCGGATGCAGCTCACGACGAGATCAATGTCCGGGTCATTGGCGACCTCTGCACAGGTTAGCACATATCGAAGTGTTGGCATGCCAACAAGGTACCTTCTGGTGTGCCGTAAGCCTTAGTACTTGCATCTAGGCCATACGCTTTGATGGCTTTCGCGGCGCGAGATGCTGAACTGTTTTGTAAGGCGACGAGCTTGTATTTGTCTGAGCTCAACAGGTATGGTAGATGGCCACTGGCTGCCCAGTTTGTGCCTGAAGGAGTTCCCGGTGGCGGCGCATTAAGTCCGATTAGTGCGACTCGGATCTTTGCAGTCGTACTCATGTTGATGCTTGATCGATCATGGGATTCGTTCGTGTTGTACACTGGATGGTGGAGGTGTTCAGGAAAAGGATTATGCTCTTATATAGGGCGATCAGTTGGCAGCGCAATCACAAGAATGTATTATCTCATGATTGAAGCCGCCATATTAAGCAAAATCAATCATTGTGGTGGAGTCGCCTCACTGAGGCTGATTATTAACGCGCGATGGTAAGCAACAGCTGTTCGGCTAAGCACTTAAGCGACGGTTCAGCCTGCAACGTTTGACCTTCCTCTCCGACAAACCATTGTCTGGTTGTCTGTCGTCATTGGCGCTTATACTGGCTGCCATGACCATGGTCACTCCATTGGGACCAACTGTACTTTCGCTGTTCATCCACTGTGACTTCACGCTTACTAGACACTGGTGATCTCTTGTTCTCAGCATCGATGCTCAACGAGTCGATGGAGCACTCTGCTCATATCTTGGGCAGAAAGTCCGTGCGACTCCAGAGCGAAACTAAGTCATTGATGCACGAGGGCATTAAACTGGTATATGACAGCTACGGTACTGGCTCATCCGCCATCGTCTATATCCATGGATGGACCTGCAGTCGCGCTCTATGGCTCCACCAGAGCCCACTATATACCCGCTACCGTTCAATCCTCATTGACCTCCCCGGACACGGAGAAAGCGACAGTCCTGATATCGACTACGACCACGAACTCTTTGCGAGAAGCGTCAGAGCAATTCTCGACACCGAAGGCGTGTCACGCGCAATTTTTGTGGCGCACAGCATGGGCGGACTGGTCGCTACAATGTTCTTGTGGCTGTTTCCCGACATTGCGGCAGGTATCGTCTATCTCGATTCGTTTTGGCGAGTGCCGGAGTCGTACCTGACCAACGAAGAAAGAGCTCGCCTCTTGCAATGGCGCAGCGACGACATCAACTTTCGAACCAAGATCAAGGAGCTGCTTGCGACTGCGACCTCAGCAGCTGATAGGGAAACAATCATCTCGGTCATGCTAGCGACACCAAATCATGTGCGATCGTCCGCTGTTTCCGCCGGGTCACACTCGTATGCTGTGCCATGGGAGAAGATGAGCCACATTCCAGCGCTTCATCTTGCAGTTCAGGGCGCATGGCACGATGGATACTGGAAGCATCATCTGCCTGATCTGGAAATTCGCGAATTTGCCGGAGTGAGCCACTTCTTGCATATGGATGATCCCGACACTATCAATTCAGCGATCGAGGCCTTCTTGAAAGAGAACAAGCTTATATCTTAGCTCGGACTTGTGTCCAACGCGGGATCGTGTAATCTCCACGCTCATCACACGGATCCATTCGAGAGCGGTATGTCTTCGTCAAAAAAGCCCAGATCCTGCATGAAGTTTGAAAAGAAGGGATCATTCCCAGCCTCTTGTGCGAGGATATGTTCAAGCATTGTCTGCATGGTTTCAGTATCGTCTAGATCCTGGCAAAGGGTTCTGTTAAAGTGTGAACGAGGTTGCTCCAGGGCATCACCTATGACAAAGGAAGTCGGAGAACGTCGGGACCTTGCAAGAGGTTGGGCCTGGAGTGAGCCTGGCATATAGGCTTCACTTTCATCAATTCTATGTTGAGTCTCGTTCACGCCCGACCGTGCCCCTTCATTGAAAGAAAAGGAGAGATCTGGCAATATACCTGTTTTCGCGATGGTATCGTCGCGAGCTTCGTCCGTTGATCGCTTCTCTCGCTCGTATCTGGATCTATGCGGCGAAGATGTCGACAGTTTATGGCCGATGTGTGGCATAGATTTTGAAGCGTGTGTGCCAAAAACTCGAATGTATTCGGCGATAGAGCTTGTTGCTTTATGCGGCTCACCGGAGATGTATGCTTTGACGACCCAGTAAATCATCTCGAGATTCGCGAGGGGCGGTGTAAGTGGACCGGAGCGTTCTTTGAGAGAGCAATGCTTTGGAAGCTGGTCAAGCCACTCGCTCAACTTGTCATCCACCAATACTGGTAGGCTTTGAGGCGCAGCCGCCGCACTCAGAACCGCCATGAGTCTTGCTAGTTGGCCAAAGACGCTCATGACACGTATAGGGCACTGTACCTCCCCTGTACCGCTAAGATTCCAGGACCCAGCATCCCACTCCTCAGGGCCGTCTGCTTCATACATAGACAATACAGGCATGATGTGCTGGACTGACAAAAACGGTAGCATACCAAGGTATGAGGATACGAGGGTGTCCAAGATGAAGGTGCCAAGGTAAACGCGGCTCAGTATCGGATCAGATGGCGAGATAGTGTTGTGTTTGTAGTGTACCAGTCGTGCGGCTCGGCCAACGAGGAGGTATGCGTCTTTCCACTGATGGAGCTCCATCTTGGACAAGCCTAGGAAGAGGATTGCAGCTATGTGATTTGCAGACGGTTGTGCATCGTCGCTGCCCAGTTCTTTAACAGCTGCAGAATGATACACCGCCACCAGGCTCCGGTCTGGCTCGGTCTTCAATGAGGAAGTTACTGTGAGGACTGACCAGAGCAAGGCCATCTCAGAAGCTGTACACGATGCACCATCCTGCCGCTGCGACAACAACCGTACAATGTCGTGTTTTGGTATCACAGGGAACCAGCAGTAGCTGTAGTTGAGATACGAGCCAATCTGGGCCCACGCATCGTCTGGCAACTCAGGCTGGGCGCTTGCTGGCGACATATTCCTCGTAGTATTGCTATCAGCACAAAGCTCTGAATGGGCAATCTGTGTATTGCATGGCAATGCTGTCCATGGCTCAATTCGGCGGTCTGCAGGTAATGAAACGCCCTCGCAGATCACTCGGCGGGTGCTCTCATGTTCGCTGCCACCGCCAGCAGCGGCATCAATTTTCAGCACACGCGCATCAATCGCCTCACGTAGTTTGCTCCTTGCCCAAAAATCTTGTGTCAAGAGCTTTCCATGGTCTCGCACCGATCCGTTGGCGTTGTGAAGCAGCGCCACGCCAGCATCACCGGCGACTACGCTAGCGGAACGGAGCAATTGCAGTGTCGCATCTTCAGCTCCCGGGATGGAGTCGAATACCAGAACCCATAGGAGTTCTAACAGGCGGACGTAGCCAGTGGGTAGGCCACGCTTTTTAGTGTGAGTGCCGTAGGTGCAAGTAACTTGAGCAGCTGCACAGGTCACGCATGTTGGCTGACTGCCATCGCATCTCGCTCTGCGTGAGCGACAGCGGTCACATGCATGAGATATACGCTGTTTGGGTGCTGAGCGGCGCTTGTTGATATCGTCGTTGTCCAAGGCACCACCGCCATCGTCAGCTCGAAGGCGCTTCCTGGGAGGCTGTTGCATGTCTTCGCTCCCACATGAGACCCGGCCAACACCCGACCGACATTAGTTCACTGTGGAAAGGTTGGCAAGCAATACTCCGGTGTGTCGCCATCATGGCACCGATGATGTCTTCATACGAACCATGGATTGATCATCAACACCAATCGCCAATCCTTCAGCTCTTGGCACGGAAAAGTGCTTTTCCGATGGCGATCCGAACTTGCTTCCTCCTTCCTTCACACTCCCTATTCAGTCTTCTGCTGTTCCTCAACCCCGGACCGGATAATGTTACCTTGAGTTTTGGTACTGCCTTCTCCCCCGATACACTATATTCATGTGCAAGCTACGCGCTGCGTTGTAATCCATTTCGATATGTAATTACAAGCCTTAATGTTTGACCCGCCAGACCTCTCCCCAGGACACCGCTCGCGTGGCTTCGACAGAGATTCTTCCATTATACTGGTTGGAGCACTTGGTGCAGGGAAGTCCACTCTAGCCGTAATTGCTCAGAAATGCTTTGGATTGCTACCAGTTGACATCGCCTCCGCTGCCCAGCAAGAGAACAACTTTCGTCTCTCTGTGGTTGAAGATGTCCTAAAGCAACACACGAAAGGCTGTGTCATTGTTTGGCCAGCACGCCTACTTGATGAATCTGGTCTGCTGCTGCTGAAGCGCTACTTGACAAGCCATCCGGTCATCCATGTTACCCGTGGTGTTGAAGGCGTGCAGAGATATCTCAAAACTGTTGATACGTCGACCGTCCAGAACTTTCTCAACGTGGTCAACAGAGTCTGTAGGACATGCTCGAATCTTGAGTTCCACAATCTCGATGAAAAGCTCTCCGGATCGACGCACGCGTCTGAACACTCTGCAACTGACACTTGCAACGTCGATGCCGCCGTCTCTCCTCGAACCCTAATGCTGAAGAATCTGGAGCTCGCATTCGTGCATTTCATCAACTTCACTATCCGAAACAGCAGGAATGTCGGCTCGCAGCGCGAAGATGGACTTCTTCTCCCACCTTCTCGATCTTCATACACCTATCTGCTCTCTGTATCGCTACAGGAGCTGCAAGGCTCTGATGTACGTCGCTTGTTAAACTGTGGCGCTGACGTATGTCAACTCGAGATCAATCTTGATCGAGATGCTGGTCAAGCTTCTGACGCCAGCTTGATGGATGAAATCAGCCGCGCAATGGCGATACTGATGCGATACTTCCATGGTCCGACGATATATCACATCGTATATCCTCAACAAGAGGAATCTTTCCATCGCTATTGGGCGCTCTTGAGATATGGCATTCGAATTGGATCCTGCTATACAACACTGGATATGGGCTTGCCAAGATACCAGCTGTCCAGGCTGACGTCCAGCATGTCAGGTCAAACGCTCATCATTGGCACGTTCTACGACGAGATGGTCGGCGCCAACGGATGGCAAGCACCCCGTCGTTGGGAGATGTATCAAATGGCTCGTTCCCTCGGAATGGTTGGCTTGCGCTTGACACAGCCTGCTCGTGTCTTCGAGGACAATTTGGCAGTCCTTGGATTTAGAGCTAGGGTGGCTGCCTTGTCTGAGAAGCGGCCGTTTCTCATCGCTTACAACACAGGGCCTGAGGGCCGACCGTCTTTGTATCAGAACCAGATCCTCACGCCCGTCAGCACCGCACTGTTCCACGCTGAGTCTCATCGAAAGAATATAGTCACCATCAACATGGCCCAGAAGGCTCTGTTCGCCCTCTCCTTGTGGGATGCGTTGAACTTCTACATCATCGGTGTGGACGTTTCACAAAGCCTCTCGCCGGTCATCCATCGCAAAGCCTACCAGCACTTTGCCATGCCGCACAGCTTCGAGCCTTTGTCCATCGCGTCACTCGATGAGTCGCGAGCCCTCTTGGAAGACACCCAGCTGGGTGGCATCAGCATCGCGCAAGGGTACAAAATCACGATCAATCCCCACGTCAGAGCCATGAGCGTCGATGCGAAGAACATCGGTGCCATAAACACACTCATCCCAATGCGTGCTGGTTGTGCATTCGAAGGCGTCGGGATTCCTCCGAATGCCTTCTGGCTGAACCGGTGGCGTGCAGGACACGTGGTAGGCTTGTACGGCGAGAACACTGATTGGATCGGCATGGCGCGTTGCATACATGGTGGTATCTCACCTGCCAACGCGATAGGTCTGAAGACGTCGGCTCTGGTCGTCGGCGCTGGAGGCATGGCTCGAGCAGCGATCTACGCACTCATCCAACTTGATGTGAAGCACATCGTCATCTACAACCGTACAGTCGCCAACGCACAAAAGATCGCGAAGCACTTCAGCGATATCACTGTAGAACCAGGTCCTACGCCGTGTCCAATCGTTACCACAGGCTTCTGTGGTTATTCCGGCGGCCGCCCGCGCAGAATCAATTCTGCCGACTTGGATATTCGCATCATCGAATCGCGCGAAACAAACTGGTTCGAAGACCTTATGCAACCTACCATAGTCGTCTCCTGCGTACCTACTGTGCGTATTGGCGACCAGCCTGGAGCAGACTTCACTCTCCCTTCGGCTTGGATGCGGAGCAACACGGGCGGTATGGTTTTGGACCTCGAATATCGGCCTGTCATGACACCTTTACTCCGCCAAATTCATCAACAGATGCATCGCGGCTGGGTGCCGCTGAATGGGCTGGAAAATCTGACTGCCCAGGCAAGCGTGCAGTTTGAGCTCTTTACGGGCAGGCGGCCTCCGCAGGGCCTGATGAAGTGGCAAGCCGAAAGTGCATAGTTAATCGCAAATGGATCCAGATATGACGAGTATATGGTGAACATGCTTTTTGCCCTCTAATCTCACGACTCAGGCCAGCAACGCAATCTCGTCCTTGCTTATGCCCTATTGCCACGTCAGATGTCAATAGTGATTGTTCCGCGCACGAGAGCGTTTGTCGCTTATCGTTTCGAGCAAGAGACAATTAAAACTTCCTTGGTCGCGAAATGAACTCAGAACGCGGTTGCGCAACGGATATCGTATAGTTGACGTGGCTCATAACCTCGTACCTACTTTCTTGTCGAGACTGGACAGACCGTACGGGAAATTCAATTAGTGAAAGTGTAATTGATGTGCCGCGGCTTCATCTAATTGCCTGTCGATCTGTGCTAATTTCGCACAGAAGATTGAAGACGTACATTTAGAGTTTGTTGAACGAGAGTGCGACGGCGGCGTTTGATTGGCTGGATCGTACGGACTACCGCTGTAATGGCGCACCCTTTGGCTACTCGTGCCCTAAAAATGTACACCACCAAACGTGCGTTCTTCGTATACGACAGAACTTGTGGTGGTCGTACAAACGAGCCCCTTGTAAGGCTGAGGATGTGGCGAATGTCTATATAAGATGGCAAATGCTTGTTGAACAGACTTTAGATTTCAAGCTTCAATCAACATCATTCCTTCGATTCCAGAACAATGGCACACAAATACATTCTATCGTCCCTCATACTTGCCGGCGCCTCAGTGTGCCACAAAGGCTCGCCAAAACACAATGGCGAAGTGGACGTCGCGATCATCGGTGCCGGATTGTCTGGCCTTTCTGCAGGCCAGGCTCTCATCGATGCAAACAAGTCCGTTTTGATCCTCGAAGCCAGGGACAGAGTCGGCGGCCGTGTGGAGAACTTCAAGCTGCGCAACGGAGGCGTCACTGAACTTGGAGCTGCCTTCGTTGGACCTACACAAGATCATGTCTTGGCTCTTGCTAGCGACCTTGGACTGAAGGTCTTCAAAGAGTACGATTACGGCTCGAATCTTCTTTCGCTTCAGGATCAGCTCATACCCTACTCTTCTGATGGCGGAGCTTTGCCCACCGTCGACGCCGACACTACCGCTGTGATCGCATCGGCTTTGACCGAATTGGACACTATGGCTGGATCAATCGACACTAGTTCGCCCTGGTCTCATACGAATGCCTCACTGTGGGACGGCATTACATTCCAGTCTTGGCTGCAAGAGAACGTCCCGGAAGAGACGGTTCGCAGCTTGTTTGACATCTCCAGTGGTGCCATCTTCTCTGCTACTCCTGCGGAGCTGTCACTACTCTACGTTCTATCGTACATCGCAGCTGCGGGCAACGAGACAACTCCGGGTACGCTCCAGCGTCTGATCAGCGTAACTGGTGGTTCCCAAGAGAGCCGCATTGTCGGTGGAACCGGACTACTGGCTACTGGACTTGCCAAGAAGATCGGACAGGATTCGATCGCTCTTGGATCGCCCGTGACATCTATCGTCCAACGTGCCGATAAAAAGTACACCGTGACCACAGCGAAGCGAACCATCGTCGCAAAGGACGTCATCGTTGCAATGTCGCCGCCCCTCGCTGCCCGCATCCAATACGACCCTCCTCTGTCCGCCGCCCGCGATCAGCTCACGCAGCGGATGTTTATGGGAGCCCTTGGCAAAGCCACTGCGATCTACAACCGCCCATTCTGGAGGGACACGAACTTGACCGGTCAAGTCATCAGCAACAGCGGCGTCGTCCGCACAACCCTCGACGTATCCCCTGAGAATGCCACGTACGGCGCGATTCTAGGTTTCATCGAGGCCGATGAGATGCGTCTCAACGACGCCGTGAGCGAACAAGAATTGATCAGCCAAGTCACCAAAGACTACGTCCGATACTTTGGCCCGCAAGCCGCCAACGCTACCGAGTGGGTGATCCAGAGATGGGACAACGAGCAATGGTCGCGAGGAGGACCTGTCGCTGTAGCTGGCCCAGGAACACTTAGCAAATACGGTAAAGCCATCACCGAGAGCGTCGGAGGAATCCACTGGGCTGGTACTGAGGCCAGCCCATATTGGACAGGCTACATGGATGGCGCGATTCGATCTGGTAAGCGCGCTGCGGAGGCAGTCTTGAGGTCTTGAGATAGGTGATTATACAACCATCATAGTCGACCTGGCCAGGAAGTTGAGTATCATAGTTGGGCGAGATAGAATTAAGGTATCTATCAGGCTTCAACTTTCAGAGTGGCATGTTGCTGCAGTCTTTCGAATTTCGGTCCTTTCCATCGCACAAGGTCGTCCCACTCAGTGTAGTATTCTGGTGGAAGCTCCAGACTCCCCTTTTCCTTGAAGAAATTTCGCATTGCCTCTCTGAATTGCACATAATCAAGTCGATTCAGGGACCAAGACCTCTCGGGAGTCCCATCCAAGTGGAGGCAAACTTCGAGGTTGAAGTGAGTGATGTAACTGCACGGTTTGAACTCCCACATTTGACCATCGACATAATTGTAGTAACCATCAATGAGCCAGTAGAGACGCATCCGATCCAAGTCGAGGTGTCTTGCGATTGTGTACAGGACGGGCTCCCAGTCATCAGTGATGCAACGGCGGAGCTCCAGATATTTCAGCGTCGGGCTATGTAACTTGAGAAAGCCCGCCAAAGCCTGTCCAGGGACTATTGCCGAGAGAAACAGATGTCGGAGATGATGGTATGTAACGAGAGGGTTGGAGAGAAGAGGCATGAGAGCGAATTGTGATGCAATGGACCTTACCATCAAGTAGTCCATCTCGTCGTCAAAGAAGTTGCCGTGTTCCAGATGAAGTACCCGTACACCTCTTGCAGCTCTCAGTATCTGTTGTATGTCTTCTGCTTGTCCGTCATCATGCTTTGGGTGTGCTACGGCTTCTCTGAATCGAAGAGTCAGGTCTGTCGTCGCAATGCATGTTTGCAATAAATCCTGTCGTCTTGATATGTAACCTTCACGAGGGTCGTCGGCGTGTGTAGCCGCAGCTGATAGCTTGTGTAGAGTTTGTCGTGACTTCAAGTCCAAAGTGAGAGTTTTCACCTGCTTGGATGGTGAATGTTGACTGCGGTGTCCGATGGCCTCAACAAACGAAAGTGAATAGGCATCCTCGAGTTCCACGTGCTTTGTATTCGACAAATCTGGAGTCATCCGCACTAGCCATGCTTTCGGGGGCACAATAATCTCGCGAGCAAGAGTATCCAAAAACGGTTCCTGAGAGAACCCATAAAATAAGTTGCGGCGGAGCTCGTAGGGTGATGGGCAACATGCCACGGTGCTCCAGCAAAGATTGGGTAATCGCAGCAAGGCATGCCTAAGCATCTTCCTGAGATCAGGCAAATGCTCGTGCCAGTGTTGTTGTCCCAACATGTGCTGTTCATAAGCAGCCCATCCGGCGTCGAGCTCTTCAGTACTAAGGGACTGTCTGGTGGCCTCGTCATACGCTTCAAATTCCTCACTCCATGTGTCTTTGAACCCTCGTTCTGAGTGAAGCACGTTTGAGAGCCACGTCTCTTTGTCCCATATCGGTAGAAGGTCTGGATGGAAATCTAGCGTCCTCACATGTTTTGCTAGTTCGGAGTCGCACAGTTTGTTGAACTTCTCCACGGAGGACGGAAACAGTCGTAGTTTGATGTGATCAAAGACAAACGGTGTGCTGGCAGCGTTCCATTCACGGCTTACGAGTCGTAGGGTCATACATGCTTTTTTGTTGCAACAGAACGAGATCCTGTGGTTCTCAATGCACGTCTTGCACAGGCCAGGTCGCGAGGTGCAGAATTCGGAGATGATGGTGAGGATCTCGGGCGGGAGTGTCACGCTCATGGTGAAGTTTCCTACAGATTTGCGACGAAAAAGAAGACGGTGGATGTTAATGAAAGTACGCAACCGTACGATGTCCACCCTCGTGATGGTCGACGTTAAGCGAAGCCGGCGGTTGCCAGCAAACGAGATACGGAGCTCCTGAACAGTACAGTACGTAGATTTCGCAGCTGCCGCCACAATACTGAATACGGCTGGCGCAACCACTCGTGTTCTGTGTGAGGTGAATAGCTCTGCGTCCTCATTGGAAGAGTCGAGATCTTGGATGACTACAACAACACATATGGCCGCTACTGGTCATCCTGAACACTTTGTTAGGTGAGTAGCGATTTGTACCGACTGAACAGCAAGGGATAGCGTACACCAATTCAGAATCAGGCGAGAAGCATATTCGAGATGAGTGTTAGTATTGCAAGCAGACCCACGGCGATGGAGATCTTCTTATCATAAACACAGCGATTCAAGCACAACCTTTGCTGGCAAGCTGGAGCGAAGCTCAATATGATATACAACAATGATCAATTTAAATATGCTCCATCGCATGCTGTTCAGTGCAGAAGTGCATAAATGCAGCGAACGGGCTAGAATACTACCAGCTAGATAGATGAAGGTAGTCTTGGGTATCATTCCGCAAACCAAAAAGAAGAAAGAAAATGTCCAAAACAACGCCGCCAAGTTTCAAGGAAATGATCAGAGTGTATCCGCCTCGCCACCAGCTCAAGTCCAAATTACGCCACAGGCGGCCCGTCAAACTCATACACCGCTCCCCTCTTGCTCAACACCGTGCCCAGACTCGGCATGATCTCCGCCTGGAAAGGCTCGAAAGGCACTCTCTCACCGTCAATCGCAATGAAGCCTTGCTTCTCTTTGCCTGCACCTCCCAGCCAGCGGCTGAATCTTGCCTTCAGACCTTTGCCTTGATTTCCTGGCGCGAGGCGAGGTGTGATGCGATAGCCGGTGACCTTGCGGTAGTTGACTTCTGGGAAGTTCAGGAGAGTGCCGTGCTCGACGCTAGTGAGCATACGGACTGCGGTCAGACGTGGGACGAGGCCATCTATGGTGATTTGGTCCATGAGGCCGTCGGTTGGTAGTGCGACGGGGAAGAAGGGTGTGTCTGGAGACATGTAGGCCATGTTGCCTGTGTAGAAGTTTCCGAGAGTGGGAAGGTCTTGGGTTTGGAAGGTTGAGGGGAGAGGATCTAAGATGGTGCCGTAGCGGAGGGGAGGTAATGTTTCGCCTTCGGTTGAGGAGGGTGCAGGTACTGAGACTTCAGAGTCGGATTCCTCGCCTTGTGAGGACTTCTTCGCTGTCAGTGCGACGTGTTCGCCGAGAAAACGGTGGTGGTTCTCCTGTATTGTACGCTTGTCGTCTGTTTCCATAGCGTAGCTGATCTCGGCCGGATAGACGGTCTGTCCCATCAATCTGACCAAGAAACCCCAGGTGAATCGCATAGCGCCCATCCAGCGTAGACTCTCGGTTCCTAGATCACTCTCCGCGACGATGCCCACGGCTTGTGACAGGAAGCTGTAATATTTCTGATCTCCTTGTGTAATGGCGACCAAGTCTAGAGGCGACCTGATGCCCTTTACAATCGCGACAGCTGCCAGAGAAGGCGAATCCGTGCCTGTCAAGTTAAGACTCATGGCATTACCCGATCCACAGGGCAGTTGTACAACGGCCACCTTCTTCAGCGCGCGCTTCGCATCCTTCTGCTTCGCAAGCCCGTTGAAAACCTCGTGCGGCAGTCCATCACCACTGGCGCACGCAATCGCGTCGAAGGCATCCACGTCGATCTTCTCAGCGATCTCGACAGCATGACCCCGGTAAGCAGTCTTCTCGACATCGACCTCGCACTTTGCCGCCGCAAAAATAGGCTCTACTTCTCGCGTCCAGAGTTTCTGCGCGTATCCCTGTCCACCAAAAGGGTTCACCAGCACCTTTATGCTCTTCCGCCTCTTCACACCGCCAGGGTACGAGCGGTCCAGCAGCGCTTCCACCCACGCCTTCGCATGCGCGTGCATGCCCTTGTCGGTCAGGGTGTAGTGTACATGGCCCACGGTGCAGCCTTTCTTCCCAGTCGGCTGCGCATATTGTACGGTGACTTCGAAGTCGTCCAGCGACGCCCAGAGCACGTTGTAGAACGGAATGGCGCGGGTAGTCTTTGTCGACCGCGGGAGCAGACCGCAGCAGTTTCGCGGCTCTCGTCGGTGCGCGAGCCCGTCGTCCAGCACGATCAGGGCGTCGGTGGCCAGTGTGAGAGTGGCATTTCGGTCGACGGTCAGGACGGCCTGGAGCTGAACACCAGCCTGGTCGGAGCCGGTGGGGTCGTCGAAGGGATTCGGCTCGGTAGGGACGGTGGTGGACGCCATTGCGCTGAGCGAATGAAGCGCAACGTGCGAGGTGCTGTGGTGGGTTTAATCAGAGGGATACAAAGGTTAAAGAATAATCAGCAGGTTCCTTGCTGGTCACTCGCCTACTCTCTACTTTGCCTTTGCCCTTAAAAGGCGGCGTTTGCCGCGGCTGGGAAGGATGGCGGGTTCTCGTATTCGTTCCAAGGTGTGACGCTTGACGCGCAACACGAGCCAGGGTTTCGGAAGTGGATTCCTTCTAGCCGGATGGAGTCAGATCGTAAATAAAACATCAGCCTTACGGTTGTTGACTTTTGAGAAGTGCTCTAAAATCTTGTTCCATGTTCCATGTAGCATGTTCACATCTACATGGTACATCTATCAATTTATTCTCGCGTATCTTACAGGTCAATGCTCAAAGTGCGCTTCTTCTTTTGCAACTTCCTTCCCCTGCTTCCTCTACTGCTTGACCTCGATCTTGACCTGGCATATCTCTGGAGACTGACTGGTGGGATTGCATGGTACTTCTCGGGCGGAGGTGACATGTCTGGCGCCAACGCTGGCAGCGACCCGGGTTGCAGGATTTCAAAGCCCGTCCCATGGCCACGAAGGACTTGTGATCCTCTTCTTTCCTTCTCGAACGAAGGACGAACAGCTCCAGCTGCTGCTTGTTCAGTAGAGCCAGTTCTGTTTACTGCGGGTGGTATCGGAGTGGTGGAACTAATTGGTGGCGAGTATTCCGAATGTTCAGGCAATTCAATTTTTGATCCCTTCTCAAATTCGACCACTGCAAATGGTAGGCTCGCCGGGCGCGGCATTGCCGGTGCAGTCTGAACAAATTGTGCAAACGGTGTCACATCAGGGATACTTGACCGCCGTACAGCAGCAGGAAGAGCGTCGACCTTGGGTGGTGACGGGTTGTCTCTGGGAGATGGTGGCGTTGACGTGGTCTTCGCATCGGACTTGAGCCCAGACAACCCTAGATCCTTTGAGCTACGCGAGGCCATGCCATTGCCTGTATAGCCTGAAAGGTCCACACTGCTTGTAGGTTTTTTAGTCTTCGGAGTTAATTGTCCAGTCTCGGCAGCCTGAGATTTCCGGTGACTGTTGAGTAGCTCAAAGTCGACAGAGTGATGGCGCGGCCGAGCTTGAGGCTTCTGAGTTAAGAGTTTCGGCGCGGCTGATGATATTGGCCCTGAATCACTGCTGCTGTCACCACTGCTTGACTGTGTGTACGATTCACTGCTGCTCCCACCATGGCGGACGTCGGGATTCAAGTATGTAGAAGCTCGGTAGGCTGCCTCGATGCCTTCGAATGTCCTGACTGCCGAAGATTGCCGATGGAGAGATGGGTTCCCGCTGTATTTTGCAAACGAAGGCGGAGGGTGTTTGCTTCTCACTGGCTTGGTCAGGTCTGGCTTTGGGGTGCCGTTTGGCCTTGCTGGACTTTTCGACAGGTTCTCAGCAGAGACTGGTGGTTCTGAGGATGGAGTTGCAGGTTGTGTAACGCTTGTCGCAGAATATAAGCTTCCATGACCATCATGTTTCGGCTGAGTTATTTTGTCTTGCTCTTGCTGCACATGCTCTTGCTTCTCAACATCATGCACAGCCGCCTTCTTCGGCATAAAATCCCAGATCGAAGACGCTCTTGATTCATTGTGAATACTCGGCTCGGGAGTGTTCCCGCGCGAAATCCACACTCCTTCGACCTCAACGCCTCTTTCAAGCACTCTTATGCCAAAGGGAACCTCGTCCGCACGCGGCACGCCAGGTCCTCGACGCTTCTGGCTCATCTCTCGGTGTAGCGCTTGCTCTTTCCGCTCTTTCTCTGCAACGGCCGAGTACTTGTGTAGACGCCAATGCGTGTGTGCGAGTTTGATGCTGCCGAGACATATTGTGAGAGTGATGCCACAGCCGAGTATCTGCTTTGGTCAGCTTGTGGTATGAAAAGTCGGTTGGCGCATGGTGACTTACGAATACAAGTTTTTGCCAGAGTTCCCATTCGCTGAAGAATGCTTTGCCCATGGTCGGAGTTGGTCTGGAGCTTTTTCAGCGGCGAGGCTTTCGCATGTCTGGCGGAGTGAAGTTGGAACAGCTTTGAGGAAGGAACGACCGAAGACGTCGCAAAGCTCTGCAATAGGCTCCGGTACACGCGACGTGAGAATTGTTGTTCAATGACAGTGTCGGATGCAATAGGGAGCGTTCTTCCAGTCCTTGTACTCCTTTAGTCACTGATAGCGAGACGGTGGACCAAGCGATATCCGGTGCATTCGACGGGTGCTGCAATCACACTTCAGTGAACAGGAAATCCATATCGCATGCCAACACATGGAAGCTGACACAGGGTCGAATGCCAATGTCATAAGCTCGAGTCGACCATTGGCCTCAATTCACTCATGAGGTGAAGGTGTACAACCCACGCCCATTCCGAGGAGCAAGAGCGGTGAGGCGAAGGCCGCGCAACAAACGAACAAGCGAAGCGATTACGCCGGGCTGGCACACAAGAATGTGCAGAAGGAAATAAGGGTACAAGGAAATCAGGTAGCTTCGCCAATTGAGCCTGTCACTGATGGTCACATCCCCCATGGCATTAAGCGAGTAGTTCCATATAACCTCTGCTTTCGCGCGAGGCGCGTGGAAGGCTCCCGATGGTGTGGGCGCGACAGCAGACAAACATGGCAAACCTTGCTGACAGTGCGACCAGCTGGTTCTGCTTTTCTCGTTGTGCATGCGGTCACCCGTTTTAGTACCACCCGGGCTCGTGCTGGTGACACGATGTTTCCCTGTTCTCGGGTGTGTTCATCTTGCATTGCTGGCGGCTCACTGCATCCACTGCTGCACGAAGTTTCTACAGTCGTCATTGGCACTGAATTCTCTGTAAGAAGTTATCGTCCAGCTGAGCCTATATCGTTCAACAGCGATGAGATGTCCAGACACAGAGATCCTTGGTGGCTGGCGAGTCGAGCGGGCTTGGCCCGTATCCCTTGCGTGTCAGGGACAGCACGCGGTGTCCACTGTCCAGCCTCTTGGTATCAGCAAGGGGGCTTTTCGGAGCTATTATCATCAAGCACGATGATGGTTTGGTAAAGATCGCAGTGGAGGGAACATGAGAGTCTCCCGAGTAGCATTATGGTTGCTGCGGTAGTAGCATGGGCGATGTATTCTGAAGCAGGTGTATGAACCATTGAGAGTCGTTGGTGGGCACGATGTGTCGTCTCTGTAATCAATGTTTTGTTACCCTCTGCGGCATACATTGAGTTGGCTTGTTCGACACTGAGACGCAATAATAGTATATCCTCATTTCTTCTGTGACTGCAGTGACGCGTCTTGAAATCCGAAGCTGGGCTTTCAACGTCACCAGCTGTGGTGCAGCAGTACATAGCAACGAGAAGCGTCATGTAACACTGATGTGAGCCTTTCGATAGACGATAAAGATCTGTAGATGCGCTGGCACGCAAGCTATTGTGCGTCTCCGTAAGTAATCGGGAGCATCTCCCCGGCTACAACGCCAGTACCACGCGCTGTATGCACAAAAATGGCGAGTCTGGCCATTGAAACTCGGTCGTGTACGAGCTCAACGTTGACCTAGATTGAGTATTGAGGCGATGCTGTAGTCGGATAGCTTGTCGGTATATCGTTTCCGCCTCGTTCAAGGTCTCTGACAGCAAAAGGAGGGTCAAATCTTGACTTGGCAAAATTTCGGCTACGTCGACAACAGCTCCCACCATAGTTGCACCACCACGAAGACATACGATCACGTAGCATCGATCTAATCAATAAATTAAACAGCTGTGAAGATGATGCGAAGAAAATCACAGTCGCATTTTCGATATCTAGCTCATTGTCAACCACGCCCCCCAAAATCAGCTCAGAGTGCCCGTATCTTTGAAACTAGTGTACACAAGCACCCGCTAATAATCCTATAGTCATATGACGTATTCTACAAGTGCGGCTAACGATCCTGCAAGTTGGTAGGTGCGGAGTTCCAAGCGGGGGCCAAAAAATCGATTCCAAGCCCAAAATTGGCCGAAATTCAACCTGTGATGTTACAAAAAAGATAGCTGAGAATGGTTTCGATCCATTGCCCTCCGGGTTATGAGCCCGGCCTGTGAGAGATATTAGTGATAATTCTAATGATAGCGATGATGGAGAAATTCTTACGCGCTTCCGCTGCGCCACTCAGCTTGGTTATTGAACGGTAGTTGCAGGTTTGATGCTGCCCGATGGAGTTTTGGGCTGTTTGGTAGAATATATATCCAAAATTGCAAAATTCTTGCACACAGAAGCCAGAATTTGGTCAGTGACCGTCACAGCCACGAGCAGAACTTGTGATTGAGTCGATGAGATAGCTATTCTATCGAGTTATTAGTCGTGATGCTGGTGAAACGATTTTGCTTGCAAATTCACACGCACCATCTATGAGACCAAGTTTCAGTCGACAACGTTGCACCAACTGAAATGTTTGTAGAGAACAAAGCAGCGGTTGATTTACAATCATCCTGCTGTATATGAAACGTATGAAGGGCAGTGTGCACTGCCCTTTGCCGATCGGAACGCTGATCAGGACGATAGCGGACTTGGCTCTGAACTGCCGCGGAATCTTCCACGTCACGAAGTTTGTCCTCAATTACCCGATACAGCTTTTGACGCAAAATACTAGAGACAAGATGATTCAACTACTTGAAATCGCACGTAGATATCGCCCCTTGCAAAAACCAGGCCGGGAGTGATTGCGATATTCACCAGTATCATGGTAGTTTGGCAGTATTGTCAGTGATACTGGATCATAAAATCGATAAGATTACCGAAGATATACTACGGAGCCATAGTCATCGACCAAATGCTCCATCGAACAGCATCAAACCTGCAACTACCGTTCAATAACCAAGCTGAGTGGCAGTTAAATGAATTCTATTAAACTTACCAGACATACAGATCGAAAAATGATAGCCACTTTGTGATCTGTGCATTACATGAGCACAGTTTCTGTGCCTTGAATCACCTCTCCTTGGTTTTGAGAGTTCCTGACGTCGTTCCACGACCCCCTCCTTGCTTTCGGACAAAGTCCCGCCGGCCCAAACCTACCACATACAGAAGCTCTTCGGCTGCGATTCACATTGATTAAGCTCGCGATAGCAAGGCTCAGGCACGTGGGAAGGGTTCAGATCCTCACTGCACGGCAATATGTCGCAAGAGGCGGCCTTTCTGACAGCATCGATGCGGCAGCAGACGACTTGGCATGAACCATCGCGAATGCGCCCAGACAAGGGGTCCGACATTCATGTATATTGTCCGGGCCCGTTTCTAAGGTCTTCTTCACCTTCACTCTGTTTGACCCTGGCGTTATTTTCCACTACCTTAATCCGTACAGCTGTACCTATACCCGCATATCTATCGACAGAACATAATCATGAAGCTCGACCTTACTCTCGCTGCAGCAGCGTTGCTTGCAAGTGGTGTCAATGGCTTTGATTTGAAGGCCGAACATGCCGGCGGTGTTATTAACCGCGTTCATGGTGGGAAATCTTTCTCCGACGACGGTGTGATCAATAACGGAACCCCATCTGGCCAAACTGTGCCACTCGGCAATGGTATGTTCTTGCCCGCGGCGCTCCAGAAGCTACATGTACAGGTCTAACACTTGCAGAAACTGGATACGTCACGTACCCTCCTCACCATCAGGCAAAAGCTGCCGTTCTATACCTGACAGATATCTTTGGTAACGCACTGGTCAACAACCTGCTGTTAGTACCTCCAATGCTCCATCTTCACTTCTCGGTCCACTAACAATCTATAGCCTCGCCGATAGCATCGCCAAAGCCGGCTATCTCGTCGTCGTGCCTGACTTATTCCGCGGCGACCCTGTCCCAGCCGATGCACTTTCAAACCCTGCCTCCAACTACAGTCTCCCAGACTGGCAGAAGCGCCACCCCCTAGCAGACATCGAATCTGTTATCGACACCTCAATCAACTCGATCCGCACCACCTACAACATCTCCAAAATTGGATCCGTGGGATACTGCTTCGGCGGCAAGTACGTTGCGCGTTACCTCGCAGAGGGCAAGGGCATCGACGCTGGCTTCACCGCTCACCCGTCCAACACGCAGCCCGCAGAGTGGGACGCCATTGCTTCGCCCATCAGCATCGCGTTCGGAGACTTGGATCAGAGCAGCACGCCTGCGAACAGAAGTAACATCGAGGAGATTTTCTTCGAGGGCAACAAGACATATCAGACGAGCTTGTACTCCAACGCTGAGCACGGTTTCGCGGTCCGTACGAACTTGAGTGTTCCACAGAAGGCATTTGCGCAGGAGGGTGCTTATTTCCAGGCTGTGAGGTGGTTGGATGCTTGGGTCAAGGGTGAGATCTAGGTTGGAGATGGAAGACTATATGCAGCGTCAATGTCATCGGTTGTGAATCTTCCAACGTCAGCAGTCTGGATTTATCGGGACTATGTTCTATCGTCCGTTCGAAGTCCGTTGTGAGACGAGCGATCTCACCTTACCGGACACTCCAACGTGAGCGTCACGCACCACCACCCGCTCGGCACATCGATGAACAACGCCGACTGGCTTATCTCTATCCAATTTGGATCATTCGGAGGTTTGATGACGAGCTCTTCGAACTTCATGTTACATGTAACGCTCCAACGTGCTAACCCCAAACCCTAACGGACATCGAACCATGCTCGCGATTCTGTTCGTGTTCTCTTTTTGGAAGCTATTGTTCTCTTCGAAAGCTATATGTATCTTTACGCCCATTCAAGTACGTGTCCTTCCGTTCTCCAACATGCATTCCCTTCGGCAAAACAAATGGTTCAATCATTAAAAATATGCTTATCGCATGTAACACAACACTAACAGCCTAAAGAAGACCCACTGCCGGAGTTAAGCGTTAGCCCCTCACTTAATCCCCTCTCCAAACGCCATCGATCGTCAACAATACAACATCATCCATGCGGGCAAGCACACCATCTACGTCGAACCCACCCAGAGTACTATATAGTATCCATAATCAAAATAAAAGATAAGATAGAAGCCATTTCCCCCAAAACTCTCTTTTCTCAAACAATTTGTCCCAATTCGCCACCCATACAATCAACATCACAATGTCCACCACCAATGGCTCAACCGAGCAAGACCCCGTCCTGCGCTCCATCGCAGAGACAAAAGCAACCTACAAGCGCCTCGGGAACAGCGGCCTGCGTGTCTCCGTCCCCATCTTTGGTGCCATGAGCTTTGGCGACCCAGCGTGGCAACCTTGGGTCATCGATGAAGAGAAAGCATTGCCTCTCCTCAAAGCAGCTTACGATCGTGGCCTCAACACCTGGGACACGGCCAATGTGTACAGCAACGGCGTCAGCGAGGAGATCATCGGCAAAGCGATCAAGAAGTATGAAATCCCGAGGAACAAGATCGTCATCCTGAGCAAGTGCTACGGCTACGTTGGCGAAGAGCCCGGCATCAGAGGAATCCTGTACGGACAAGATATCGCCAAGTCGAAAGACTACGTGAACCGCGGTGGTGAGCCTCTAATATATCAACCGCCTCTTAAAGTCTGATCACACTAACACCATCCCAACCCAGGCCTCTCCCGCACCGCCATCTTCGAAGCCGTCAACGCCTCCCTCGCCCGCCTCCAACTCGACCACCTCGACCTCCTCCAAATCCACCGCTTCGACCCGCACACTCCCCTCGAAGAAACAATGCAAGCCCTCCACGACCTCGTGCGCTCCGGCAAAGTGCACTACATCGGCGCCAGCAGCATGTGGGCCTGGCAGTTCTCGCTCCTCCAGCACACAGCCGAGAAGAACGGCTGGACGAAATTCATCAGCATGCAGAACCACTACAACCTGCTCTACCGCGAAGAAGAGCGCGAGATGAACGCCTTCTGCAACGCCACGGGCGTCGGTCTTATTCCGTGGGCGCCGCTGAGCAGAGGGCACTTGGCGCGGCCGCTGGAGGCTTTCGGGTCGACGACTAGGAGTGAAGGCGAGAAGAAGAGCGGTGGGGAGCAGAGCGAGGCGGATCGTGAGATTGTGAAGCGCGTGCAGGAGTTGGCGGAGAAGAAGGGGTGGAAGATGAGCCATGTTGCGCTGGCGTGGATTAATAAGAGGATTAGCTCGCCGATTATTGGGTTTAGTTCTGTGGAGAGGATGGACGAGGCGTTGGATGCGGGTGGGAAGGAGTTGACTAAGGAGGAGGAAGAATACTTGGAGGAGCCGTACAAGCCGAAGGCGATTGTGGGCCATTCGTAGTGAGGGTTTGAAGGGTTTTTGTGAGTAAGTATACAGGCTTCGTGCCGGGGTATCATGCGTTCGTAACGATCAAATTTCGTCCTGCCTCAATCATCAAGCATTGAAGCCCAATCCTTGCGACTCGAGATCTTCTCTTAGGGCATTTCTGACCTCATCCTCTCCGACTCCAAGTCTGACTCTTCCGACTCGATCGCCATGCCTGCTCTCCAGCCCGATAATGCCAGCTTCCGCCAACTCAACAGCAGCGTTGCCCATACCTAGCACTCTTGCTGCTTTCTCACCATCTTTCTTCGCCGCCGGTCTGCCTCGTTTCGAAGGAGTCTGTCCAGCACCGGGCGCATTCTCATCCCCTTGCTGTTGAGGTGTGGCGGCAGGCGTGAGAAGATATTGCTCGAGAGGTTTGGTCTGTGACATTATACCCATGCGCTTGGCCTCGTCTACGATGTCTGCTAAGGTTGACTCTGTGATTCCAGTGCGACGAAGACGGGCTAGAAGGGCTGCGAGGAAGAGCTTGCTAGCGAGTGGTAATGCGCGGAGGTACGCTGCCATTGGTGTAGAAGTCGCTTCGGTAATTGCGCGTCTGATGGTGGCGATGTTGACGATACCTTGCTTCTGAGGATTGCCAAAGGGTAGAGGCCTTTGCCTTGCAGGAGTTTTACTTGGCGTGTCGGGCATAGTGTTCTCCTTTTCTTTCTCAGCTTCCGAGCTCTCTTGCTCTGCAATTTCAACAGCCCGCCGGCAAATGTCCAGAGCGCGTCTTGCATCACCAGAGACTGCTGCGACTTTTCGACTGGCAAACTGTACGGCGTCAGGCTCTACTATGACCTGGCCGACGCCTTCGAGTCGAGACTGAATGATGGCCATGAGTTGTGTATGAGTGTAGCCAGGGAATGTGATACGTGTCAGACCTAGACGCGAACTGATCTTGTTGCTGAGCGTGCGTTCTGGCAAATCCATGGTGTTCGCAACAGCTAGGACAATCAGACGGCTGTGTCGGAGCTGGGGCCAGTTGAAGAAGTTGTACATGACGCCCTGATTCCGTGTAACAAGTTGGTCTAGCTCGTCCATGAGGACTACGCATGGCACGCGTCGAGGCGATGGCGTGGTGAACTCTCTTTCCAGAAGCTCTAGCGCATGCGCTGAGCTGACACGGTCGCCCTTGAGTGCCTCCCATAGCAGACTGTAGGACTGATGGGGATCTGTGACCTTCATACCGTTGATCTCGACGAAGTAGAAATCGTCAAGCTGCTCATCTGCAACGGCTGTTTGTAGAGACGCAACAACTTCTCTCACTGTGGCAGTTTTTCCCGTGCCCGGTGTCCCAGAAATATAAATACACGCACCTGTGCCAGCCGTGATGGCTGCTTCGAGATGTGACTGTACAGTATCGAACTCAGCTTCACGGCAAGGCAGTGCATGCGGCACAGCGGAAACGTGTAGTGTGGACCGAGCAAGCTGATATGGAGAGGCATGTGTTGACCCAGGTGACAGCATGCGTGTACCAAGCGGAGTGAACTCGAGCGGCTTCTTCGTCACAATGCGCTTCTGCGTTGGAGTCATGAACTTCCGCGGCGTCCCTTGTTTCGCTTTCGAAGGGGTGACAGCCTTGGAGTTCATCTTGCGACGCTTTCTCGGCGTTGATGGCTCGTCCACACCATCTTCGTCGATATCCTCCAAGCCGTAGCTTTCCTCTTCTCGCTTCTTGGTAGGCTTTCGCCTTCTCGTCTTCACGGTCTGAGTCTCCACAAGCTCGCCCAAAGTGTCCATGTCTTCTTTCCTGCTCTTGAACGTGTCCTCCCAAATGAAGTCCTCTGTATACGTCGCCGTCTTGATGTTCGCACCTCGTCGACACACAAAAATCTTCCCAGAATCCTTCGCGTTCTTAGGCACCTTCCCGGTAGGATACAGTGCCGCAAATTTCTCAGCAGACATGACCTTTGCCTTGCCATTGATCGTCGTCAAAGGATTTTCGTCGAAGTTCGCCGTGATGTACAATTCATTTGGTAAGAAATCCGTGCGCTTGTTCTTGCCTCTAATCTCTTTCTCCGATGAGAACCACATCATCGTCGCCTTCTTCTGCACCACCATCTCGCCGTCATCATCTTCCAGCTCGCCTTCCGACAGGTCGTAGATGATTGCTACCCAGGCTTCATTTCCAGCTGGCGCCTTAAGCAAGACTGTGTCGCCGATAGAGCACTCGAAGTCGCCCATGCGGGCACCGATGACGCGCTTCTTGCCATTGCCAGTATGTCCAGAGTCGTCGTCCTCGCTGGCGTAGATAAAGTTCCAGGGGTGGTCTTCCAGTCCTAGCTCATCGTCGGAGTCTTCTCTGAGGACGCTGCCTCCGGACAGGTAGTGTCGGGCTTTTTCGATATTTGTGGGTTTTCGTTTGGGAGGCATTGCTGTGTGAATGTGGTGTCTGAAGCTTGCAATCTGTGCCTCGCGAGTTTGATCTGCAAGTTGCGACGGGTGGACGTGACGAGCTTCGTTCGGTGTCGCGAAGTCACGTGGGTTGGACGCGAGCTTTAATGTGGACTGGCCATCAACGAAGCATTCAGCAGTAGACTTCCAGTGCGTTGATTTCTATTATCTTGATATGGCAGTGCTGTATGAAGGAGATCAGAGAGGTCGTTATTTTACTACATGCAGTTTGACGGCATTGCGTTGCTGTAGCAAGGTTACTACACCGTTTCTAATGCTCACTATTGAGTATGCATGCGGAAAATTGAAGGTAGTGATCGTCGATCGATATGAGAAGAGATCTATGCAAGTCGCTATGTACGCTATCAATATGATCGTATTTACACACCTCATTCCAGCTCAACAGGCTGGACAGCCACAGGCCTGACCAACTTCTGTTCCACAACCTTCTTCCGCCAATCGTCAAGCGCCTTTTCGAAGCCCTGTGGTTCGATGTCGCATCGCTCGCCCATGAGACCCCACGTTCTACTCCTGACAATGCTTTCTACCATCCGCTCATTTCGTATCAGCGAAGCCAGAGCTTCTGTCCTTGCTTCCCTAGGGAAGTATCTCCCACTGTACGGGTCTAGCCTTTCATTCACTATCCGCTCTCGCGCTCTCGTATCCTCAACCTGTCGGAGCACATGATCAGGATCGTTTGGATCGGGCGATGTTGCGACGCCGGCGCAGTAGTTCAACACATCGCTCCGGCTTTGCCAGCTGGGGAACAGAACACGGTCTCTGAACTCGGCGCAAGTCTCGCCATCGATCGGTCTTCGTCCTATGGGACGCGACTGGCGTTCCTGTGTTGATAGTGGATCAAAAGGTCGTGCGCCGGGTGTGATGAGGGCGTTCAGATTTTGGTTGATGGTGTCGTCGACTGCGGTTCGGGAGACGCGGAGGAAGTCTATGGTTCTTGCGCATGAGCGTGAGTCGTGGTATGATGAATCAAATGTATTGAGTCTTACCTCGAAGGGCCGTCTGGTTGAAGCAGAACTGGGGCGTGAGGCCGGGTTGCTCGGGTGTTCGAGACATGATGCGGCGTGGCGGAAGTGAAGGTGGAGGTGGAGGCGAAGGTGTAGGTGTAGGATCCGCCGGAGGAGGAGGAAGGGTTTCCCGTTTCCAGAATATGTCCGCCAGATTTTCTGGTTTAGCTGTGTTATTATCCAAGTGGATTGTAGATGTGGGTGTAGTGCTGGACTTGTTCGCTTCAAGCCATGTCGCCTTCGCCTCGGAGGCAAATAGCAGCGCTGGAGCTCTCGCGGTCTGGCTTCAAAGTCTGTACTGCTCGCCCTGTCGCTGAGACGTCTGTACCGTATTTGAACCTACATCAAGAAGAACCCTCCAAAATCCTGATGTCATCGCTTGAGCTCTCCAACTCCAGTCCGCTTGAACGCGCACACGACGCGTCCGACCTCCAGGCACTCTAGCTGACGCCTGACGAAGGATTTCGAGGCGGCATTTGGTAGTTACCAACACCAACCACACGACTTCCTGCCGCCATTCACCTTTCTCGTGTTATGATTGTCGGCCCTCGAAATTGCACACTCGTTCGTTCTGCCATTGCATCGCAACCGAGTCGCTGCTACAAGCCCAGCTTACCGCGTCGAAACCCCTCAACGCGTTCATTCACATTCACAAACGCGAAATCGACACATTACAGAAGTATCCGACCACAAATAAGCACAATACGAGTCGCGACCATGGCACCAAAACAAGCTACTCTCGGGTACGTGAAGACGCAGCAGACTCTTGGGTACGACTACCTGAATCTGCTGGTCTTGAATTGAGCGACTAGAAGCTAATATGTGCGCAGCAAATTCTTTGGCAACCCTGGAGGACCACCGGCAGCAGCGCAGCAATCGAGGCTCAAGTTCTCGAAGGCGGAGGCCAAAAAGGAAGAAGCTGCTGAGGCAGAGGCAACTTCTGGAGCAAGCAAGACCGAAGAGAAGAATGGCGACGCTACGGAAGAAGATGTCAAGATGGAGGATGAGCAAACAGTGAAGAAGGAAGAAGATGCAAGCCAATCCGAGCAAGAAGCAGCGAAGCCTGTCAGTCCCTCAAAGAAGCGAACGGCGGCAGGGAAGGAAGACACAGAAGAGGCATCGGGCAGCGACGTGGACGAACCACCATCAAAGAAATCACGCTCACAACCTGCTGGCAAACCGAAACAGAAGAAGGGAATTGCTGTCAAGAAGACGGCTGCCAAGACTGCCGTCAAAATGGAACCTGTTGAGATTGATGACGACGAAGAAGATGAGCAACGACCAGCGAAGAAGCCCAAGGTTGCGCCCAAAAAAGCGAGCCCGAAGCCAGCACCACCGGCTCAAGAGACTGAGCTCAGCGACGTAGAAGACGAAGAGCCCACCAAGCGCAAGGCTGGCCCGAAGACAGCGAAAAAGACGGCACAACCTACCAAGACTGCTGAATCGACACCGGACGCGGAAGTCGAAGCTGAAAAGGCAAGCGATGATGATTCAGTCTCCGAAACCGAGTCAGAAGAGGAAGAAGAAAAGCCGGAGGTGGCAGCCAAAGCCCGCGCAAAGGTGCAAAGCACACTAAAAGCGACTGGAAAGGAAGCATACCCCGATTGGAAGGCTGGCGAGCCTGTCCCGTACGCCGCTCTGTGTACAACATTCTCAAAGATTGAGCTTACGACCAAGCGACTGGAGATCACCGCACTCTGCTCAGCGTTCTTGCGCCAAGTTGCGCGTCTCACACCGGAGGATCTCCAACCCACAGTCTTGCTCATGGTTGGAAAACTTGCAGCAGATTTCGCCGGCATTGAGCTGGGTATTGGCGAGTCACTAATCATGAAGGCCATCGGCGAGAGTACTGGACGTAACCTCAAGATCATCAAAGAAGACCAACAGAAGATTGGTGATCTTGGACTTGTTGCAGCGAAGAGCAGGCAAAATCAGCCTACGATGTTCAAGCCGAAGCCACTCACTGTCCGCGGCGTACACGAGGGCCTGATGAAAATTGCGACAGCAGTCGAAGGCCAAGGCAATCAAGGCAGGAAGGTTGATGGAATCAAGAAGCTTCTTGCGTCTGCTGACACCAACCTTGGGAAGGGCCAGTCTGTGGACATCACCAAGGACAAGGGCGGCCCAAGTGAAGCCAAATTCATCATTCGTGCTTTGGAGGGCAAGATGCGCCTCGGCCTTGCTGACAGGACTGTGCAAGTATCATTGGCCCACGCGATGACTTTCCACGCCGCCTCCCAGGACGGTAGCAAGGTCCCCTCTGAGGCCGACCTGAAGAAGGGCGAAGAAGTCTTCAAGGCGGTCTACAACGAACTTCCTGCCTACGAGGTGGTCGTACCCGCACTGCTCAAGGATGGTATCTGGAAGTTGAGGGAAAACTGTAGACTCCAGCCGGGTGTTCCCCTCAAACCTATGTTGGCGAAACCCACCAAATCGATCGGCGAAGTCTTGGATCGCTTCGAAGGCAAGGACTTCACATGCGAATACAAATATGATGGCGAAAGAGCTCAGATCCATTTCGTGGCCCATGATGCCAAGGAAGACTTCGTCGCAACCGCTGCGCCCGCTGCTGGCAAAAGTGATCGAGGTATTGCAAACATCTTCTCCCGCAACAGCGAAGATTTGAGCAAGAAGTATCCCGACATCCTTAGCAAGCTGCCCACGTGGGTCAAGAAAGGCACCAAGAGTTTTGTTCTGGATTGCGAGACCGTCGCTTGGGATGTCGAGCAGAAGAAAGTCTTGCCCTTCCAGCAGCTTATGACTCGCAAGAAGAAGGATGTCAAGATCGAGGACGTCAAAGTCAAGGTCTGCGTCTTCGCCTTCGATCTGCTCTATCTGGATGGCGAAGCCCTGGTTAACAAGCCCTTCCGGGAACGCCGCGAGCACATGTACTCTACTTTCGAAGAAATCGAAGGCGAGTTCATCTTCGCCAAATATGGCAACACGCGCGAGATCGAAGAGATCCAGACTCTACTGGAAGACTCTGTCAAGGCCTCTTGCGAAGGTCTCATGGTGAAGATGCTGGACGGTGTGGAATCGCACTACGAGCCGTCCCGCAGATCGCAGAACTGGCTCAAGGTCAAGAAGGACTACCTCGCTGGCGTGGGAGACTCTCTCGATCTTGTCGTCCTGGGTGCCTACTATGGCAAGGGAAAACGCACATCTGTCTACGGTGCTTTCCTCCTTGCTTGCTACAATCCCAACTCAGAAAAGTACGAGACCGTCTGCAACATCGGCACAGGCTTCTCCGAAGCACTCCTGACCGAGATCCACAAAACTCTCTCACCGCTCGTCATTGACCGCCCGAAGCCTTTCTACGACCACTCAACGGGCAAGAATGAGCAGCCGGACGTCTGGTTCGAGCCTAAGTTTGTCTGGGAAGTCAAGACTGCTGATCTGACCCTCAGTCCACGCTACCGCGCTGCTGCTAGTGAGGTTGGCGATGGCACGCACAAGGGTGTCAGTCTCAGGTTCCCGCGTTACATCCAGGCGAGAGAAGACAAGAAGCCGGACGATGCAACCAGTAGTCGCCAGGTGGCGGAGATGTACAGAAAGCAGGAGTCTGTCAGCAAGAATAAGGGCCCTTCGGTGGATGACGATTTCGAGTACTGAGGTTTTGGTGTCAGACGATAGGTGGCTTGCAATCACGAAGGGTGCGAAACGCCCTTCTAGGTTTTCTTTCGCGGATCGAGAACGAAGTGTTCATATACCCTGTAACAATTGCTTTTCCAGCCAGTCTACATGACATTCACAGGCTACCTTCTTCAAAACTACAACATCAGTACATCAACGTTACGTGCCACAGCTTCCAACTTCGGCCACGTCGCCTTCACATCCTCCCTGACCTTCTCCACCGAATGCGGCACGCTCGCCATCACCTGTTGGTAGGCTTGAGCCACGGCCTTTCCAAACGGCGACTCCCACCCATAGCTCCTCTCAATATTATCATGTAACTCAAGCATGAAACCCAAAAACACAACCTGCAAATCCAAACCTCCCTTCTTCGTCTCCACGTAAATCTCCCTCGTCGCCGGGTTGTCGCACAGCGCTTTCGTCACATTCGCCATCGTCCAGCAGTCGATCACGCGGTCTGGGTAGAAAGACCGCGGGAACAGCACGGGCGCGCACTCGAAGTGCTTTTTCGCGCCGATGCGCCACGCCCGGTAGACTTCGCCGACGGACATGTAGTGCACTTGCAGCTGGCGCAGAAGGTGCGGGACGGGCTGCCGCGTGTAGGACCACATGCCGGAGTTGAGGCAGAGTTTGAGCGCGTCTTTGACTTCTTCCAGCGAGGAGGAGGTGTTTGCTTTCTGGTAGTCGAAAGTCGTGCCCGAGACGGCGAAGGCTTCGGCTTGGATCGCTGAGACGCGGCGCTGGGCTTCGGCGGGGGTGGCCGGGACGAAGAACTTGTGCAGTTGGGGCTGGTGGCGTTTGACGAGGTTGTCGGCGGTCGTGATGAATTCTGGTTTGAGCTCGTCGGCGGGTTTGAGCAGTTTGTCTTCGGCGTGGGTGGCGCCTTGCTTGCATTTGGGGCAGCGGCAGCTGAAGAGGTATTGGTTGCTGAGCTCGGCTTGACGGACGCTGAAGGGGTTGGTGGTGTCGACGTATTTGATGAAGAGCTCGTCGCCTTTGCGGATGGGTTTTAGGGCGCGGATGAGGAGTTGGGGTTGGTTGAAGACGACGAAGAGGTTGGGGTCGCAGGAGTGGTTGGCGCTGCAGACGATGTTGTCGAAGCCGAGGCCGAGAGAGACGTCGTCGAGAGGGCTGGTGAGGGAGATGGTATTGCAGTTTACCTGTGGTTTGTGTTAGATCGGCGAATGCGTATTGATGATGTTTCGACAATGGGACGATGAACTCACGTTGAAGAAAAACGCCCTGCAGACAGATTGGAAGTCGATCTTCTCATGCTTAGGCTCACCACAGTACTTCCACGCACCATATGCAAGCATATTGAAGTCCTCCCACTTCTGTTCTTGATGATCCTTAATCCACTCAAGAGCCTTGCCATCTACGGCTGGCTTAAACTGAAGAATGTCCAGAAGGCCCTCATCTTTACCCTCTGGATCTGCCTGCAGCCGTCCCAACAATTTGATAGCGGCACGAACACCATGAGGAAGATCCGGCCGTCCGGGAACAGAGATAACCTTGCATTCATACTTGTGCTCGCGCTTCCACGCCTTGGCCTGGCAAGTTTTGGAGCAATATCTGACTTTGCGGCAACCAGTGCAAGCTTTAGTGTCGACGTGAACTTCCGGAAGACCCAATGCCACGGCTTGTTGGCGTTCAACCTCTGATGCGCCTTTGTGAAAACACCACGCGCAGGAGTCTTGCAGACGCTCAGTGTCTAATTCTGCAACGGCTGGTCGGGCAATAGTGTGGACAACATCGCCGGGCTTGAAGCTTTTGGTGGCGAAAAGGCCTCTGCCGGCGCCTTCGATCTCGGATTTTCGGACCTCGATGTTCATTTTTCTGTTTTGTTTGTTTTGTTGACTCGATCGTTGATTCGATGAAGTTGATGCCAGTTGATGATATTCTTGGCATTTGCAGGGTCTGAGCGTGAAGACTTTTGTTGCTGGACGTGAGCGTACACTTCTGCACTCTACACGTCCATCGCAGACGTCGACTGTTCTTACAACCCATCGAAAGCATTTGTACCGTCTTCTTTTTCATTTCCATGTCACCCAAAGGTCGACACTACGATCATGATATTGAGCTGGGTTAGAAAGAGAAACACACGTAAAATACCCTCAAGTTTCGTGGCTGGTTTCTACGTTGACGATAGGTCTTATTTGTCCTCCGGAATTGTTAACAACGGAACGACACACTGGCATGATCATGCATGTACCTTATGCATGTGACTTCGTTGTCACGTTCGTTTATTGCCTCGGCGGGTGGCAAAGCGGGCTGCACTCCATCCGATGCATGTGCGGGAGCGAGAGGCTGAGGTGCGCAATGAACACGCCACTGACGCCTAGAACGTGTCTGCCTTGCAATTGCCTTGACTAGTACTGGCACTGCCGACTCATGATCAACAGGTACATACACCTTCCATTACCTTGAGGTACTTTTACGAGCCCTTCGCCTGCTCCTTCCACGCCCCCCTGAACACCGCCACATCACCAGATTGCCTGGCGTATGCGTCCTTTGAAATGCCCCTCTGCGATGACCGCGCAGCAAGCCGCCGTGCTGCACCATGTCCCAGCCGCATGACGCGACCAGTTTCGCGGAGATACAAGACGAGCTGACCCAGAAGATTGCTGTGTTTCGCCAAACACCGGGCAAAATAAGAGGCCTCCTACGACAACACGACGAGAGGAGTCTGCTCGTAGACCTCCACAAAGCCTGGATTCGAGAAGGCCCCAACTTCGACCAGCATGCAAACTTCGGAAACTGGTTCGCGGACGCCGTCATTGGAGATGGACCAGACCAGGCCAGAGTCAAGATATTTGCAGCCCTCCTCAGCCTGAGGGCTGATCCTACCGCCGAGATTTGGGCACGCTTCATGTCCGCGCTTGCTTTGGCAAACCCCAGCGCCCGCGATGAGAACTTCCGGGATGAGTGTATCCCGAAGTTTGACCTCGAGTACCTTCAAAGTCAGCTGGGCCGAGAATCTGCTTCAGACTTCGAAGTGCAACTCTGCGTCTTCTCTCCGCCCGACCCTTCCTGTGACTTTGGCACAAAGATAGAAGAGCTACAGACACTTGTTGACAGGGCGAGATGCGAATACAAGACCGGAACATGGACGTACGAACACGACCATGATGGCGTACCGAGCAGGAAAAGGCAAGTAGACACCGAAGCCACTAGCAATTTTTGGCCAGATCAAGCAGCGTCGAATATCGTAGATAGCAGCAAGGAGCTGTTACGGGCTTTCTACGTTGAGCATTCCAAAATTTCAGCTCAGTATGCCGAGGCGAGTGCCCTGAAGAAGAGATACAAGCTCCGGCAGGCGCAAGAGGATTCCGACATATTTCTGGCTGGTGTTCAGGCACGGGCTCGAATCTTGGCAATCCTCCTCTATAACAGAGTACAACACGACGCGCCAGCTTGGAATGTCTTCATCGAGGCATGCATGGATGGAAGCGCTAGCGTCAACCGTATGCTGGACGAGCGCTTACCTTTTTCTGTCGACGAGATAGATAAGGTCTTCCAGAAATGCATGCATTCTCAAGAACGCGACAGCTTTCATGCCAGACAGTACTCATTTTGTCCACTCAAAATCAAGCGCCCATCTTCCGATCGCCCAATAAGCCGAATCCCGCTGGCGCTAGCGCACATGCCATTCACGCGAAAGGAGCAGTGCGGCGAAGGCGCGTCCAATGTGGCTGTTTTCTACGTCGACATCCATCCGGGTCATCTGCAGGACATGGATAGCGACACGTGGCCCCTGAAAGTCACCCAGCTGGCCATGAAACAAATACCGTTCGACAAAGATGCGAACCAGGAAGTCAAAGTCAACATGCTCATCCAGGCTCAAGCTTTTAAGGACAACCACATCGTCCAGATTCGTGGTATCCACTGGCTGTCGGATGCCGTGTTGATCTTCATGGAGCCTGCTGAATGCAATCTGTACGAGTTCATGACTATGCATTGCCCAGACCCTGCAACCACGCCCAGGTGGCGGAGGGAGAGATTGCACATGTTCACTAAAATCGCGGGCGCACTTATGCATTTGCATGGATTCATGGAAGACGATTCCAAAAGAATAGAGTTCATGCATAAAGACATAAAGGCGGAGAACATACTTGTCATGAGTGACAGTATTAATAATGAGACAAAAATCCTCAAGTTGACTGATTTCGGTCTTTCGTCAATCAAAGCTGAAAGCTCGAGTTCAAGCAATTTACACCAGCAAACGAATGGCGCTCCTGCAGATAAATCTTCAAGGACAAGACTACCCGCAACAGCTGTCCACTTTGCGCCTGAATCGAGGGACAACAATGCAGTTACCATAAAGTCCGATGTCTGGGCTTTTGGACTCGCGCTGGCTCAGGTTGTTGCTTGGATCGCGAAAGGTTCGAAAGGACTCAAAGATCTCGAACGAGAGCGCAGATCGGCAAATTCCGTACAAAACCACACATCACAGGACAACACATCTTGGATTCTCAATGAGAACAACGAGGCAGTGCTATCGCCCGGCATCGTCAGGTGGTTTGAAGCCCTAACAGCTGACGGTAAACTTGGGAATGAAGAGAAGCATATGTACACCAGCTGCTGGCTCTTGATGAAACACGTTTGCCTCGCATGTGTTCCTGAAAATCGCGGTAGCATGGTGGTTGTGCACAAATTTCTTCAAGACATATGCAATGGACGAGAGAGCGTCCAAGCCGATATCTTGTCAGACTTTCCCGAGCATCAAGTCATGCACACAACAGCCAATGTGGGCTTCAGCGGAGGCTTGCTGACACTATCGCCTGCAACAACAACATCAACGGACACATCCAAGCATTCTAGGCAGGATTCCGCCCATGTCCCACCGGACAACATTGTGCGCAAATCCACTAGCTCTGGGCATCGCTCAGCTGCAACACGCGCCTCAACGCAGCGTTCAGTGGACGAGATTTCCCAGGCCACGTCCATAGAACTACCAGGTCATTCGAAGTTGAGGTCGTTCCTTAGTTGGGCAAAGCCTGGCAGCCGCGGTGGGGAATCTGCGCCGCCAGTCACGCGTTCCAACGATCCAGATGCCGACGAGCGAAGAAGAACGTCACCAGTCTCCAATCACAGTAACGCGAATAGAAGACAGCAAGGGCCGTCGGAAACGGTCCTGGCACCAGTGGGTCGCGCGCGAAGGCCGGCGCATGGGAAGAAATCAGAATTACACATTGCAGCTGGCAAAGGAAATCTGGAACAAATCAACACGCTGTTGGGAACCCTCAACCTTGACACGAAGCAAGGGCGAAACGAGCTCAATTCCAAAGACGAGAACGGCATGACACCACTCGTCCACGCTCTCAGAGAAATGGAACCGCAAGCAGCAATATTGTTATTAAACAACAACGCCGACGTCGACATCATACCTAACAGCGGGCGCTCCGCTCTCGATTACGCTGTTGAGATCTCCCCTCCAGACGGAGATAAATGTTTGGCCGCTCTTCTGCTCAAGCGAAGTTCAACTTTGGTCACGGAAAGAGACCAACGAGGTGATACAGCGCTCCATAAGCTCGCCGAACTTGCCATGAAGGGCACGCTGGAGCGCCTTGAGGCGATGGTAAGAGTCCTGAAAGAGTCGAAGGACGGAGCATCAGCTCTTGACGAAGCCCTCAAGTCACAGAACGGGCCGGATCATGACGGCTTATTGCCATGCGACGTGGTTCGAGAGGGAAGCTTGCCGAGGGGAGATCGAGAGAAAATCATAAAACTGCTTACGCCCAGGAGCGACAAGGCTGGGTAAAATACCCGCAAATTGGTTGATCCAAAGCAGCGTCCTGTCTTCGCGTCTGTTAGTAGATCCCCACAAAGGTTAGGAAAGGCGTCTCTGTAGATTGGTGCCGTCCATTCTCGATCTCGCTACCGACACTGGAGGAACTGGCTCTTTTGTCTTCCCCTGACATTTCGTCAATGCTTCGCATTCGGTCCGCTTTCGAAATCGGTGCTTGTTGCTTGAGAAACGAACGGCAATTATGTCGCACCTTGGCTCCAGCGACCAAACAGATTGCGTTTGTTGGTTAGTGATGGTTACTTGAAAGTGTATATACACTCACAGCCTAAATATTTGTAGAGCGCGAATACGTTACAGTGCCTTCCTTTGCAGCGCCAGTTGCGGCAGAAGACACGTTAAGCACTAAGCTACCTCCTGCGCGTTAAGCTTGTGAACTCCTGCGCCATGCATGCACGCAATGCAAGCCGTCGTCACTGTGATACACGGCAATTCGACAAGCAAGCGCCCAACGTTCGAGGCTCCGGCGTCGCCCAACAGATGCCGGATCCGTGCTTTCGGTCCTGAAAGAGTGCAACCCTGGGCGCGCATAGATGTTCGTAATCACCGCACATTACTCGAGCGCAAGTCAACCATTCCACTAGGTCCTGTTATATCTACCACCATGATTCTTTGCTGCCTGATGCCTCGTTGCTATCAGAGCGAGCGGAGGCATCTGCGCCCCAGGGCTGAGTTGCATTGATGCGAACCACCTGCTGCAATCTCTCGTGGCGGAGCCGAGCACACAGGTACCTGGCTTAGCAGCTGGCATGACAGGTTACAGCCTTGCTGGTAATATTTCTATTGTGCTGGCCTGCACAGTCATTACTTTTCTTCCTTTTCACAACAGTCTATGAGCCTAAGATGACCTCCGAGACCAGCCAATCGCCATCCAGGCGGATCAAGCCGATACCACTTCAGAACATCCCGCAAAACCAGTTGCGTAGATCATCGAGCACGACGGAAGACCCTTTTGCTTCGTCTTTCAGGGCACCTTCCCACGAGGCTTCCGCCAGCAATACCTCGGAAGCGGAGCGCGCAGAAAATGCAACTTGCGAGACATCCTACCCAGTACCGAAGAGGCTCTTTGCGAAGAGAGCCGACATTGAGGAATCGAGAAGGTGGATTTACCCCAGAGCGGACCTATGAGCTACAACGGTCGTACTGACGTCAACAGACAGGACAGACCTTTCGCTAGATGGGATGAAGATGAAGCTAAAAATGTCGCAAGGCGGCTTGCGTGTGAATATGGCTTGAGTGGTTCCGAGGCAGTCTTCGTCAGGGCAAGTGAACCAAACCCGGACCGACGAGCTTTCGCTTACGACTTTTAGGCAGCAAGAGTTCTCTGGGCTCAGCACGCACTTGGCAAAGTGACTCCAGATGACGAAGATAAGAAGAACCGCGATAATGAAGACATCTTTGTCAACGAAAACGAGAAATTGACTGCAGAGGAGATTGACGCTGTCAAAGAAGAGGGGCGCTTGTCTTTCTGGGAGCAGCCGTGGCCTTTCAAAACCACGTTTCTGATGCTGTTCATCGCTGCCACCGTCCAGGGGTGGACCCAGACAGCGACCAATGGTGCAAATCTCAGCTGGCCGACAGCGCTCAGACTCGACGGTGATACAACTGGAGAAACCCCAAATACTTCTTACGGAGTCACCACATGCGCCGCCACGCCCAAACATATCTGGTATTTCGCGGCAGTAAATGCGGCTCCTTACTTGGCCGCCGGCGTGTAAGTGTTGTACAAAGTGTGTACATGATAACGACGAGGATGTTGACCCTTTCGTAGGTTCTGCTTGTTCTCTGACGTCCTCATCAACGAACTCCGTTTCGGGCGTCGAGGTGCAATTGTCGTCTCCGCCGTGTGCGTCATCGTCGCCGCTATTTTAGGGTCAGCGACCCAAGAGGCATGGCAGTTCGCACTCACACGTGTGCTGCTTGGGTTCGGTATGGGTTGCAAAGCATCAGTGGTGCCCGTGTTCGCTGCAGAGATTGCTCCACCGCATTTGCGAGGTGAGCTTGCCGTCCTGCTCAGTCACATCGTTCAATTGGCTTACTGATCCGGCCAGGAACGCTCGTCATGAATTGGCAGGTTTGTGACGCGCTGGGCATTTTTCTCGGCTTCACTGCTAATCTGATCGCGTCAGCAGCCGGTAGGTCGAGTCAGTTGAATACCAGACACCCATGATGCTAATAATGTCGAAGGCCCTGTAGCATGGCGTTGGCAAGTCGGATCGTCAGCCCTACCGGCATTTGCTCTGTTTTGGGGCGCGATGTTTGTGTGTTGGGACTCGCCCAGATTCCTGATAAAGCATGAGAGGCGATTCCAACGTCAATATCAGAGAGGATATCCCCTGGAATCTATTCGAAGACGCTGGTTTGCGACACGACCTCGGCCTCCTTATCGGAGTGATGCATACAACACATTGCTACTTTTGCGCGGCGAACCCATCCTCGCAGCCAAAGAGCTCATCTACGCCCACTGTCAACTCCTCATAGAGAAGGGCTCTCGTAAGGGCGCTAACTTCGAAGAGCCTATGAGTAGCGAGGATTTCTCACTGGAATATGGATCTGGCTTGCGTGCATGGGCTTCTAGGTTCAAGCGGCTGTTCACCGAGGGTTTCATTCGTAGAGCACTTATAACTGCTGCAACCGTCATGGTATGCCAACAGCTTTGCGGGATTAACATACTCATGTTCTATTCCGCAAATCTGTTCTGCCAGACGGGCAACGACGAGTCGACTGCGTTACGGCCTCTCTTGCTAACCTGGGGTCTTGGTCTTTGCAACGTGGTCTTCGCATATCCCGCATACAAGTGGATCGAGAGCAAGGGACGAAGAAGGCTGATCATCTTGACCATGCCTCCTTTAGCTGTTCTCATGGCCACAGTCGCCGCAATTCTCGCCAAACAGGAACCGAGGCCGCCAAACCATCCCACTCCACTCTACAGCGAGGAGCGACGAGATGCCACAATATTCCTCGCCTATCTCTTTACGGCGATCTATTCTTTTGGGTTGGGACCTGTGCCATTTACACTCTCAGCTGAAGTGTTTCCTCTGGAAGAGCGAATGGTTGGCATGTCAGTTGCAGTCGCGCTGAACTTTCTCGGAGCTGGGTGTCTCACCCTTCTGGTTCCGCCCTTGACTGATGATCCCGCTGTCCTGCTTGGGCCTTTTGCGGCATTGAACTTCGTAGGGTTCATCTTCGTCTGGGCCTTTGTCCGAGAGGTCGCAAAGGAGCGGCCAGTCAAAACTCAGCACACAAGAGCTGACAACGCTGCCGGTCGGCAGAAACGTATGGAGCCACTGACTCTGGAGGGCCTCTTCAAGATCTTCGAGCCCAGCGTCTTCAATCACATCGGCTTCCGCTGGAAGCGACTTAGGAGCTTGCAGATTACTGAAACTGAATCTTTCATTGAATGGGATGATGCGAGGCAACAGCAACAACGTTCGAACGGCAACACCGGCACACGATAAAGCAGAGGTATCTGAACTTCAACCAGTCATAGCTAGCATTCTAAGTTGTTGTCATCAAATAAGTGCGTCCATCCGCTTCTCTTCCACCAATCTAGCGTCGCGAGCCTTGCGCTTACGATGCAGACTCCAACGCCAAAACGTCACGGTCAGTGTCGTTAGCGACGAAGCGAGTATCAAGTAGATCCACCAAGACGGAGAAACCGCCAGACTTTTGGTATCAGTCAGATAGAAGATCGGCATTGCCATAATTGCCTGTATGCGTGTAAGTCAGCGAGCCGGAAATTTCAATCTTGGGGAGTACGCACCGCAATTGTCGCAAACGACAGAAAGATCAGCGTGATGGTTGTCATGACGCGAATGGTTGCAGAGTCGTCAACAGCTATACCAGTGAGGCGTAGCACGTGCGAACTCTGCTTTCCGATGATTCTTTGGTTCTCGAGCTTGATCGTACCGTCGACGAACTGGAGCGTGTTTTGGCAATGGGCCACCACTGATTTGATATTCATCTGGAAACCGCTGAGCTTCATGCGGGAGTTGTAGATGAACTCCTCCCAGTATTCGGACTCGTCGCTGTTACTCAAAAGCAGCATCTTGTGCTTACGTGCAATCTTCTCTAAACCCTCATATGTTCTGAGTAGGGAGTCGAAAATTGCTGAGATGGGACTGAGCTTGTTCTGGAAAAAGTGCAGGGACCTGAGACTGTCGTATGTGACACTCTCGGGGTAGGCAGAACCAGCGCAGAACACGAGTGTCCACTGAGAGTTTCATGTCAGTATCATCACATGAATAGTCGTCTCTGCTGTTGGACTCACCACTTGAGTGATCTCGCGCTCATAGTGCTTCATGTACTGCCTCCATTGATCAAAACGCAATGCTAAGAGCATGGCAGCTGGCCGAAAGATCTGCTGGCGATAGAGTGTCTCGCTGGGCATATCCTGCAGCCATTGCATGACTATCCCTTCTGCTTCGGTATTCTGGTACGGATTGATGGTAATGTAAAGCGAGCGCTTGTCGGCGATTCTGATTTGGTGATACAAGGCAGACTGTCGGATAGTCCATGGTTCCGCGCCCTTGCGGTTCGTCTTTTCTGCATACTTGTAGACGAACATGTACTCTATGAACAGTCAGTCCAGTTTTCTGTGACGTCTCAACGTGTCTGTGTTACCAAACTGGTCCTTCTGTTTCGAGTACTTTGTCCAGAATGGTACCCCTAGAGCCTCTTCAACTGTAGTGTCTTTCCAGTGGAAGCCTCCAAGAACCTCTAAGAATTCTTCGCTAACATCATGTATCACGAGCAATTCTTCGGCAACATCCTTCGTAGCATTCACTGGGCGGTGTGAATTTGTCTGGGAAAAGCAACTGGGGCGGTCAGAACAGGTACTTTCTCAGGTGGAAGCTGGCAGGATGCATACAGGAGTCTAGCCGCGAAGTCCCCTGGTCCAACTCTGGGATGGCTGTTCATTAATTGTTTCGCATCGGAGACGGTCAGAACGTCTTGCACGATCTTGTCGTATCGATCTGGGCGTGATGCTGCGTGGGATCAGAACAGTACATATGGTCGCGAAAATCTTGCCATACCGTTCGATACTATGGTGACCGCCTTCACGGGAACACTACAAACACCTCGAGAAAGGCACAACTGATCTTCCAGATATTGTAGCTTGCTCCCAAAACTTCCAGTGTTCATCTTGCAGATTGGATGCCACAGTATGGGGCAATGACCTTTGAGTTATCCGCCTGGTCACTCCAGAAGCCTGGAGGTTGGCAATTACTGGGTCGTGTCGCAGTCCCTGCAAGAAGTTAGACGGTCAATTTCTTGGAGAAAATCCACACACGTACATGAGTTCTTCCTGAGTCAAAAAGCAGTCAGCAATCCAGACTTGTAGACGGTCTTCCCTGAGGCTATATGTACTCACCGGAGAGAGCTTCTGATCGGTAGGGTTCATCCAAGTGGTCAGGTTGTGGTCGTGCTGGTCATCGCTTAGCTTGGGGCAGTGCAATGATGCCTTGAGACAGACAAGTACCTTGATCTTAAAGTCGTACCCGGCTTCCTTCTTGAACTTTCTTTCGAGCACTTGTTGCAGCAGCACTGTGTCGATGTATCTACTGACGGTTTGCCAGCCCATTGCGCTTCACTGTCAAAGTTTCTCGACTAGCTGTTGATTGATGTGAGATTTTGGGCACTGCACCACATTTCAACGACTGAGCCGTCCTCAGGCTAAGGGTCGGATCTTAAAGCCCCCCACAAGGTAGACATGTGCCACAGCTCCGGTGAACGAGGTGTGCTAGAGATGCATGTCGCGGCCGCAGTCAATATGCAAGGCGATCAATCAGACACGGCTGCGAGTTGTCTGTGGCTAGGAGTGTGCATTCACGGCGGGGTCGTCTGCGTGCCGCTCAGCCTGCATCGCAGCACGCCACTTGCATCAATGAGTGACCCGATGTTCCGGTGAAGAAGGCAATGCTTACCAGTATCTCAGGGAGCGTCGCGTGGCAGCACCAGGCAAGGGAGCACGGCATAATAAACGATAGAAAGCGTTCTTGTGACCCATACATTATAACACATAAACACTGATGATCCGCTCTGTTACCCGACTCAAGCACCAGATTAAAGGCTCCTCACCCAATAGCTCACACAGAAAATTAACTCATCGCCGTCGTAGCTACACTCTCCGCCCTCGTCCTCTTACCGAAACATATTGCGGACTCTTCACCTGACTTCTCTCCTTCCACCAGCGGGAGAATTTGTACAAGCCACCCACGAGGGATGGGATTCCCACCGGAAGAGAGATTACAATGGCAACTATCTCGCCTGTGCTGAGCGCTGTGCTACTTGGAGTTGGTGCCGGTTGAGGTGTAGGCGAAGATGTTTCATATGTCGTTGGTAAGATTGGTGAGGTTGGTTGGACTTGTCCGTTAGCTTTGCAGATGTCAGCAGCATGAACAGAGGTGGTCTGTTCGACCACGCGTGGAGTCTAAGACTTTGACTGACCTGCGATAGTTCGGTAGAAAGTGTAAACGTCTGTCCCGCACCCAATGAACGGGGTGGCGGCTGAGCTGTCGCCAGGCGAGCGCAGCATGCTGTGGGTGCGGCATCTGTTACCACTACTCGCTTTATTAACGGATATGCGGGAATCGTTTCTATGTCATAACAGAGCATACCATGTTGACGAGAAGTCATCGGTGCAAAACTTCCACTCGCTGCAAGAAGTGCACAATTGATTGTCGCAGTAGCCGAGGGTGCCGCTCGTGGTCCACTGCCCACCGTTCTTGCAAAGCTTCAAAGCGTCTGTAACCGATTAGACTAGCAACTTAGAACAAGGAATATTGCTGGCTCACATTTGCCGTCTTGCAACGTAAAGCCGGTATAGCCCGGAGGCGCAGTGCTAATGCTTTGCTGACGCCTGGCGATACTGGTAAGGCTCATCGTAAGCTTTAAGCACGTAAAAGCTCTGGAGCAGAACGTCTCGTTGTTTTCTTCCGAGTTGAGATGTGCTTGTCGGTAAGTAGGAGGCAGTCGAACCGATACACAGTAAGCGAGCGTTCAGTTGTCGTGACACGAGACGTGATGTAGCCATACCATCCTCCCTTGGTGTCCAACATGTCGATGGAATGAGATATTCGGGCCACTATATGGCTCTGCTGTCAGCCTTGCTTCAAGTCCAAGTCATCTTGTAGCTCATGGCCTCTGCCAGCGCAGCACACCTTTCTCTCTCAGCCTGATTCCAGCCCGATCCACAGGAGCCGCCAAGCCTCCCTTATCGCTGCTCGTGCATCTGCATATTTCTTCGATGCTGAATTACGATAAAGCTGCCCAATAGCAATCGATTTGTAGCGGAGTTGATGTAAGCGGCGGCTGATTTGATACATGTACTCAGGCACCATGTCGGAGTAAGATGATAAGGTAGTCTGGAGAGAAAGGTATTCTTCATACACGTTATTAGACATTAGGATAGCATTAACATCATCATTAGTGGTCGGTGGTTTGGGCAGGCAGGCGTGTGTGTAGCGTGAAGGTGTGAGCTGTATATCTGCGATGGTGGGTTTCACCCGAAGGGGAAGCATAGTCTTAGGCGGCGCCCCTGCTCTGAGGGCGAGTCCTGTGCTTGTGTACTAGGCGTGCCGAGATGATCATGATGGCGATGTAGCTATACTGGTGTTAGTTTCCAGTTTTCACAAGAGTATCCATGAGCGGACGTACACAATGCCAGAGAACATAATGAAAAGGCCAGGCACCCAAGAGCCATCAGAATCCCAACTGGTATACAGTATTAGCTCACGTTATGGAATCGTGGAATTTGTGGAGAGATACCTGTAGAACATGATGGCCATGATAGCCAGAGCTAGGTTCAAACCCATAAGAAGAGTAGACTCCACTAGATAGTAGATCGGATGCAGAACTGAAAAGCGGCAGAGCACAACATCCACGAGTGTCCACAGCAAGCCAGCAGCAGGCGCTGGAGCCATGAGTGACCAGCCCAAGCTAGAAAGTCAGCATGAACAAATGATTTCTAGCTCTTGGAGGGACACACCCTTCATTGTAGTCGTTGTGGCCATCGTTGACCACTGTTATATTGATAATGATGGTGATGATCAGAGCAACAAAGTTGACGACAAGGCAAGCCAGGACCATGAAAGCCGGGCTACCGGAACCTGTGCCCCAGGCGAGGTGTGTCGCTCGAGACTCGTAGTTGCGGATGTTCATGTTTACGATGGCGTGTTGTTGAATCGTGCAAAGCTCTCAGGATGGTGTGGAACTGGGTTGCTCAAATGGTTAACGGTTATAGAAGGTTTTCATGACCACGAGAAGCTGTGGCTTTTATCTGTGTCTCAGAATGCACTGCCTTCCTCGAAGGATTCGCGACACAACGATGTGGGTGAAACGATGTCAGGTGACCCTTGTCGCCCTTGCAGGAACAAGGCAAGAAAGCTCGACGATCAGATGCGCCAAGTGTTGCGTAGGCGAAGATACGAATTGCTGCGCCCACGCCAGAGTCGATCACCTAGTTCTCCATGTAGTAAATCGCAACGCCCTCCGAATTCAGTAGCAAAGACTGCTCATCGATTCCTGCTGAGACCGAGTCATTTATGGTGGAAGTGCTCGTGGTGACTGACTTGTGAGATACAGGATCGGGCGCCTCTTGTGAGGGAAATGCTATTTATATCGCGGTAATGCTTGGCAACACTGACATCATGCGCCAGGCTACTCCCAATCACTGAGATCAATTGCTGAGGATATGATCGGAGAGCAACAGTGACAAAGTATACATGTAGTAGTACGGCTTGCCCAAATATGTATGCTGTAGGGCGCCCAATTCATGTGGAGCCTTGAGCCGCACTCCGTATGCAGCAAGTGCACGCGATCCCACCAGTCATCGCGATAACCAAATAGTCAACCTCGGATGCAAATAGAGCATTTTAAACGGATCAGCTCTGCAACTCCCACAGAACCTTGTGACTTCCTTGTTGTTGAGTGACACATCGTGATCATATCATATAATAAAGCATTGCCACTCCAGTGTCAATCTACTCAACATAATTCCCAAGTCCTCTGGGAAAGTCGTTTGCTCCAAAGGTCCTCCTGCAATGTCGACACCTCTGGTTTCAGCTGCCGATGCTGTCAAGCTATGGCCCCAAGACCACAACGAGCGTATCACCGGAAAGCACGTCGTCCTAGAGCCTTTGCAGGAGAAACACGCCAACACTCTATTCCCAAGCGTGAGCGGCGAAGCTCAAGCGTACCTTTGGGATTGGATGCCCAGCGGGCCATTCTACAAGCCTGCAGACTTTCAATCCTACATCAAGCGATGCTCAGAGTCTAAAGATGTCAGTTTCTGGGCCGTCAAGGACCGCAAAACGGACCAAGTCGTTGGACATGTGTCATTTCTACGCATCGACCCCGCGAATGCTTCTATCGAGATAGGACACGTCTTGTATTCACCATCACTTCAGAGGACTACAGCTGCAACGGAGATCTGGTACCTATTGGCTAATCGAGCCTTTTCCACTGGGTTCCGGAGACTGGAGTGGAAGTGCAATGCGGGAAACGAGCCTTCACGTCGAGCAGCACTGAGGTTTGGGCATACGTTTGAGGGTGTGTTCCGCCAACACATGATTGTGAAAGGCAAGAACAGAGACACGGCGTGGTTTTCCGTCATAGATGGTGAATGGCCACAAGTGAAGGGCGCCATCGAGGCCTGGATGGAGGACAGCAACTTTGACGAGAGCGGCAAGCAGAAGCTGCGACTGGAGACTATTCGTGCTTCGAGGGAGTCGACATGATGGGTGTCAAACGGCGCCGCGTGACACCAGCGATGATTGTAAAATAGCCTTCGATAGATCAAGCTCCAATACAGTCTAGTCTGTCGGTCTTTTTTGGGGCATTGTGCCGGCGTCTTTTTCTGTTCCAGACATACAGCAGCAAAGAAGTCCTGCAAAAATGGCATTGGCACAGTCGGGGTCGCAGAAATTAAAGCGCCAGAAGGTCAATTTTATCCAGCAGTAAATGACAAGGACTTGTAGCAGTAATCTCTTGCTCGCTTCATTGGCGAAATGTAAAGAAGAGAGAAGTCGTTGATCTCTTGATTCGACTTGACTTTTCGAGCGTCAGGCCCTTGACGTTTTCCCCACACCAGCAACATTTAGAGAGGAAGACAAGACTCCAAGGCTCTCCATCTCGAGCTCAGTTTCTCGATCTGTACACTGCACACATACAACGAGTATACCCGCAATCATGGGACCCGACGAAGAAGGCAAAGCTCTGGCAACGCCAGAATACTGGGACAGCCGATATGCGCAGTCCAACGGAGAGGATCCCACCCACGAATGGTTCCGAAGCTTCGAAGCGCTCGAGCCGTTCTTCAAAGAGAACCTGTTCGCTACCAAACCCGCGGAGCAGGAGCCTAAGGTCGTCCAACTGGGCACCGGTGACAGCGTATGAACACCCGGAAATCGGTCACGACACAGTGCAGCCATGAGCTGACCCAACCGCCCCCACCAGACCATCCCCGCCGACCTCGCCGCTCGCGGCTACAAGAACCAGCTCTGCCTAGACTTCTCCAACACAGCGTTGGAGCTGATGCGAGCGCGCCACGCGGAAGAGAAGGGAATCGAATGGCGCTGGGCAGATGTCCGAGACATGAAAGATGTAGCCTCCGACTCGGTCGACGTGGCTTTCGACAAAGGCACACTCGACGCGATGATCCACGGTAGTCCCTGGTCACCTCCCGACCAGGTCTTGAGTGATACGAGTCGTTACATGCGAGAGGTAGGTCGTGCCGTGTACATCTCCTTGCTTCCCTTTGCCAAAGTCTTACTCTTTTGTGCTATCACGGTAGGTCCACCGCGTTCTCAAGCCCGACGGAATCTTTCTGTATGTCACGTTCCGCCAGCCGCATTTCATCAAACCCTTGTTGCAGGTTGGAGAGGAGGAACTATGGAACATGGAGATGAAGACACTGGGTGGTGGAGAGAGCTCTTTCGATTACTTCGCTTTCATCTTGAAGAGAAAATAGACAATTCATGAGCCTCATGTTGCAGTCCTCAGGCGTCTTTCTTCTGAGGATAGAGGAGTGCGTGGTCGCAACATGTGCTCTCGACACACAAAGTCACAACTTATACCAATCATCATGGTCATAAACGGACCATGCTCACATTGCTAAGGCATACGATACTGCTCTTGCAAGGCTACTCTGACGCTACTAGTAGACATATCTAAAGCTTGCAATCTCCTTGTCTGTGGCATCTGCCAGATTCATCACTCCAATTTGGTCCTCAGCAAGATCTCCAACCACTCCGGTCTTGTTGTCACGTCTCTTGTTCTCCCAGATCAGGTAGATACGAAGAACAATGCTAAGGACTAAAGCAGCTCCGAAGCAGATGATCATGGACAAGAAACCAGAGGGATAACTAGGCGCTTCGTCCTCGAAGAAAAGCTGTGGTCCGATGATATTGCCCAGACAGTACGCAATGAACACCTGTGTAAGTTTGGTTAGCCACAGGTGCACAAGATATGCCATGGAGATCGATTGATCCTGCGTCGGGGCTTACCATCGCGTTCGCAGTGTTCTTCTTCGTGAATCCACCAACGTTGCTACTGGAGATACTCAGCACCAATGGGAAGTTCGCCGAGTATGCGATGCAGAAGCAGTATCCGATGAACCGCGCCCAGATTCTGGTGGCGTCTAATTCGCGGACCATGATGGAGCCTGTCAGGGAGATGGCAAGATTGAACGCCATGAAGTACGTGCGTACGTTCTTCAAGTATGTGCTGCCGACAGTACCGATAATGACGAAGACGGCTTGAAAGGCGACACTGATCATCTGGACTAGAAGTGTGTTCAAGGTTGTGAAACCGAAACCTTTGATGACAATGCTGCCGAACTGCGAAATATCAGTTGATGCATCTTGCAGTATATCCGGTATCCCAAACCTACACCATGCACGCCGCCATTGGCGATCTGCTGAGACAGCTGAACAGCAACGAGGAGCCAGATCTTGACATCAGTAAGAGCCTCAATGGACTGGCTCCATTTCCAGGTGTCGCTGCGGATGCCAGTCATGTTCTCCCGCACACGGTCAACTGCCTTTGCGCGGTCTTCTTTATTGAGGAATCTTGCATTCGCGGGCGTGTCTGGCAGGAAGAAGTAAATGAAGATCGACCACGCAACAGTTATAGCGCCAAAGACCAGGAAGACAGCCTTGAACGACGTTAGCAAGCCTCAAGATACTATCATCGCCTGATACTCACCTTCCAAGGTGCAATACTCTCTACATGACCCACGGCGTAAGCCAGGATTCCGCCAAAGATACCTGCGATCACATTGCCCATGAACCAAGCGCCATGTCGCAGCGGCTGCTCGGAACGTTTGTACCACATTGCAACAATGACTGTCAAGCCTGGGCCAATAGCTGCTTCTGTTACTCCAAGGAAGAATCTGATGGCAAGTAGCCCTTGAGCATTGAAGCAGGTGGCCGTCAACATAAGAATCGCGCCCCAGATAAGGCTATGTTCAGTCAGTGGAGTCTGGAGAATAGCCTGAAGGTAGGCCGACGTACACTGAGATCGCGATCGTCTTTCCGACCGGCAGTCTGACCAGCAGCCAAGCAACAGGGTATGAAGCAACAAGATATCCGAAGTAATAGATGCCGCTAGACCAGGAGTATTGAGATCCAGTCATGGAAAGATCGGTTCTCAAGCCCATGATAGCAGTGTATCCAAGAGCCGACTTGTCCAGGAATTGGAAAAGATATGACAAGCTCATTATCGGAAGAAGACTGGTGCCTGTTAGCCGTTAATCGTTCTATGAGTTACAAAGATGTGCTTACCTGAGGTCGATCTTCCTGAGGATACGGCGGTCTTCTTCGACAGACAGAGCTTCTCCCGTAGAATAGATCTCTCCGGTTTCGTATGTATCATGGTGCTTTTGCAAATCGTCCTGAGTTGGACTCATCTCGTTGTCGTTGGAGAACTTGGATTCGGACAGCATTGTGGAACGACGAGAGACTGATATGTGACACCAATATATGGCCTGAACCAAATCGCAAATCAATCATGCTGCTCACCATTATATAGACGATCCGCATCGACGACTTGGCGAAGTGACAGCTGATATGGCACCGATAAGCTCTGGCCATGATCCAGGTGATATCGAGAAAACCACCCGTTTATGCTGAGGTGCGGGGAAGCATTGGAACGCATGTGGATATCACCACGGCGGTGGTAGTATAGATGTTAGTTTGTGCATGCGATAGCACTTAGGCCGATAAGCGATAGCGCTCCTTGGCCAAGACTAAGTATAGGCGCTTCTTCGAAATAAGCGCTCGCGAAAGCCGATTGGTCGGAACATCAGAGCGAGATGCCGATTTGAACTTTCCGCCTGTAGCGATTATCAATGACATCCGGTGGTCAGTCTAAGGTTGGTCATGGATCTGATAATTGGGAGTCTAAATGCTTCCGGCTAACGTGAACGGCAAGCACATGAAGATTATCTTTAGTATGGGGATCAATGTCCAAGAGCGCTGATGGGAAATACGCACGCAAAAACATAACGACGGAAAGGAAAGATTACTAAGATTGACTGCGAATGCTGTGAAGATCCTGCAACTAGACAGATCGATATGTGTGTCTACCAAGTCAGTGATGTACTGTGTTATCCCAATGAACTGTGTCAGCAGAAATTCTTCTTTGGACATCTGGTGCGTGGACATCTGTACCCTGCAGATTTAAGCGAGGACAAACAAGTCCAGCTTTTCCAGCTGGTCTCGCAAATTCACTCGTCTTCCGATCGTCTGCTGCCTCGGAATTGTATCGACAAGGAAGCGATGGGCGCGCTCGTAGTTCTTGCCATACCTGCCCAAAGCCATAAAGCGGTCAAGAATCCAGTCTCGATGGAGCATGTCGTCTGTTTCAAGCACGGCGAGGAAAAGGGGCCATGCTACTCTTGCTAAAGCCTCATCGCCACCGTGCTTATAACTTTGATACGCAAGGTTCATTATGCTCTTCAGCGCAGAACGCTGTCGTCCACCCAGAGGTTCATTGAATGCCGTCACACGCATAAAGTCAAGTATAACGGCGTGATAGAAGGGAACAATCGCACGAAGGTTGGCAACGAGCCGATGGCTGTTATCAGTTGCCATTGACAGCTCGTCCGCGACGTCGATCAGTTCGCGGAACTGCTCGCTGACTTCGTGCAGTAGTCCCCAGATTACTGTGATCTTAGCACTTGCTTCGCTAGAGCCGTTGCGACACAACGTTGCCAATTGTGCAATCATGAAACGCAAGATCGCACATTGGCCCAGAAGCGCATAAATGTTCCGGTTCTCGACATCGTCCAAAAGTTCGCTCTGTGGATAAGCATCGCCCCACGAGATCCGATAGAGAGGGTTGGAGAAACGATGAAGCGCCGAAAAAGCCTTGACAGGATCTTCGTTGCGTGTAGCGGCATCCCCAGGGCTTGAGAGTAGCAGGCTGAAGATCGCTGCGTTCACTTGTCCTCCGATGCCGACGGATGCCGCCCCAGCATCAAGTAATGCTATCCACACCAGCACCCGTGCAGCATACTGTGATATGCGTGGTTTCAGGGCTTCTGTGTGCATCTCGCTGCTCAGAATAGAATCATTCATCACGCCAGCCGGAGGCTCGAGCAGTCTCGCGCCACGAAGCTGCAACAAAGATGCTACGCCTTGAAGGTGACTCGAGTACGCCTTGCACTTAGGGTCGCCGAATTGTTGCTCGTACAGTAACATCAGCCACAGAGCAGTAAGCAGGCTGCCGAGATCTTTTGCAGTGTCCTGGAGCGCAAGATTTTCTGACAGCATCCGAAGGGCGGAAGAATAATGCATCAAAGACCGCCTTTCTGAGCTTGCGCTGGACTCGATCCGCTTCAAGTTCATCTCTTGTAGACCGAGGGCCAACACCATGTTCATGATCATCGGGTCGTTCTGAGCAGTTTTGAACATCAAGGAGATAAGTGAATAGTCCGGGTTCTTCGTGTGATGCAACTTGGCGAAGTCGGTGCGGAAATAACGTATTGCCTCGTGATCCACGTTGGTAAGAGCCAAAGAGCAACTTGCTACCGGAAACGGTGATGACTGTCGTTCAGGAAGTAAGGCATCTTGTCTCACTGGAGAAAGTGCCACAATACCTCCATCTTCACCCAACGCCCGGCTTTGTGCAAGAGTCTTATTCTCCTGTGCTCTGCGTCGCTCAGCCAGTGTTGGACGTGAGGTATAGTCGCATGAGAGATCCAGACGAGAGCAGCGACCACAGCTCGGCCTTTGCTGATCACAGCGCTTCTTCGCTGATTTGCTGCGACACGTCCAACATCCTGATCGGGATCTTGAAACTGCCATCTCGCACGTGCAAAGATCCGGCTGAACGGAGGTCAGCTGGGTGCCATGAGGTTTGTTGCTCCACGCGTGAAGGGGGCAGCTAGCATTGGGGCAGTATGTGAATATCGAACAGTAATGGTGTTGCAGATAAGAGCTGTGGGTCCTCGCTCTGTAGGGTCTTCAAGATGGAGAAACAAGCGATGAAGCGATCTCGGCGACCGAATCAAGCTCGAAAATAGCCGACGAGCGCTTATTTCCTTCCAGAATGATCATCTCCATCCTTCCATCGCTTAACTCGTGGACACATGACAATTTTATCAAGATGCGATACGTAAGTGATTGAAAGGTTGCCTTTCGGGCACACATTACCCCAAGCATGTAGTATAAATCGCTGTCGTGAAGCTACAAGTACAATGTCTCTGGATTTATGCCACACATTCATACATCCCAGCCTCCACTCCAAATAATACCTCTGATCCGCTGAACCCGATGCATCTACGAGAGAGTATCGTAGAGCAATCTACCGACGAGATTCCTTCGATTCTTCACCACGGTCCAGTCGCCGATACAACTGCTAAGAGTTGCAGCGATTCGCAAATGGAAGAGTTTCGTAATACAGTCGCTGCTACCATCGATACATCTCATGACGAGCTTCATAACATCAACAAGCAGCTCCACTCGAATCCTGAGACTGCTTACCAAGAACACTTCGCCCACGAAACTATCACAACGTACCTTTCTTCACGCGGCTTCGATGTGAAGAAACACACGTATGGTCTCGATACCAGCTTTGAGGCAGAGGTTGGCACAGGTGGCCGTCTGGTCATCATCTGCGCAGAGTACGATGCTCTACCTCAAATCGGACACGCGTGTGGCCACAACCTGATCGCCACATCTTCCATTGCGACATTTCTTGCTGCTGCCGAAGTGATGAAGAAGCACGGCATCGATGGTCGCCTAAGGATTCTAGGAACTCCGGCAGAGGAAGGTGGCGGAGGTAAAGCGAAGTTGATCGACGCCGGTGCAATCCCCAAAGAGACCGCAGCTGCTATCATGGCTCATCCAGTGTCCGCTCATCAGATCTTGAGCGATCCTACAGCTTACGACGGTCTTGCTGGGTTCAAGCTCATAGCCAGTCACAAATTGTAAGCACGAACTGCACAGTAAAGCTTGGCGACTGGGACATTCCGCTGACTTGTATCTTCTGATAGCCGCACTGAGTTCCGCGGCAAGCCAGCACATGCGGCTGGAGAGCCATGGAACGGTGTCAATGCACTTGATGCAGCCGTCGCGGCATACAATAATGTTGGGCTACTTCGACAGCAAATGGAGCCTGATGAGCGAGTTCATGGTGTCATCGAAGTCGGTGGAACGGTGCCTAACGTGATCACTGACTACACTAAAATGAACTGGAATGTGAGGAGTCCAACCATTGAAAGGGCCGACAAGCTGCTCTCACGTGTTTATGACTGCCTCGAGGGTGCAGCGAAGGCTACCGGTTGCAGTCTTGCCTACATCAAGTGAGTACTAGGCTCATCAATTGTCGACGACATGGACTGATACATGCTAGCTCGCCAACATACCTCAACCTCCGCGCCAACAACACACTGTGTGAAACATACACCCAAGATATGAGCACATTCGGCTCTCGTATACAGATCAAGCAGGAGAAGCCCATGAACGCATCGACCGACATGGGAAATGTCTCCCACCTTGTTCCCAGTTTCCACGGCGGCTTCATCATCCCAGCTGGGCCTGAGATATCGGCACACAACCCAGGTTTCGCTGCTTGTGCAGGAACAGAGGAGGCCCACCAAGCGGCGTTGACTTGCGCAAAGGGAATGGCAATGCTGGCACTTCGCATTCTTGTCAATGATGATTTGGCGCAGCGGGCGAAAGCAGACTTCGAAAAGCGCGATGAGTGACGGGACGTAAAACATGTAACATGTTGATGTTACTCTGCAAGACGTATCAAATATGATTCGCCAAACCGACCCGCCTATTTTCAAGGTTGCATATAGATCTGCAACGAATGCTGTAGTCGAGTGAAAGTTTGTACGGGGTGTTACTGCTGTGCTCGTATCGTGTTACGCGCAAAAATCCTCACTGCTGCTCGCCTCTTATGCTCAAGAACTCTCTGTACTTCGGTGCGCACCTCCTACGCCATGCCTTGCCCCAGATACCCATCGGTACCGCCGCAGCCATGCTAAGCATGACCATGATGCCGTAGAAAGTAAAGACCGGCCCCATGCTAGTGGCATCTATGAAGTATTGCAGAGACTGATTGATAGCAAAGTTGATGCAAGAGGAGCAAATGGCGAGGATGACGACGATTTCGCCAGAGATCTGTTAAATTTGGTCAGCACTGCAATGTCAGTCCTCAGCTGGATTATACTTACACCTGGGAAGCAATCCATCGCATAGGCGGTGGCGATGCTACAAGCACTGACTTGGTGTGCTATCATGGCGCCAAGACCGATGGCCACGGCAATCCAGGGAAGTCCTGCATCTGCCGCCCAGCCATAGAGCAGATAGCCGACTCCAGCATAGATGAAGCTGATGCAAAGCGTCCAGAGGCGCATCTCGGGCTCCTTGACACCACCGTTCCGGCGAGCGAAGAAGACGACGATAGTGTCTGCGAAGACTCCGGTGAAGTAACCGAATATACTGCCCACAAGGGCAGAGAGGAACATGAGACCTGTGGCGGTTGTGGAGAAGTTGTACGGTTCGTTGGTCATGATTTCGGAGACTACAAGGTGGTCAGTGGACTGTTCGCCATTCATGAGCAGAAGGCAGGACGTACTCGTGTTGAAAGAGACGATGCCTGCGGTGCATCCAAAGGCGAAGATTATGCCAGCCTACTTCATGTTAGCCATACGTTGGACGAGCAATGCCGAAAGACCTACCAGTACGACATTCGGGAATGCAAAGAGGAAGAACGGCCTCTTGAAGTACTGCCAGTACGTCGTCTTGTCCTCCGGCTGATAGTCCCACAACTTCAGCTTCTGCAGCAATGTACGCTCCTCATACCCAGGGAGCACTTCGCCGGCACGTTCGGAAGCAGCGGTATGTGTTGGAGCAAGGCCTTTCTTGCCATCTTCCTCATCGTTGGGCTTGCTCATGTCGTCGATAATCGCTCCATGCTCAGTATTGGGTAGCTCATCGCGCTTGTCAAACAAGAAGCGTGGGAACATGGTCTCCTCGAAGCCGCCGAGAACAAGGAGGAACGTGCCGGCTTCAATTATCGCTGCAACCCAGCCGGACCAACGCCAGCCGCGCGTGTCTGCAATGGCTCCTCCAGTGATGAGCCCGAGACTGTGATCGGGTCAATAAGTGTCATCGAAACCTGAAGCATGAGTCTATGGGAAACTTACATAGAGCCAAGCTGTTGACCAAACAGGTAGAAAGACAGACTGGTACTGCGTTGGTGGACGAAGAACATGTCGAAGATCGAAAGTTGGATGACAGCCTGGTACGCACTGGTGCCAACTCCATTGAGAGCGCAAGACAAGTACCACTCGGCCGCACCATTGAACACAGCTTGCCACACCATTGAACCTGCAGAGCAAAAAAACGAGTCAACACGGCGTCTCCGGTATCTCTTTGGGTTATATGTCTAAGCTTCATACCGAGAACGAATAAAGTGGTGATAAGTAGCACAGGTCGACGACCAACCTTCATCGCCATCGGAATCCAGAAGATATTGGCAAAGCCCTGTGGTCATCTTGGTCAGTATTGGCCAGTCTCGAACAAGATCATAATTGGGTTCTTACGAGAAGAAGATAGTTCAGCGCACCACCACCCGCCAAAGCAGTCAAAGGCACATTCGCCTCTCTGCTGATTACAGTACGCGCAGCACCCAAATTGTTCTCTCCATACGAGAAACCGCAAGCGTACAGAGCGAGCAGAGTGAGCTGCCAATACTTCTTAGACATCGACCATCGCTGTGTGATCGTTAGCCATCAGTCCGTAATTCGAAGACATCACTTGGGCTCACCAGAGGATCTCGTCCACAAGCAGTCGGCTGCGGCAAGAGAACAATATCCGACTCGTCAGAGCCTGCGTGCGTCACATCGAGGTTGTGATTCGTATCGACGAGGTACTCGGTGCCGGGCACGTTATCGTGCGTATTAGGCGTCGTCATTTCTGCAAACCTTGGAGGTATGAGATACAGTGTGAAGGTATTGGGAGCTAGAGTTGCAACTTGATGACCACAAAGATGATCCAGCAGGTCTTTTGTACATGCGAAACGTCCTCTGCGGATGTTGACCACGACTTATCGACCGCAATCTTTGCCGCATCGTCTCGGTGTTTTGCCGTTATCAACCGCCTGTAAGTGTTCGATACTTTTGATTGAGAAGCGGTATGGTATCTGCTGCCCAGGGTGTGATTGACCATAGTACACTCTAATGGTGCGGGGAATCGAGAAGGTCCACGCGCTTTGCGGAGAGTGCCCATATCATATGCTGATCCTAAGTCGAACCGCGAAAACACCTTAGACGGCCGTTACTGCTACATCGAAAATGGTAAGGCTGGGGAGCTCCATAGAGGTAGTGCGAAGGGCCATGCGTGGACCCACCGTGAAGTGTGCATAACCGCGTTGCCGACAGCAGACACGTAAACATAAACCTAACTTCCATGTCGCAGGATTACAAGCGACAGCTTCGCTGATGCTTGCCTGTTATCGTAGTGTCCTGCCGAGAGAATTGCTGGTATCTTGTTATCGCGTCGTTTCAATTATTAAAATGCTAAGCCAAGCTAATATTGCGACTCTCAGGCGCCACAAACCGATCCCAGTCGTCCTCTCGCGATATCGTTGATTCGTCGCCGGTCATAGCCATGTCCCGGGCTTCCCATATGTTACATATCACCTGCCGTGCATGCGTCACGTTCGCAATGCTTGCCGTTCGCATGTGTTCGAGTAATCGTAGAACGAGCGCTCGTCCATATACTGGTGAGCCAGTGCTTTCGTCCTTCCACATCTCGTCGTCTAGAGGGTCCAACTCGACTGCTGCAACAAAGACGGGCCATACAAGACCCGCCGCGACTTCTTCCTCCAAGAATCGAGAAACATGGCGCAATATTTTCCGAAGGCCGTCTTTCACAATGGGCGTACGCGGATCTGCCCCATACAACGCGCAATGCAGGTACGTTATCGATGCCGCACGCTTGATTTCGGCAGAGCGAAGTAGCAATCTGTCGTCTCCGCCAGCTGGCACAATCTGTTGCAAATTTGACAAGCTGGATTCAAGTAATGCAGCCTGAGCAGCAAAGTCGCTCGATGCTGTCGAGTTGAAAATACTGCTCTTGAAACGGCTGAGCTCGTTCATCGAACAGACAATCGACACAAGTGCTGGGCTGCAGCCAAGCCATGCATCGATGACTGTGTCAGTAGCATCCCAATAATCACTGTCAAATTTCGGTGCTTCGCCACAGGCCGTTCTTCCAATCACGTCCTGGAAGGCGAAGAATCGCTCCGCGAAAAATGTGAGCTCGTTAACCGAGTCCGGCTGCGATGAATCCCGGCCAGTGATGGCCCGGCGGGCACTGATCAGGTGTTGCGCACCTTTGAGATGAACCACCCACTTTTGGTCGGAGCGATTGAGGATCTCATACATGCACATGAGCATCATGACCACAGGTAGCTCATGATCCTGCCGAATGTCGGAAGCATTGGCGACGGCAAGGCGATGCCGTAATTCTCTGATCACCGTATTTTCCAGCCTGACAGCAGTGATCGCCCATGTGTTATCCTTCATTGACAAATGTCGGGCTGATAAAGCTAGTAGCGCATCCGAGACGATGGTCGAGGCGGACGTGCAGTATGGCAGAATCAAGGAAAAGAAGGGCGAGGTGAGCCGCTCGCTCGTGACTGTGAGTGGGCAGAGTTGCTCGCAGTAATATGAAATCAGATGGCCATGGCGTGGATCCCTCAGGAAAGGCGCCTTGCCAGAAAGACCGAGATTAGGGCTGAAGATAGAGGACAGGTACCGAGCCCGCAGATCCGGGGAAGAAATAGTGTATTTGCCTGGTAATGAAGAAGAAGAAGGTGAGGAATGAGTGGTGCTGCTTGCATTGCGCAAAACGATTCCTGTTTCGTATTCGTTCAGAGGTCCAGAACTGTCGTTGATGAAATGGCACTCCTCTACGGTCGGTAAAGGCAACCACTCTGTTTCGACTCGATCCAAGCGAACATCGTCTGATTTCGGCTTGCCGTGCTTACTCCAAATCTGTAGAGATAGTCAGTATATCGATACACGCCTGCAAGTAAGCGCTTGGACCTACACCCTGTCGCCCGAAGGCTAGTCCGTTATCAGCATACTCTGCCTCCCATTTCAGAACTACGCCTCCGCGCGAGCAAGTCAGGCCCCGCGCTACACAATAGCTGCAAGACGGGGCCTTTTCGTCGCACCTGATCTTGCGCCTTCTGCAGTTCAGACAGCCGTTACGCGAACGGCGCTTATGCGGTTGATCGCGCTCGGAGGCCTTTCGTCGCGGCATGCTGGATGAGAGGCGAGATGGCCCATGTCTCCACGGGTCGATGGCGTGGGACGCAGCGAGAAAATGCGGCGTGATGGATGATGTTGAACGCAATGGCTTGTGACTGGTTGGGGGAGGAAGAAGAAGAAGAAGGTCCATCCGCTCTCCACAAAGTCAACGTCCAAGGCCCACCGAAAACGCCACCACAATGACTAAGAGCACTCTTTCGGTGTTCTTTAGCCGCATCTTCACAGCGAGGAGATACGACGTTATATTGTGAAGCAACGATGTCGCAAGAATGATCAGCCGTCTAACCATTCTGCCGCACACGTTGGCAGGATCCGTGATCTCGCTGCCAAATGTGTCCATACCACAGCGAGACCGGAGAACACCGATACTCGGCTGAAAACATCTACGCCTGATAAGTTCTTCCGTGTCTGTACAGGCCATTTGAATCGGAACCTTTCACACATATATCGGACGACTTGGCTCCTGTGGTACTGGGATCATAGTTCTAACATAACCATAACACACAGAGAGAGCATCATGACTTCCACCAATCTTCCTCCTACCGACCCAGCCTCGACCAGCATCCTCATCGTCGGCTGCGGCACTTGGGGCTCATCGACAGCTCTTTGGCTTGCCCGTAGCGGATACAAGAACGTCACAGTACTAGACCCATACCCAGTACCCTCAGCCATCTCAGCCGGTAACGATGTCAACAAGTAAGTCCCCGTCGCCTCGACATCCGGAATGAACACAGACTGACTAACAACGCAACCCAGAATTGTAGAAGGTCCGCCCCCATCAACCACAGCTCAAGTCCAACTAACAAACTAACAAGGCCCGAGGCCGCGCCCGCAAACCCTTCGAAGAATTCTCCGGCCCAGACGCAGAGCGCTTGTGGACTTACAACGAGATCCGCGCCGACGCCACCGAGACCTGGTTGCAAGATCCTCTCTTCAAAGACTACTACCACGAGACCGGCTACATCCTAGCAGCCAGCGACCCGAAGAACATCGAAGCCATCCTGCGCGAGGACGAGCCAACTCCAGAGAATGGCTTCCGTGAGATCAACACCGCCGAAGAGTTCCGCAAGCTCATGCCCGAAGGTGTCCTTACCGGTGACTTTCCAAACTGGCGAGGCTGGTCCAAAGCCGAAGGCGCAGGCTGGTGCCATGCCCGCAATGCCCTCGTAGCCGCAGCCTCCGAAGCCGAGAACCAAGGCGTGAAAATCGTCGAAAGCAAAGTAACTTCTCTGATCATCGAAGACAACGACGTCAAAGGCGCCCGCTCCTCAGACGGCAAAGAGCACCGCGCCGACCGCACCATCCTCTGCGCCGGCGCAAACGCTCCTCAGCTCATCGACATGAAAGACCAGCTGCGCCCCACCGCCTGGACGCTGGCGCACATCGCGATGACGGAGGAAGAATGCAAGCTCTACAAGAACCTTCCCGTGCTGTTCAACATGGAGCGCGGCTTCTTCATGGAGCCCGACGAGGAGCGCCGCGAGCTGAAAATCTGCGACGAGCACCCGGGTTACACCAACTTCAGCACGACGGCTGACGGCGTCAAGTCCTCCGTGCCCTTCAGCAGACACCAGATCCCACTGGAGTCCGAGCAAGGCATCCGCCAATTCCTGCGCGAGACGATGCCGCAGCTCGCGGAGCGGCCGTTCTCGTTCGCGCGTGTGTGCTGGTGTGCGGACACGCCGAATCGCGATTTTCTGATTTCCGCGCACCCGGATTATCCTTCTCTGACTCTTGGTCTGGGAGCCAGCGGACATGGATTCATGCACATTCCGGTGGTGGGAAAGTACATCGTGCAGTGTCTGGAAGGCAAGCTAGACCCAAGGATGCAGCGTTCGTGGAGATGGAGGCCTGAGACTGCATTAAATAGGGACTGGGATGCGTTGCAAGGCCGTAGCGGAGGGCCGAACAAGCTTAGGGACTTTGCTTCTATTGCGGAGGATCAGTGGACGACTCTGCCTTCGAGGTTGTAGAAACGTCATGGTCGTGTTGGTATATGTGAATTGAAAGGCCGGCAAACATCATCTCTCTTGAGCATCGACCAGAAGTCTCGCTGCACGCATATGCCCAGGATTCACAACACCCCGCCCTTGGAGCTGCTAGGGTTGAAACGAACTCTGCTCGAAGAAGAGGAAACCTGGGAGAGACTGGAGTCGTCACATACGCAAGCTCAATGTGATCATATGGGATTTGGAGATAGTCACTTAGTGTCTGGCTACATAATCACCCGATATCTTGATCGCATGATTGATCGAAAAGCTAGACAAAGGTTTCCGTTCTAGACTTGTGTATCGAAACATGACGGTCGTATGGGTCGTATCGATCCAGCCTTCAACCCTTCCTTTCACCTTGCAATCGCCAGCGTGGCGAATTATGTTCCTCGCTTTCCCGTGCCAACTACTCGCATGGATCTCAGTCTAGCTGCTGGAGTATCAGTGCGGCTTGTTGGAGGTAAGCTAACTCGACAAACGAACGCAGCCTTGAATCAACGATCCAGACTTGGTCTGTTCGTCCCATTCGTGTGTAGAAGATCTGCGGTGTCGGATCCTCTCCACTGTCGACATTTGATTTGTGATTGGATGTCCAAGGGATCGTGGCCAAGCCAGTAGGATTATGATGCTCCTTCCTCCGAGCATGAGTTTTTGAGGTCATTAGAACAAGGCTGATTTGAATCATTGACTCCTCAAACGTTCGTCCCAGCACCCACGATCCTCAATCCACCAGGATCACCGGCATAAGCCAGCCAGTACCTCAACGGATGCCACGCCAACCAAGTAACCGCGTTCGTCGTCTCAATCGTATGCACATGCTCCCCCGTGTCAACGTGGCAGATCTCGATGCCCGAGCTGCTATCCCGAGCATCGCTGCCGCTGCTAGCAGCAATGTACGCGCCATCGAAACTGAAGCTCAGATCGCGCACAGAGCCCATGTGCGGTGTGAGAGTATGCGCACAGTGCCAGTTCGTCGTATCCCAGAGAGTAACCATACTGTCGCTGCCGCCGACTGCAACGTATGATCCAGCAGGCGAGTGCTGCACAGCGTAAGTGGCACTCGTATGCGCGCTCAGAGTATACAGCAAATCCAGACTCGGCCAGTCCAAGACCTTCACGGGTCCCTCACCCGTCGTAGCAAACAACTCGCGCCCCGAGTTTGAGAAAGCCATCGCATTGAACTGCCCACGATCCTTCACAGGCGTGCTATCTTTCGCCTCCGCCGCCCACCCCTCTCCAATGCCAGCCTCCATCTTCCTCACATCCACCGCCATAACCACATCGTCCTTCCTTCCAACAAGCACACTCTCCCCACTCGGATGCCAACTCAAAAACAACCCCGTATCCCCCGTCTTACACTCCGCAACCTCCCTCCCCTTCCCCGCCGCCACCGGCCCCCCAACCCTCACATCCCAAAGCCTGCAAAGCCCATCCCCGCCCGTACTAGCCAGCACCGCCTCCTGCGTCGGACAAAATGCGACTTTCTCCACCATCGCCGTGCCGCCCGAGCGCAGCTCCGTCGAGCTTTTCACATTCGGGCGCTCGGGGTTCCAGACGCGGATGTAGGAGGAGATGGAGGTGGCGATGAGGGAGCCGGTGGGCGACCATGAGAGCGAGCGAATGTTAGGCGCTAGACCTGACGGGCGGCCGGTTTCGGCAAGGACGGTGGTTTTGATGCCTTTGAAGGTGGACGGGAAGAGGTCCTTTTTTAGGGGCCGCGAGGTCTTTGGCGGCGCCATGGTTGTGGGTGTGTTGTGGTTGGTGTGTGGGTTGAGATGTTTGTTGTTGGAGGGTTGGAGCGCATTGGAAGAGAGGGTTGTGAAATGGAAGCTTTGGCAAGCTTGCGAGCCGATCGGCGTTTGCGAGCTTGAGCTTGGAGATTATGAAACAATAAGAGAATGATTGAACACAAAGTAAATGCCTTGTGGATTCAATCACTCTTGCTCGCATGTCAATCAGTCAACGGAAAAACTTTTAGATTGAAAATGAACAAGCATCCATCACTGCACTCAGCTACATCGCATGCATCTCGACCTGACACCACCACCAAGCAAAGTTATCACAATCCTTACAACATACCAGTAACAAGACACGAACGTTAATGTTAAATGGTCACAATACTTTTCCTCGTAGCAGCATTTGTCTCTAGCGTGCAGCCCTGGAAAAGAAAACAAGACAAGAACGTAATCTATGCCATCTCGCCAATCTTGCTCAGTCCCTTGAGCGAGCCCAAACTGAGAGCCAAACCCTGACTCCTGCTGCGTATCCTCATGAAGCCAGTCACAGGCCCGTTCTCACCTTCCTTCTCGACGCTCAAATTGGCCAGAGCATCTTCGCCTGTGAGTAACTTGTTAGCAGTTGGTTCATAAGAAGATATTTGGAGGACGCAGAAACTTACCAAACACAGATCGCGCGTACAAGTTCGCGCTCAGGAACTGGCAGTCGCCGCTCAGGCTGGCCTCTGGAGTAAGGCACTCCATGTTGGTGACCTTCATGAGGCGAGCGAGGAAGTCTCTCAGACCCTTGCCGGATTGGAGCTTGGTGTTAATGTTGACCTTGTTCTCCCACTCGAATTCAGTCCACATGGTCCTGAATTGTGTCTCTGTGCAGTGCGCGGGTTGTATGTAGTCCATAATGTCAACGTGGACGTCGTTGAGGATGACGACCTGGGTGTCGGTGCTGTGAGCGCCATCGTAGATGATGTTACCAAAGATCACGCCAGTGTCTGTTGATGAGACCTTGATGGTAGCTTGCACGTTCATGAAATCAAGACCAGGCAGGTTCTGGGTGATGGGACGTTCAACCACCTTGAGGTCGCCGAGGGTGGCAAACTCGACGGAAAGGTTCTGGAGGGTCTCACGCGTTTGGTTGACGAGGAGCACATCGAGGATGATGTCGAACTGGTGCACCTGGACATATGCTTCAGCGTAGACAGGGTCGGAGAAACCGGTGAGCTGAACGACACGGCTGAGCTTGGATGCGATGTGCTCAGTCGCAGAGTCGCCACCAGTGGCCTTCTCAAGGTCCAGCTCGATCTCCTCCGCGCCATCCATCTGGTTCTTCTTGCTGAGCTGTCTGAAAGACACAACATCATCGACCTGGATAGCGCTCTTCGCCTTGGTAGCGGCGTCCTTCTCAGCACGCTTCTTCTCCTCGACTTGGACCATATCACTGAACGCCTTGCGGGTGTCTTGAAGGAACGCAGTCTCAAGATCCTTCTGCTTCGCGAATTCGGCGAGAGATCGCACACAAGACATTATACGATCGATGGAGTCCTCATCAATTGGTGCCTTGACGAACTGTGATTGACCAGCACGCACGATCGAAATCATGATAAGCATGGCCTCAGCGCGCAGAGCGTTTGTCCTCCTTGGGTCGTCTGTGATTTCCGAGTGGCGCATGACGAGCTTTGTAAGTGTTGAGGAGAGAACAGTCGCAAGATAGTAATCACCGTCCAGAATGAGCTGCCTAAGAGGAGGCTTCTGGGCAGCCTTGACGGCGTCCAGTTTCGCGTTGGCAGATGCCTGGCTTGTAAGTGCACTTTCGGTGGCGTATGTGCCGTCTGCCAGAACCTTTCTTGATCCAGTGGGTTGTGCAGGTTTGCTGTGACCGTTGGCCTGGTCGTTGAGCAGTGCATCTCCCTCGGGCTGTTCCTCCAATAGACGCGCCTCTGATGCAACGATCGGAATCTCGCCCAAGCTAGCTCTGATCCTCTTCCATGCCTCCTTGATGTCGTTCTCTTCCAGCGAGTATTCTCCGACAATCCATAGACTTCCACGGTAGACCTTGCCAGCTCTGACTTCTCCCAATGTTCCGACCAGACGCTCCACAATTGAGCTGCGCAGCTTCGGGAACTTCTCAACAACCTCCTTGACGAAAGTGATGACATCGATGGCGGATGCATTGTTGAAGTCGGCGATGAAGTCCATCAAGAGGCCAACGACGCTTTGCGCAACCTCTGAGAACTTGATAGCACACTGGTGGATCGAGTGGATGAGGAGAGACCTGTATTCGCTGTTCTTCTCGTATTGCTCGTCGACGGTCTTGGACAGCTCTTTCTTCAAGAGCATGACGACCTCCTCCACGTTCTTGCTTGACACCATGTCCAGAGCGAGCTCGAGAGCCTTCCTTCGGACATCCAGATCAGGGCTAGACAGAACGCGCAGAATCTCCATGGTAAGATCGTCCAGAATACCGTAGTTTGCCTTCCGTAGCTGGTTGACCTTCTCCAGAACAATAAGCTTCACATTGTTGTCAGACTCCTTGATCGCAAGCTCAATGAACTTGGCTGCCGCTGCCTTGACCGCCACGGGGTTGTTGGTGAGAGCAGTGAGAGATGAGGCTGCCTCGTAGACGACTGTGGACTCCTTCGCCTCCAACAAATCGAAGATTAGGCGCAGGTATCGTGCCTTGTTTTGCTGGTTCTGCACCGCATCCTTGCGAATGAACTCCAACTCAACCAACTGCAACAGCTCGTTTGCGTTGGGGATTCCCTCAAAGACCGAGCTCAAGTATTCAAGTGCCTTCTCGTGGCTGATGCTCATCAATGCGGCGAAAGCATTGCGCTTGCAAGTATTATCGCTCTCGGTTTCAAGGAAGATCTGAATAAGTTCGGGTGCGTCTGGCATAAGAGCCTCGGAGTGCTGGTAAATGGAGGCGATCGCAAAGACGGCGTTCTTGCGGACGTAGGAGTGACGGTGCTCGAGACACTGTCTCGCGGGCGCAAGCAGAGGCTCGATAAGCTCTGGTTCACGCAGCTTGCACAAGAAGCGGAGGGTATTACCACGGATATACTCGTTGGCGTGTTGAAGGTCCATGCGGATACCGTTACTGTGCAACAGGTTAGTGTCCGAGGATTGCAATTCATAATGCAACACTCCTTACCAAACCAAAATCATCTCCTGCTTCAGCTTGCCATTTGAGTCCAGCTTGGGGGCAACCTCGTAGTACATGTACAACAGCTTCTTCAATGGCTTGCTCTTTGAGGGCATGACGAATCGAATGATATGCATGAGCAACTGCGGCATAGGATCGCCATTGAGCATGACGGTCAAGATGCGCTTCATTGTTTCCTGCTTGGTCTCATCTGTGCCCTTCTCCAACTGTGTCTTGAAATCCTGCAGCGAGGGTTGGTCGGCGGCATTGTCCTGATGCACCACGCTGTAGGAGCTCTCCAAGAAGGTTGCCATGTTGGGCGGTGTGGTTGTGTGGTTTTTGGGTGATTAAATCTGGCGTTGTTCGGCGAGTGCTCCTCGCGGGATGCGCAGTGTTGTAGCCAGCCCTCTCCGGCTTGTGGTTGTGACGGAGCGTCTATAGATGATGGCGGAGCTTGCGTGGCCTGGTCTCGTTGAACACGGTAAGGGAGGGTAGCGGAGCGGAAATGTTGGTGAGCGAGGGGGGCGGAGAGAGTGTCGGTGGGGATTGGTGAGAGCGGTGTTTCTAGAGGGGCGGCCGGGCGTATTGATGTCGTCCCCTTCTGAACAGCTGTTTGGCCCAAGGGTTGCTGTGCCTTAGCTCTCACCCGCAAGTTCACCCTGGGTCCCTGAGGCAGAATTTCTGGCTCTCTCTGGCTGGCAGGCGCAATCTTGGCGGGCGACTTCCACCTTTGGCGCCGTATGCCAGTCAGGCTCGCGATTATATTTCGAGGCTACATCCTACAAAAGTAACGACATCATGGCGACTAATAACGATCCATTCTACCTGCGATACTAGTACGTTCAAATGTGCGCGATCGCGCGCTTGCTTCTCCTCGCGCCACGTTTCAGCATCCAGAAGCCATATGACTGTCGCAACATCATGCTGATATCAAAGATAGCTCGGGTCACTCTGGCCGCTTTGGTCACGAGTTCCTTGGTGAGTTGCGTAACTTCATAAAAATACGAATCATCTCTGACAGATCAACAGAATTCGACTTCCGCGCAGTTGGCGATGGCCGCTCAGCACAAGCCCGTTATGCAAACAACTCAAACTACCGCAACGACTCCCTGATTCGCAAAGAGAGTGGGTTGACGGGAATAGTCCCTAGCGAGAACCTTGAAGCTAACACCATCGATAGTGTGTGTCAGCTCCATCTTGATTACTGAGATTAAGAAGATCATCAAGGAGAGTGAGATCATGAAGTACGTCTATCTAGTAATCATCCTTTCGCCAGTGCCAGTCTCTAACAACTGCTGCAGGGAAGACGACACAAAGTGGCCACAGAAGAACAAGGACGGCCGACAAGAGCTTGAGATCAGACTTGGCAACGAGCACATCTCATTCGAGGTTTGTTTTTCATGAATCGTCCTTCCAAAAGCCATGCTGACCACGACGCTTTTTTAGACTGCCAAAATCGGCTCTCTAGTCGACGTCAATGAGTCAGAAGATCCCGAGGGCCTACGAGTGTTTTACTACCTGGTGCAGGACCTGAAGGCACTGGTTTTCTCACTCATATCTCTGCACTTCAAGGTACGAGCATTGAATTTGTGGTCTGTACGATTGCTAACCAAAACACAGATCAAGCCGATTTGAGCTGGAGGCATTCGTCTTTACAGGGCTCAGTGCATGGAGCGAGGAGTTAAGGCCTCTGGGATGAGGACTTGAATAATCCATTGGGAAGCAGAGCATGCAAGCAAGGCATGAAGATCAGGTGGTCTATCGATGAGCGCGGCGTGTGCCGTGGAGATCGCCTACAAAGCCACATATGGAGAAGTACGCAGAACTGACGAAGCCCTTCTCGGCCACCAGTCCCGAGCAGCTCAACTTTCGGTGGTGGCAGGCCGAGATTGATGGCGCTGGCGCTGGTTTCCCCACGTTTTGTTACCCCAGTTATCGGCCCTTCGCTTCACCATCGCATCAATCTACATCTACCCTTGTATTCCGTCATCAGTCACTACAACCATCACATACCACTCTTCTAGACCCTTCGGTGTGCCGTGTCGCCAATACCAAGATCGTCGCTCTCTCCCACCAACCCTCACTTCCCACCGAACACCCGCCCAAGCAGCCCGTTCATGTCCACGCAACCACGCGCGACCCTCGTGACCCGCCCATAGACTCCACAGCACAGCACAGCATCCACCATGCCAACACCAGACGAAACCGCGTTCCCGCCCTCACCACCCATCGATGTCCCCGCGCGCTCTTCATTCCCCAGTTGTCCGCCAGAAGAAGAACGCGAAGAACCGCTCGACGAAAGCAGCGACGACAACAGCGATAACGACGGCGAAAACGAAGAAGCTGCCGCTCCACCGGCTGATCACGCGATCGCGCAAGAACCCACACCCGAGCCAGATGCGCTAGAAGGAGCGTCGACGGAAGACCACAATGCACAATCACAGTCGAAGGATAGGATAGTCGAAGATGCGACGGCGGCGCAGGCGGCGCATACTTCCAGACCTACGACAGCGTCGCCTGATGCCGTCGTTGCGCCGCTCGAAGGCGAAATGCAGGCGCAAGGACAGGCAGCGTCGTCAAATTCATATGCGTCGATGTCATTCCCACCGCAATATCTGGACGTCACGCCTGATAAGGACCGAGTGAGTGCTGTTAGGTCTTGTTCTACGTGGGATGCTTGCTGACACCGTTCCCTGCTAGATATTACCCAATTTCTCATCTTCTTTCTTACGACCTGGTAGCAAGTTCAAGGGAACGCAACAATCAGACCGACAAGTTTATGATGTGCAGGTGGAGATCAAAGATGTCGATATGGCTGAATCGTCTCTCTGTGGATATTTGCGCATTCAAGGTTAGTCGACTCGCAGCTTGAACAATCCCCATCAATTCAACCACTAACACGCCACCCGCCCAGGCCTTACCGATGACCATCCTACCCTAACCACATTCTTCGAAGGCGAAATCATTGGCCCCAAACACCTTTTCAAAACCACACATCCTTCCTGGGGCTCCTCGGAAAAAGTCGACCTCCAACACTGGGCGCGATTCCCGGCCTGGCGCCCTCTTGCCAAATCCGCGAAATCGCCCTCCTTCACATTGAAAAATTACCAGCAGCGCGAGCACATCTTTATGCGCTGGAAAGAATACTTCCTGGTGCCAGACCACCGCGTCAAGACAATCACGGGCGCCAGTTTCGAGGGATTTTACTATATATGCTTTAATCAGGTTGATGGGAGCGTTAGTGGGATTTATTTCCATGCGAAGAGCGAGAAGTATCAGCAGTTGGATTTGAAGCATGTGGAGGATGGGGGTTGTGTTGGAGCTATGGAGTTTCGGTGATGCGGTGTTGGGAGGGTTGTCGTGCGTGTGGAAGAGGCGTTGTACGTGGCAGATGTACTCAATGTCGCAGGCTTGTTGAACGGACCACGTGCGCAGGTCGGGGGTTGCATGGGGGATTTTGTCTGAAGGGACCTTCATTTGTGCAGACGGAGGGCTATACCACATTGTTAATTCCATTCATTTTTCCTGCTGGACTTCTGTTCTGGCATTGCTTGCAACTTGCATGTGGATTGCATACATTTTCGTCTAATTGTGTCAGCGTAAGGTATCCTCTGAGCTGGCGCGTGACATGCATGAGCTTTGCGTACATGTATACGATCTGTTCAACATATCATATCCCCTGTGAACTCTCAACCACAACCGACTTTCTACCATATCGATACGAGTCAGACACATCGCTATCGCGCTTTGATAACATACCGGGGCGCCGCGCTTGCAACGGTTTCGGAAACGGGCATCAGATCCTCCTGCGATCATGACGCCGTCTTTGCGCATCGGTTCTCCTCACACAAGGGCCCTCTTCTATGGTGTATACACGCCACCATGCTTGTTTGTATATCGCGATGGTTCGGTACACAATGAAAGCAAATCGATCATTGGCCTTGGCGCAGATCGAAGCGATCTTCTGCATCGGATGGAGATGGTGAAGACTTCTTTCTATCCGACGGAAGCCTGCACGGCAACATGAGATGTCTCACGCTCGTCCCATCACCTGCATTCTCCACGGGCAAGCGTGCTTGGGCAGGTGTCTGCAGATGCTCCGAGTGTACGACATTTGGTCACGACGTCTGCGACACCGCCTGTCCACTCCAGTCGTATATCGAACTGGCTAGCATGAGTGTTCAGGTATCAGCGTAACCAGACAAAAGCCATTGCACGCTCCAATCAAGGGCTGTATATTTCTACCGGGCCCATCCTAGCAACGCCTCCAAGCGCGGGCGTCCGAAACGGTCGCGTCACTGACTCCGGACACAGCTGTACGAGCTCGAGTAAGAGGCGTCGATCGGGTGGACGGTAGACAGCTCTCATGGCTGCTGTTGTAGCATTTCCTTTTCCTGGCTGGTACATGTAGTATTAACCTTTCTCATGCCATTGTCATTGCTAGGTATCGCTAGCTCTATCACTTTCGTTCTTTCCCTCGCTATTAATCAAAGGTAGCTATACCGGTAGCTAGGTACACAGCTATTCCCAATGGACGGCCGACCTCTCGCGCCGGCTTTCAGGCCCGCACTACCAAAAGAACATGAAGTCTCTCGCGAAGGCTCAGTCGCATCACCCTTCGTCTTCGACGACCCACACGAAGGAGGAATTGAAGCGCAAGACCACTACACCGAACCCACCACAGCTTTCGGCTCAGGTCTCGATGACCATGGCTCTTACGACCTCAAACCCCCAGCGCCCTCAGTATCGCAAAGCAACCTCGAATCGCTCGCTGTACGCTTCTTCTCCGTCGACCACCTCAACGCCATCCTCAAAGACCCGCCTCTTGCCAACCGCTTCGCCAAATTCCTCCACCAGTACCGCGCCGAGCATATTCCCAAACTGAATCAGTACTTCGATGCCAAAAAAGCGCAGGCAGCTGTTGGATATGCGAACGCCGTCGCCAATCAATTGCCGGTCGATGGAGACCATGCGCCGTATATTGCTGCGACGCTGAATGCGCGCTTTGATAGCCGCATGAAAGAGATTGTCGAGGATTTGGTGCAGGATGCGCTGCCGGCGTACGTCACGCACAGGCTGACGGGGCTGGTGACGGAATCGCTTGTCAAAGAGGTCACGGGGAATAATGCGCCTGTTATGCGCGAGCTGATACCCAGTCTAGCGGAGGTGTATTGCATTACGGATCCTTCGTTGCCGGACAACCCGATTGTCTATGCGTCGGAAGGTATGGATATCTGGTTTGAGCACAAGCATGGATTATGCTGACTATCTTCGCAGAATTCTACAACATCTCCCAATACGGCCGCGAATATGTCATTGGCAGAAACTGCCGCTTCCTCCAAGGTCCAAAGACGTCCAATGTCAGCGTCCGGAGACTAATAGACGCCCTGGCAGCCGGACAAGAAGTCACAGAAACGATTCTCAACTACCGCCGCGACGGCTCGCCTTTTATGAATCTCCTGCTGATCGCACCATTGTACGACAACAAAGGCAACGTGCGATACTTCCTCGGCTGCCAAATCGATGTCTCCTCTCTGATCGAAGGCGGACGTGGCTTGGAGTCTTTCGCAAATCTACTAGCACGCGATCGATCGGAGAGCAGATTTGGCGACTCTCTTCAGAAGGACCCGAAGCATATGCTGGGCGAGTTCGGCGCGGTGCTCAACGACGAAGAAGCCAATATTGTGAAGAATCGCACTCGCAGTTTCAGCGAAGGCATCATTCGTCCGGGCACAGCAATGAGCGGCTCAGTACGAGCGCCTAGGAGAAGACTGGGAATGGACGACGCGCAGTCAGACCGAAATCTCTGGCCTCATGCCAGCCTTGGCCCTTCGGGTCGTTTGCCAGGCGTATACCAAAACGTAAGCCGCCCTGATCCCACACACCGACCCCTCAACCTCAGGACGCACCACTGACAAATGCAAACAGTACCTCCTCGTCCGCCCCTACCCCTCCCTCCGCATAACCTTCACCTCCCCCGCCCTGCGTATCCCAGGCCTCCTGCAAACCAAATTCCTCGACCGCATCGGCGGCCCCGAGCACGTCCGCGAAGGCCTGCTCGACGCCCTCGCGCACGGCACCGGCGTCACGGCCAAAATCACCTGGCTTAGCACAACCTCCGGCAACGTCGAGGGCAAGCCCCGCTGGATCCACTGCACGCCGATGATGGGCAGTGACGAGAAGGTCGGAGTGTGGATGGTGGTTATGGTAGATAATGAGGAGATCACGGGCGGTTTGAGGAGGGGGAGTGTGGTGCAGGATGCTACTGGTGCTGGGTATGCTGGCAGTGGGCCGGGGTCGGTGGCGATGGGATCGCCTAGTCAGAGGGGGGCGGCGAGTCCGAGGTTCACGGGGAATAAACTCTACGCTGAATATTTGAGACGGGAGGGGAGGGGTGGTGCTGGTGCTGGTGGTGAAGAGGACAGGATGAGCGAGGAGGCGAGGGAGAGGAGGGAGGTGGATCATCAGTTTCGGGACTTTTGAGGGATGAGTTGACCGCGTGAGCATGCGGCACTTCTTGATGATATTTGACGGATCTTTTTGTTCTATCTGGAATTCTCCCCAGGCCGGGGTGGCAGGTCCTACTTTTTGACTGCCATGTTGAACAAGCGAAGGTGTTTCTGGCGCAACTGGTACTTTTGGTAATGCAAATAATACCTGACGATGCAGACGCAACGATCAATCGGCGAGACACACACGACCTTGATCTGGGAAAGCAACACTCCTCGAATATTGCTGACCTGCGCAAATCGCGTGCCCAGTCACGCTTCGCTGATGCATATGCGGCCGGATGAGTAATTGTTTAGTGAACCATCGAGGGGCCGCGTTCCTTACGCATGCAACATCCGCTTCGCGGCAATAATGTGCCGAATGCCTTGCTGTAATCAACAATCTTTCGACTCTTCGACCGGTGTAGTGTATGCCCTATCTCTTTGGGTGATCGCACCCAATGCTTGCTCATGCAATGTCAGCAGCGGTCTCTCGCTTAGATGATTGGTCTAGGGCTGAAAGCTCGCGTAGATGGATGGTCGGCACGCTGCAGCCTGGAAGCTTCGTCTCCCATGCGGACATGAGTCGTTCTGTCGAATGCAATCGATGGCGTTTATGGGCAAGCTTGAGCTGTTGCGTGCGCGTTCATGTAGTTCAGCTGTGTGAGGTGGCGTGCTTTAAGAGTCTTGTTTCCCTTGTGATTTTGGCGAGCTGCTTCGATCCATTGTACGACGATATTCGATTTCGACCTTGATCCGCCATTGAACCCAACCTCCCAGCATCCCAACATGCCTCTCCCAGAAGATAAGACCGTCGTCGAGACGAGTGATTCTCTAGTGAAGACTCTTCGTGGCGCTTTCGGTACACCAGAGAGCTATCGTCCAGGTCAGAATCTAATCATCTCAATGCTACCTGACTACTAGACCAATTTCTGATCAAAATCACAGCACACGCCAAAGGCCGTCTCCTACGTGGTACTTTTCACCCAACATCCAAGGCCTCATCTCTCTCCAGCGCACCTCACTTCACAGCCGAGAGCACTCCAATCCTCGCCCGCTTCTCCTCCTCCACTGGCCTCCCAGTAAGTCCGCTAAAGCAACCAAGCCCATTAACAATCACCAGACTACTAACCCATCACACAGCACATCCCTGACACAGACTCCAACGGCAACCCCCGCGGCATCGCCCTCCGCTTCCTCCTCTCCGAAGACGAGCACAAACACACCGACATCATCGCCCACTCAACCCCCTTCTTCCCCACCCGCACCGGCGAAGGCTTCCTCGCCCTGCTGCGCGCCATAGGCGACGGCTCCATCGGGTCTTTCCTCGAAGCCAACCCCAGCGCCGCAGCGTTCGTGCAAGCGCCCAAGCCGAACCCGGTCAGTTTCGCCACAGAGAAGTATTTCGGCGTTAACGCTTTCACGCTCGTGTCCAAAGATGGAGAGAGGACTTCTGTGAGGTATCGGATTGCGCCTGAGGCGGGTGTTCAGACGCTTTCGGAGGAGGAGGTGAAGGGGAAGAGCGAGACGTATCTCTTCGATGAGATCGCCGAGCGTCTTGCGGCTGATAGTATTACTTTCAAGTTGCTGGCTCAAGTCGCGCAGGCTGGTGATCCGACCGATGATGCGACGGAGCACTGGCCGGAGGAGAGGGAGGTTGTGGAGCTGGGGACGGTCAAGTTGGAGCAGGTGTTGGATGAGGAGGAGAGCAGGAAGTTGGAGAAGTATGTTATCTTCGATCCGATTCCGAGGGTGGAGGGGGTTGAGGCGAGCGATGATCCGTTGCTTGATGTTAGGGCTGGGGTGTATTTGATTAGTGGGAAGGGAAGGAGGGCAGCGGAATTGTAGTGATTGGGTGGAAAGTGATGAAGTTTTGAGAGAGATATTGAGAGTTATTAATCTGCATTTCGTTAATTTGGGATCAAAGCGTAGTGTTGAGAATCTAAGAGGGCGCCTGTTTTGGAACTCATAATGTCATTGCCGCCAAATCGTATTAGTTATTGTCTGTCGAGACTCATGCTTCGTCATCTTTTCCCAGACATTCACATCCCCTCCTTGTATTCACAGAACTTCTCCTCGGGAATCACAATCTCAAAAGCAGCTGCGCACATCCTCTCAGTCAGCATCAATTCCAACACACCCACAACCGCCAGCAAAAGTCAGAAACAAGAGGTGAAAAAAAAAAGAGAGCAAAACTCACGAGGCTTAGTATACAACGGCACCGTCACCGCCTGATACGGGCCATAATACTCCTTCTTCAACTGCACCTCCTTGAAGTACTCGAGCGTGCAATTCCAGCCCTCGCTGAACGAAATCACCGTCTCGTCGTCGGCTTCCGTGGCGTTGCGCTCGCCCGTCAGCGGGTTGATGGGGTGGCGCTGGCCGAGGTTGAAGAAGGCGCATTGGGGCTCTTGCAGGACTGCGTCGTAGGCGGGTTTGATGGCGGCGAGGAAGGTCGGGACGTCGGCGGTTTTGACGGTCATTTGCACGTTGAGGATGAAGGCGAGGGGTTGGATTTTTTTGAGGTTCGGTGGGGAGGACATTGTTGCGGTTTTAGTTGGTTGGTGGTGGAGTTGGTGGTTAGGATCTTCAGATTGTGAGTTTTGTATTCTTGAGTGGAGCTGTTGGTATTATATCATATTGATTGAAGATACGGTGCGGATTTAAGCTGTTGCCAGTACTCGCTGTGGTGGGAAGCTGAAGTCGAGCAATTGTCTAATGTCCGTTCCAGGGCTCGCTTACAGCCTTCGTTCAGCTGCTCTGCCAAGAGCTTCTCGCTATCTTTACCATTTACGGCGCGATGCGATATGGTTGTTCGTTGACAACGTCTTTTCTCTCATCAGCTATATCTGATGCAGGCTTTGAATCACTGCAATACGTCATTTTGATCACTCTTCTTGGTTATTTGACCTATCTCTTCTTTGACAGCAGGACCTTGGGAGTTCAGGCCAATCGAATAGTCACAACTCCGTCTAAGTCAGCACTGAGAAGTGGGGTTGATTATTTGTAATGTCGCCTCTGGCCAAGCTCTGTTTTTCTTGGAGCAGTTGCATCGCCTGAAGCCTGTAAGATACCTGACGAATTCGCAAGGGCAGCTTGCACGCCCGGTCGAGAGATGTAGAAAGCAAGGTTTACTTATATGTGCTAACAGTGTCAACTCGTGGTTAATGCAGTGATTTTGATTGGTAGTCCTGAGGAGTGTTTGGCGAAATCTAGCACAAAAGTATCTCGGGTTTCTTGGAGTCTATGCTTGTTAGTATAAATGTAGTTGGAGGTGATCGAGGCGTCTACAGCGTACACGAAGTGAGCCGATTGCTGATGGGCACGTCTCGAGAACCTACATGTAAGGGCCGCAGCATGTCATGGAAAAGTGCTTATCCAAGATTGGATCGTGTGTTTGTACTCGTGAGGACTCCGCGGACTGTCGGTACGAATGGCCAAATTACCATCGAATCACCGACGTGTTGTGAGCCGTCAGCACTGCACGAAGTTCAGTAGAGAAAAGGGGATAGTTCACGAGTGCATGTGCATATCATTCCGCACTTCTCACGTGATATTGTCAGAAAAGTGTAACTGCTTGCCCTAACGCGAGCATGTTGATACTTGCAAAGTGAAAAAGCGCCTCATAAGGCGCAGAGATGGGGTGACAAACCCTAGGGTCTACTGTAGACCTCAGGATCCAGATCCACGTTTTAGTTTCATCATGATACCGCTAGGAAAGTCTAGTATCTTCGCGTGAAACCGGGGAATCAAGAATGTGGAAGTATGTATTCCGACCTGGCGGGTTTCCGCACGCGCAAATGCATGCGTTGAGAGCCGCAACCATGTTCTTAGTTCTGGCAGCAGTATCGGGTTGACGGCACCATATTTCCACATGCCGCACTGTAGGCGAGGTGGCAGTAAAAGGTAGATACAGCGACAGGGGTGTTTCCTTGCCGGTGATCCCAGCGAACGTGAATCTAATTGACATGATCTACCAGATCGCTGTAACGATCGACGCGTCCGCGTCCCAAGCAGACGGGAAATGGCCAAATGCATGGTTCGAGAAAGCTGCCGGCGAGTTTGTTTAATGAATGTAAAAAGCAAGAGTAGATTAATTGGAGATGCCGCGCATGCATACCAAGAGTGCCACCGCATGGCAAGCCTCCAGGGGAAGATATTGTTAGCAAAGATGGCAGAGGCGCGCGTCTGGCTTGCTTGCTACAGCGGGACGACGCCTTCCTTGTCTTGTCTATCTCGAGATCATGACAATTCGTCTCGACTTCACTTCTTGGCTCCGTGTTGAAACACTCTCGCGACTCAGTATCCACGCCACAACCAAACAACAACACGGCGCTGGATTCAACATGTGCGAAACTTCTGTCTTCACGGCTACACTTGCCGATGGGTGAACGCTCCAGTCAGCTGGTCTGGCTCGTTCCTCGTATGAGCTCCGACTCTCCCTAAAGCGCTTTGACACGCCTCGCACGCGAAGCTCCGGGAGCCGAGTTGCAGTACCGTGCACTCTCTGTCTTTCGCTGCCGAGAAAGCCGGAACAACGTTCGGCCTTTTGACGTGCGCAAGGCGCGATCATAACCAAGGAATCCCTACCTGTTCGAGCTGTTGAATGCGTGAGGGGACTGCTAGCAGGCGAAGCCCTAGGTGTCAAAGGACCGACTGAACTTGCTGAGTGTGTGCTTAACGCAGAAAAGTATGGCATTTGTTTATACTGCGCAGATCTCAACAAACAGGACGGCGGGACAGTACCGTGACATCGGTCATGCAATCCGCGTCCTCGGAATCACATGTAGCGTCAAAGAATCGCTCCTCAATCTGCCCTAAACCTAAAGCCTGTTCCTGCGCGATATCTTTCTGGTGGATGGCTTGGTGTGCCTGGGTGCCTTGCGCGTGCCTTGGTACCTCCCTCTCCACTTCAGCCGTCCCCTCGTGGCAGTTGAACATCCGCACAGCTCCACCGACGCTCCGGTCTCCGCTGCTCGCCAGGCCAGGCACGAGTGGAGATGGCGGCCTCACAACAGTGTCGCAACACGGAACTTGCCAGTCACCCTGGGCACGAATGCTGGCTTTGACCGTGCTGAGTCCTTATCACCAGACTCTAGATCGTCGTGCGGTGCAGTAGTGAGTGGTCAGCAGCGCCGTCAGCGGACAGCCTACTGCAATCCAAAACCTGCAGCCGCACTTCTATCGTCATGGTCGGCAGCAGGCTCGCTTGGAAGAAAGCGCTGACGATAATCGTGCCGTTCATCGCTTGGAAACAGACTCCACGAAGGACGAGACATGACGACGCGACGGCGCAACACAAGCATTCGCTGATCTGCCGCCCGTCCGTCGAGGAATAGGGGCCAGCGTGCCGCCGCCTCAACTCAGTCTTCCAGAACCCGTGCGCCACGGCAACCCTGTGCCTCTGCGGCGAGGCGGCACGGATGATAGCCAGCGAGGAACCGGCTTAGCGCCACAGGCGAGGGTTTGGTCGCCGAGGCTGTACTGACTGAGGCCAAGGCGAGCGATGGGGGCCTTTGCGTGCACGCACCGGCGGGAACAGAGCGCGCAAAGGCCGGTCGCACGCCAGCGCCCGGAGCTGATCGCTCGTTCTACGGCCAGGCTGATGGGATGGACGGAGAGACTACAGCACTATACGAGCCAGCAGCCCCAGGATGCAAGCCTTATTAATGATAGGTACGGGGGAGTACGTACCGCCTGCACGAGGTCGGAGAAACAGAGATGCGCAAGCGCAACAGCGATCATCGCACACCACAGGCAGGCGGGGCAAGAGTTATTTTTGGCGCGACTCGAGCGTACAGAGTGCATACAGAGTGGCCGCGGCAAGGTCTCACGGAGCACTGCGCACGACACCCAATCAGCACGCGCCGGGCGGCATGCTCGCCAGCGTTTCGTGGCATCTGGGTGGATGTTCGTGCTGACTCTGCTGCTGGTCGAGGCCACACTCTCGGCGCAGAGCAGGTCACGGCGGGCGTGCAGTATGGCATCGCACACGGCGCACGCGCTGGCACCTCACTTCCACAGCTCCTGGGCTGTCTGCGTCTGCCTTTCCCCAAGAGATCTGCAGGCTGGCTGCGGGCTGGCTGAGCGAGGGCGCGAGGGCGCCGACGACCTGCGCCGCCCGCCGGTGTAGCGCACCGCTCTTCACCTGTATCGCGCGCGCCGTTCCACTCGCTCCTCTGTCTGCTGTCGTCGTCTTGTTTCGTGCTGTAGAGCCGTGCGGTCTGTCTGTTGCTCACCTCGTCACCGTCGCTTCCGTGAACGACGCCTGCTTGCTCGCTCGCGCTCGCTGCCAGGCCGTCTCCTGCCACTACGCCCGTCTGCTCCTGTTCCTCCGGACCTCAATCAATGCGCATATGATCGTCTAATACCGGTATCGCTCACTCGCCCGTCACCGCAGGACCCCACCCATCCTGTCAACCGTTGCATCCTCATCCAACGGCCCTCGCAGTCTGGATCTGTCGACCTCTTCCACGCGCGACGTCTGCGCGACCACATTCGCTACCTTCAGCCCTTACCAGGGTGGGACACACAAAGTGTAGTTCCGACACCTACCCAGCAAGATGGATTACAGCAGCGCCTTTGCGTCTCACCAGACCATGTACGCACACAACCATGGCAATCCTTCCGCCGAGCACCTCCACCAGCAACACTACCAGCAACACTACAAGCACATGCCACATGCAAGCATGCCCGATCCATCTAGAAACCCATATGTGAATGCCGTACCGCAGCACCAGGTCGCTTGCGACATCAAGCCCCGGCTTACGAAAGAGCAACACGATATCCTCGAAGCACACTACACTGAACAGACAAAGCCAAATACTAGCACGAAGAAGGGGTTTGCGGAATCGTTGAACGTCTCGCTCGACAAAGTAAATGTGAGTTGTTGGAAGTGATTGCCGGAATAGGCTTGAAGCTGAGACATCTTTTTTGTAGAACTGGTTCCAGAACCGCCGAGCAAAGTCAAAACAAGACGTGAAGAAGGCCCAATGTGCTATGCAAGCTATGAACAGCTCACAGCAGATCCCGTCGCATGTCAGCTCCAGCGGCTCCGACTCCGAACCCTCCCCAGCCTTTGTGTCTCCCGACTACTACCACATGATGCAGCAGTACAATGCCGAAAACAATATGAGCAGCAGCTACAGTGGTTCTACCAACAGCCATGTTGGCGAAGGTGTACCGGCACCCTCAGATGTTGCCATATCATCAGCCCAACCTAGTGATCAGTTCCAGGACTTCAATTTCAATCAAGCCTCGGGTGATCTATTCGATAGCCCTCAGGACCTTAATCGTAGGACTCTCACACAGGAACAATTCAATACGATGCAGCAAAACGGATTACAAGGGTCCGGAATGAGCGACTTCAAGTTGGATCTTGACGGCGAGAGTTACAACAACATGTTCCCAGATTACAATCAGCAACATGCCAAATCGCAGGCAGGCTACGAAATGGCAGGTCTTCCGGAAGTGTCGATGGCCAGCCAACAAGCTTCTATGCCTCCCACTATATCCGATCAAGACACCTTCAACTTTCCGTCCTCTAGCGCGATGCAAGATCACTCTGTTGCTTCGTCCGTGAGCTCCGACTGGGGCGGCAGCCGCAGCTCCTCGGTTTCAACATATAACCATGAACCTTTTGTCGCGCAGCCAATGGCCGCACCTCAATCACAACCACAGGCAACCTCGACAAGCTCGCAGTGGCAACCTGGACAATCAGTACCTGTCGATTTCAATCAACTTTCCCAAGAGTTCCGCCAAATTGCGCAGTCCCGTCAACCCCAGCAGCAATACTCTCAAGAGCAACCCCTGGCCTGGCCTCTGGATGAAGCGTACCATGAAAGGCAAAACTCACAGACAGCGAGCATCACACAGTCCATGGGCAACGTTGGATTGAAAACGCCCCAGCCACAGCAGCACGCTACTTTCAAGTCACCCACTCCAGCCACAAGTCTTGCAACCCGTCGACAACGCACCAAGCCCGCTCCCCTAGGACTGGCTTCGATGCGCAGCCAGTCATACAGCTCTGCATCCCAACCTGGAACTCCAGCTCCATTGCCTACTCATCAGCAGTCACAGCAACATTCGAGCCTCGGCCCTACTCAACCTCTTCGTCGCATCAAGTCATCCAACATGATCAATGGCGTTGCACAAGGTCGCATACAGAAGACTATTCCCGGGTCCGCGCAGCGATCGCCAATGCACCGTACATTCGCAGATTCCATGGGATCGCCCAAAGGCACACGCAGTATCTCGTCGCAAGTTGGATCAAACCTAGCGCCACCTACCCCCATGTCCCCGAGAGAACAAGCTCGTGTCGAGGCTGCTAGACAAATGCAACAGTGGCAGTATGGCCCAGGCCAAGCAAGCCGACAAGCCAGCATCAGCGAACACGACATCGAGCAGTATGCGCCCTCAATGTCTGGACAACCCACAAATGTGTCGTCTCCTCCTCACACTCCCTTGTATCCTCCACAACCGCAATTTGCACAGCAGCGTGTTGGCAAGAATATCATCACGGAGAATACTCCGCCACAATCTGCTCCTGCAACACAGATATCTTTCAGCAACAGTTCGTTCGTTCCGCCACAGCCGAGTCAACCGGTGCAACACCAGCCCGTTGGAACAAGCCAGGCGCAAGTATCGCAGCAAGCCATGCAAACCATGTTCGCGACTCAATCTCACATGATGGCACCCGAGCCGCACTTCCCCATGGGCGACATGAGCTTGCCAGGGCAGCCTCAGTTCACCTTGAACAACTCTGATTCGATGTCCATGTCTCACATGAACTTCCCAATGGGCGGAGTGCCAATGGTTGATGCCAACGGGAACCTCCAGATGACCATGCCGCAAGCTCACTACCAACTCGTCTCGCATGCCCCACCAGCACCATCAGTTTCAGCACCTCCGCAATTGAACCCGGCTCCACCAATGCACTATCCATTCCCCACGACAAGCGGCGGTTCCAACGGTATGCAAATCTCTGCGCACGCACCGAAGGTGCCAGCACAGCCGGAGCTGTTTGTACATGAGTATCAGCCTCCTGCAGACGTGAAGCGTGCTGCTACACCAAGAAAGGTGCCCGCCGCCGACGCAGGACCGAAGAACTATACATTTGCCAATCAGACACCGGAGCACTTCGAAAAGGGAAAGAAATCCTCTGCAACGGCAACAAACCATAGCCCGGACAGCAATTCCTCTTGAAGTTGACCGCACACCCACGACTCGGCGGTGTACATTCCGCCCCTGAAGCGTCTGGTATTTGAAAACAAAAACACATTAACTATATCCACGGCCAGCAACAACTCACCGGAACGACTCGACATCAACACAGATTTCATTTCTTGCATCATCCGGCACCCGGCTCAATCGCCGCCGGCAAGCCTTTTATCTGCATTTCCATTCATGCCCATGCGCATATCGAGCACAACGAGTGAACTCGAGGTTACGATTTCTTTGACTCTTTTCATAATGTCTTATCTGTTTTTACCCAGCGAGCCGGATACCAAGGACCCCAGCACGCCAAGTCTATCTCCTTTGAGCGTTCTTTTTTTTTCTTAGTCTTGGAGCGTCGCCTGTCATTGGTTTTTTTTTTCTGAGGACATTGATTCCTCGACCCTGGAGCTGTTGGGAATGAGCATTTGGAGGCTTGCTTTTATTTTTGTTGGGCCCTGGTCACTCGGTGGGCTTGGAGAGGAAGCTTCTTAGCTTTTTCCCAAGTCTACACCAGAAAGGCGCGATATTGCGAATCACGGGAGAATTAGGAGGATCGAGATCGAACTCCTCAATCCCTCGCGACGATAATGATTTGGATATTTTTTGCTTCATTTCTTTTTTTCCCCCTCTTTGCAATCTTGGATTGTCATTCTTTTTTCTACTTTATCTTCGGATGTACAATTAGGAAATCCTGTTGCCCGTTGCCCTCTGTAGTAGGCAGTTTCTTGTTAATGGGGCATGGTTTAAGAGAGGAGTTTCGAGTGAATTGCTTCTAATTACAATCCTGTTTTCCCCTCCCTCTTCTTCATCACCAGTCTCGTAGATTCGCTTCATTTACCTTTTTTCGGGGATCATTGCCACTTTGGTATACTGTGTTGAGGGTTCGATGGGATCGCGCGCAGGGTGAAAATGCGAGCGGGATGGTTGGCAGGGTGGCTACGTTACAAGTTATCCTTCGCGATTTACCTCCAAGGAATCAAATCGCATGGGATGAGGTGGGCGCCGTCGATACTCAGGCCGAATGGAAAAAAACGAAACATATACTAAAAGCTCTCTCACTCTCACTATCAAGGCCACTCCGGATCCTCGCCCCTCCTGAACACCGCCACGAACTTCCGTCCTCCATTCCGCGTGACCTTCTTTCCCTCTTCTGTCTCCTCCCTCATCACCGCCACACACTCATCCGCCTCAACCTCCTCATCGCCAACCCTCTCAAACGAAGGGTGCGCCTCGAAGCGTTCGACCATCCAATTGTGCAGATCCTCCACGTCAGTAATCGTGTACACCTTCCCGCCGGGACGCAGCGCGTACGCATACTCGGCATTAAGCGTGTGGCTCACAATCCTCGCCTTGTGCTTCCTCGCCTTGAAATGCGGATCCGGGAAGCACAGGAAAATTTTCGAAAGCTGGTGCTTGGTGAAGAAGTTGGGCAGGAACTTCATCGTGTTGGCGCGGATGCACGAGACGTTCTGGTAGTCGACGCCTGGCTGCGCGATCATGTCTTTGTTGCCGAGTTTGGAGGCGGCGGCGGCGGCTTCGGCGGCTGCAGAAGGGTCGGCTTTTTGGAGCAGGGCTTGGGCGCGCAGGGCGCGGGCTTTTTCTTGCACGTATTCGGTGACGCTGACGCGGATTTCGAGGCCTAGGAGCAGGGTCGTGGGGAGTTTGGGGGCGAGGGCGAAGAGCAGGCCGCCGAAGCCGCAGCCTATGTCGGCGACTTCGACTTGTTGGGACATTTTGGGGATGGTGGTGATGACTTGGGTTGATTCTCCTGAAGACTCCTGGGGTGCTGCTCCTGGGTTTGCTTGGGATTCGTTTTCTGAGGTGGCGACGTAGGCTGGGTAGTGTTGGGACCAGTCCATTGCTGCGGGCGATTCGGGGCTGGAGTGGTTTTTGTTAGATTGTTTTGCTCTCACGGTTCCTCGTGGGTAAATTTGGTGATTCTCTCCCACTTACTATTTGAGATCATGGTCGGAAAATGGGTTTGCATGGGCTCGTTGACGGTAGAACTTTTTCTGCGGGAGCTCTGCTTCTGGTTTGTCTTCGCGCCTGGCACGTTTCCTGGGTGGGCCGACCATTGTGTGGTGTTGTGAGAAGGTCAATGTCTACTAATCGGGAAATGATATTTATTCTGAGCTGTGGTAGCTCAACTCGACTGCTTATGTGAACCATTCACAGACGTCTGCTTGCAGCAGTCAAACTTCATTCACCCGATGTGGTTAGAGGCGATGGATGCGATAAGATGGACAGCCTCAGGCAGACACTGTAGGAACAAGCTTGGGCGGGTGAGGTGGAGTTCGTCGGATGTTGGAGGAGGAGTAGTGCAGATTGCACTGTGGCACAGCAAGAAATCGGCAGCCACAGACATGCAGCCCCACGGAGACGGAAGACGGGAGACACGCCATAATTGTGATATCAGAGGGAAGTGATCGCCAGAGCCATCAACGATGATACAATCTCGTGACCGTCCAAGCAGCGTGTGGTGGTGTAGCATGTGTCTGCTACTACTGCGAATACGGTCATACCACTGCCAACTATATCTGATCAGCTCGCCATCTCCTTCCTGCTTGGCGCTCTTGATCTTCGGCAGACGTCGCGATCGAGGGTGGCACTCACAGCACTCACACCCGTCCTATCATTGCTTGCATTGCCATCCCTGCCAGCTGTGGCGCAACGAGACGCGCAAACTTGTTTTTCCCGCCTGGCACGCGAGGTGAAAGAGATGAGAGGAGCCTCCACTCACGCCTACACGGCACACCGACAGAGACCGGGTGGCCTCATCTTGTCGCGCATCACCTTACTCTCATAATCACTTGGTGTTACTTTGGGCCATGTCGGTTTGTGTGAAGGCGCCTACTCCCATGTCCTTCCCTCTGTAAACAACGACATCATCATCCACTCTTGATAAACTTTCCTTCCAATCCGCACTAGCCACCGCGCATCGCGGAGAGAGAGTGGCGCACAAAGGCCAACTGTGGCTCATCTCATCCACGGATCACATCCCCGAGACGTTGCTGCCATGGACTTGTCGCCCTCCGCCACCAGGACCTCTGGCAAGACTCCTCCATCCTCCCTCAAGACCTCTGGCTTCATCGTGCCCCCGTCGGCACCAGTCGCGACCATCATGGAGGACGCAGAGACGCCTGGTCGCCCTGAAATGCAGCACTTCGACTCCGGCACCACTTCTGGCGACGATACCGACTATGCCTTGGGACCAGATGGCGCCTTCTACCCGGATCCGCTCGCATCCAGGCACTTTTCGCCCGCCGGCCCAAGTACTGTCGACAGCATGTCGCCTCTGACCAACGCATCCTCGTACGGTTGGACTCCCGGCACATCCGCGACTTCTTCGCGAATGAGTGGACGCACGCCCGCAAGTGCCTCGTCGTACGTGCCGCAGGAAGTGGCGACCGCAAACATGCACAGTGCCCAGCAGCGACCGACAAGGCCAGTGGCATCGAGACAACCCTCCAATGCGTACAATCCTGCGCGCAGACCCCAGCAATACGTCAATACCGCCACAGCTTCCCGCCAACGAGCAAATTCGAGAAACAGGCAACGCAATCCGAACGCAGAATACCGCGCACAAGAGAAGGCATACGTGCAAAGAATACGGCAGGAAGATGCTCCGAGCAACGACTTCTTTAGTGTCGACCCGCGAACTCCGAGCTTGGACTATAGCGACGAAACAAGCGGCGAGGAGGGTGAATCACCAGCTACCAGCAACTTTGTCGAGAATGATCCCTATGATCAGGATACATTGCTGTACTACGGTAACGAGGAACAAGAACCTTCGTTGGAAGAGCTGAAGATACCTGCAAATCGTGAAAGGCTGGAGTGGCACGCCATGCTTGCGAACGTCCTCACAGGAGATGTCGTAAAGCAAGAGAAGAAGCGTCTGATTGGCGGACCCGATGCACAAAACGACGACGCACTGAAGACGGAGATCTGGATTGGTGTAAGAGCGAGGACATGTGGACGCAGTGTGGCTACACAAAGGCGATTGATTGATGAAGGTCGCTCGAAGGTGAAGCAGACTATCGAAGCAATTGTCGCGTTCGAAATCAAGGGAGAAGCCGAGGTGGGAAAATCGCCGCTGCAGCAGGTCCAACAGGTTGTCAACCGTATCGAGAAGGTCGAGAGACTTTATCCGACACGGCAAGCTTTCGAAGCAGCACATCCCCGAGCCGCATCAGACGCTTACAAGGACACATGTAATGCTGTCGTCTCTTGGCACAACACCACACAGCTCATCAACACCGAACTTGGTATCCTGCAGCAGTGGGTCGGTAACGTGGAGCTCGACTTCAACAAGGCTCGCACGGCACCTCCTGGCGAACAGAATGGACATCTCTTCGACGACAGCTCTTTCATCGATCGTATACTGAAGGAAGATGGTCTCAAATCGCTGCAAGGCGAGAACAGTCTGCTCAATGGCATTAACACTGTTATCGACAAGGCCAAGATGACCCTGATTGAGAACGCCGATTCTTTCGCAAACCAGCATTTGCCTCCATACATCGAAGAGCTGCTCACGTTGATCAATTTCCCTTCGAGACTCATCCAGGAGATCATTCGCATGCGACTTTCATACGCCAAGAAAATGAAGGATCCTGCTCAACAGGGTGTCATGATGGCTGAGCAGACTATCTTGCAATTCAGAATTCTACTCACCCTAGCAGTCAAAATCAAGGAAGCCTACTTGGTCATTGCACAGCCTCAGCCTGGATGGGATCTGCCGCCTTGTATTGACGACGCTTTCGACGGCGTTGTCGTCGATGCCTTGCTGTTTTACTTCAAGATGTTGAACTGGAAACTCATGGCGAACAAGAACACTTTCAAAGAAGCCGAAATTCTGGAGCAGGAATGGGACTTTTGTTACCATCTTGGTCGCCATCTTGAAGGTGGTGATGTTGAGGTGGCGGAGCAATTCTCTTCCCTGACATCCAGATCCCTCAACCGCCTCACAACTCACTTCGAGAAGGAACTCGTGAGAAGACCCGACGAAGCGGGTGGTGCTGAGATGGACAAACGATACAAGTCTATTCTCGACTCCGTCCGTGTACGACAGAGAAAGATCTTCCGTTTCTCGAGGATTCTCAGTCAGCGATTCGAGAATGCTACAGAGTACAACATCAACATGGCGCAGGATCACTTTGACGATCTACTGGAAGCACTCACTTTGACCGGCCACTTTCTTGTCGAGACACAGCCACCAGCGGGCGATAACAAGACAGAGGACTATTCATACTGGATCATCGCCTCTCCTACTCTGCAAGACCGACCAAAGGACATCGAGAGCATGCTTGGCACCTGCTATCACGCCGAAGATGCGCCTGAAGACCCGAGCAATCCTTACGTACTGATTCTTGAGCCCGAGTACCCTCTCAGATGGGATGGCCCTAGACTTCGCAGTGAAGTGCGGCGGACAGATCTCGGCATGAAGACTGGTCGACTGCGACTTGTCGCTGACGGAAGCCAACAACGATTGCAAGACGCCAACGATTCCTTCGCATTGATCACCGGTATACAGCTCAACGTGCTCGTAGAACAACGTGCGAACTTGTTGCGTGTCGACACGGAGCTTACCAGGATCCGTAAGACAGCGTACAAGCTCAGTAACACCATCATGGACAGTGTGAAAATCGTCCGCAAGCAAACCGCGGGCCTGGAGTGTCAAGAGCTGATCCAGACTTGTTTTGCTTTCGCTACCGAATTCGGTCAACGTTCTGCCATCTACATGGACCAGCAACGCCGCGCTATGCATCAGCTGAAGCTCACCAAACTCGCTCTCGACTGGGTGAGCTTCATTGGAGATGATTGCATTCCCAGTGACCGCAAAACTTTCAGGTGGGCTGTGGTTGCCCTCGAATTCGCCATGATGATGACAAGGGGTCAAAATATTCTGTCCATCAGTGACGATGAGTATGCTGTTCTCAGGTCGAAGGTCGCAGGCTGCATGAGTCTGTTGATCAGCCACTTCGACATCATGGGCGCGAGAAGCACAGTTGCAGCTCAAGCCGAGAAGCACAAACTCGACACCATGGCTGGCAAGATGAACTTTGACTACCACAAGCTTAAGGACGACGAGGAAAGCAGCAAGGTCGTGCGCGCACAGCGTCTGGACGAGCTGGAGAAGATTGATCAGGACCGCAAGGATCGCGAGGCTGAGAGGCAGCAGATGGGTCGTGTGCTCGAAGATTCAAACGATGCCGATCGTGCTTTGACACATCTGTCTGCTTCTGCGGGCAATGTGCACCTACGCTGGCAACAACTGCAGTTCGTTGGTGGTGGAACTTTTGGCTCCGTTTACGCGGCCATCAACCTGGATTCGGGCCAACTCATGGCTGTCAAGGAGATCCGTCTGCAAGATCCAAAGCTCATCCCGACCATCGTGTCGCAAATCAGAGACGAGATGGGCGTGCTTCAAGTCCTCGACCACCCCAACATCGTGCAATACTACGGCATCGAACCCCACAGAGACAAGGTGTACATCTTCATGGAGTACTGCTCTGGCGGCTCGCTTGCTGGCCTGCTGGAGCACGGCCGCATCGAAGACGAAACCGTCATCCAAGTCTACGCGCTCCAGCTCCTCGAGGGTCTCGGCTACTTACACGAATCACAAGTCGTGCACCGTGACATCAAGCCTGAAAATATCCTACTCGACCACAACGGTGTGATCAAATACGTCGACTTCGGCGCCGCAAAAGTCATCGCCAACCAAGGAAAAACCATCGTCATGGACAACACCTCCGGCCGCCCCAAACAGCAGTCCATGACCGGCACCCCCATGTACATGTCCCCCGAAGTCATCAAAGGCGGCCAGCACCGCGGCGCCCGCCTCGGCGCCGTCGATATCTGGTCCCTCGGCTGCGTCGTCATGGAAATGGCCACCGGTGCCAGGCCCTGGGCCTCGCTCGACAACGAGTGGGCCATCATGTACAACATCGCGCAGGGCAACACGCCGCAGATGCCGACGCGCGACCAGCTCTCCGAGCTCGGCTTGGACTTCTTGCGCCGCTGCTTCGAGCGCGATCCCGCCAAGCGTGTTAGTGCCGCGGAGCTTCTGCAGCACGAGTGGATCTTGAACATCCGCAGCCAGATGGATCTCGAGCCTGAGACGAGCGTTCCGCAAACGCCGGCGAGTGAGAACGGAGGTGGGTTCACGCCGAGCAGTGCGACGAGTTCGCATGGGGGTAGTCAGCTGGGGCGTGAGGTGTCGAATGCTTGAGGGGGTGGTTTTTGTGTTCCCTGATTCCTGTTCTCCTTTTTTTCTGCCTTCCTTGCAAGCTTTTGTTCGGTTATCTTTCTGGGTCTGGTCTTGATTTTTTTGGCATGAGCGAAGGCGTTTACAGGAGGGCATCATTTATACACGCACACTTTTACGGGAAGGCGTTTTGTTCTCCCCCGTTCTGTTTCAAGCAAAGCGAGGGATATATGTATGTAGGAAAGACGGGTTGCTCCAACAGAGAGGCATGAACAGTTATGGAAGGTTTCAATTGCTAAGTACAACTTGCATGAGCCGATGCTTTTCACGAAAAGGATACTGGTGAACGTCCGTGGTAGCGATGGTAGTTTTGATCATTGATTGCATGCCTGTACATGATGTGCACATGTGTGCAAGCGGTGTTGTGTTGATACTGCTGAGGGCTCAACCCTAGCAACCCTATAGACTAGACTAAGGCGAGTGCATGTGATCACAGACACATCCGGTCACGGACAAAGGGGATACGCTATGATGCATGTAAAGGCATCAGACCACAATGGCGCGGTCAGTCGTTCAGATTGTGTACTGTGACCATTGCATGATGTGTCTTGTACCTATCTCAGACCAAGGACTAACCGCCTGCTCAGCTGGTGCAGGGGCTAACAAAGCAGCTGAACTCGTAGCAGGACTCTCATCCTCTCTTCCAGCACAACACACCCTTCAACATCGCCCCAAGCGCAGTCATATCGTCGCGTAAGACCGGCCTGTTTACCTGAGTGCCTTCTGCTGACTTTACTCGTCCTCCCGGTAACAACTGTACATGGCCATCATTCACCAATCTCGGAATCTGCAGTTCGGCGAATGTAATGACATTGCATCAAGAGTCAAAGCATCCTGCAACACCAAGAACGAATACGACATATGTTGGTACGAGCTGATTGGTGCTGGCGATCTTCCTGGCAACGCAACATATCCTGGCTCCGACAAGAGCCCATTTCCTCCTGGCCTTGGATATAATACCACCAAATTTGTGTCATGGTGTTCTGACGCTGCTCTCATACGCTGGCCGCTCTGGTTCACGTGGGCTTCGAACGTTTGGGACAAATCGATGGACCTTCTCAGTTTCACTTAGTAACGATTCCCGCTGGTCGCCGACGCCAAAGATTCACGCTGTAAGCTACCCGAAGCACACGTCGAGCAATGTAGCTTGTTCTGGTGCGCCAAAACTTTTGACTTCGTGGCTGTAACGGACGGTAAGCTGGATGAAGGGCCTAGCGAAGACGTCATGCTGGTGCCCTTCAATGCCACCAATACCACTTCTTCGGGTCTTGGAGCGACCAAGACACCTGAACGCAAAGCTGGGATCCCAATGCAAGGGCTAGTCCGAGAGGATAAAGCATGTCCAACGTCCAGCGACGACATCGGTCCATCTGATATCTTCTAGGTCAACGAGAACGACCACGTCATGACTGTGAATATACCGAGTCCAATGATCTGGGCGAAAGAGATATTCGTGAATACCAACGGCGCCGTATATGGCGATCAGAGGGGCAGCGGCGCTGCGGATCCTGCCGTTGGGACTGCGTTGTGGGATTGCCACGAAGGCGACCTGTCTTTGGCGCTGGCGGATGTTGCAACAGCGATGACGACTCGCATTCGTCTCGCTGATGGCCATGTGGATATTGAGGGTGATTCTACTGCCAACCATACGGTTATCAAGGTCGTCTGGTACTGGCTCATTTACATGGTGGCCCTGGTGCTACTCAGTCTGACGTTCTTTGTGACCGCCATGGTTTTTGCCAGTGAGAAGAGCAAAGTGGTGTGGAAATCATCCAGTCTGGCGATCCTGATGGATGGTCTGGAGGGCTTTGATCGGACCCAGCTTGACCATAAATCTATGACTGAGATGAGTAAGGCAGCAAAGGAGTTGTGGGCCCAGCTTAAAGAGGACGATGAAGGCAGCTTGAAGTTTGTTCAACATCGATAGAAGACAATGGTAAATTTGATACTGGTGAAGACATAAGCATCCCTTCCAAGCATACGCGTCCTACTATATCCATATTCTGCAATAGAAAAGAACGATGAATGAGCGAACAACTTTAGGCGCCGTTCAAACACCCCGCGGGGTCTCCATCGCAGGACCGGATCAATGGTTTTTCCGCTGAAGCGAACGACCAATCAACTTGACTTCAACAACAACTTCACGCTCTCCGCATCCCGCATCCTCCGCTCTGCGCTATACCATGGCGATACAATCCACCGTAGTCTGGCTCAGCGCTGCTCGTCGCAATCACCGACGTGCCCAACGGATTGCACCGGATGAGCGGTCAAGGAGGTAAGCTCCATCCGCCCATGGTAACTTGCCAGCGCAGCGTGTATCCATGCCGCCTGTGAGGCTGCTGCGGATGGTAGATAAGTAGGCTCGTTCGCTGTTGAGTTTCTGTCTCTTTTTCTTCTTCTTTCCTCATCACAAACACGCAAGAGATCTCAAGTTAGCCTCAAGTCAAACTTTCTTCACTTCGAATCAACCGTACTTCCAAGTCCTTCGAGACACAACCGCAACCACGTTCTCCAACCTCCTTAACTCGTACGTTGTCCCTTCTTCCCTTGCTTGACATGCACAGCGTGATTTGAACATCCAGGCTGTACCTAGTTTATACTGAAGATCGGACTGTTAACACATACCTCAGGGTTCACCACCCCTACGCCGGTCGTCGCTGCTCTTCTGCAGGGTCAGCACCGGACTCCATCAACACCAAGTAATCCTTCCACCACTCACAGGCTTACTACTCCAACATCATGGCTCCTCACGCAGAAGGCAACAACAGCTTCGAAAGCAGTGTTGGTACCACCACCAACAGCACTACTTCCTCCAAGCCGGAGCTCTTCACCGTCCAATCTCCCAACGTCAAGTACACCGACTCGGACATCACCAGCAAGTACGCCTACCGTACCACTGAGGTCAACGTGACTGATGGCAAGTATGTCGCGTCTCCCAAGGAGAAGCTCTATGACTTCAAGACCGAACGCAAAGTCGGCAAGGTCGGTCTCATGTTGGTCGGCCTTGGTGGCAACAACGGCACGACCGTTACTGCTGGCATCCTGGCCAACCGTCAAGGTTTGACTTGGGAGACCCGTGAGGGCCCTCGCGCTGCCAACTACTATGGCTCTGTCGTCATGTCATCAACTGTAAAGCTCGGTACGGAGGCAAAGACTGGTCGTGAGATCAACGTCCCCCTCAATGACATGCTGCCGATGGTCCACCCCAATGACCTTGCCATCGGTGGTTGGGACATCAGTGGCATGGACCTTGCAGCCGCCATGGACCGCGCCAAGGTTCTTGAGCCAACTTTGAAGTCTCTCGTCAAGAAGCAGATGGCTACCATCAAGCCCTTGCCCAGTATCTACTACCCCGACTTCATCGCTGCCAACCAAGAAGATCGGGCCGACAACGTCGTTCCTGGCTCAAAGGCCAGCATGGAGCACGTTGAGCACCTTCGTAAAGACATCAGAGACTTCAAGTCTGCCAACGAGCTCGACAAGGTCATCGTGCTCTGGACTGCCAACACTGAGCGCTACGCCGACATCATCTCCGGCGTCAACGATACGGCTGACAACTTGCTGAAGTCCATCGAGGCTGGACACGAGGAGATCTCGCCCAGCACCATCTTTGCTGTTGCTTGCATTCTCGAGAATGCACCTTTCATCAATGGATCTCCCCAGAACACATTCGTTCCTGGTTGCGTCGAGCTCGCAGAGAAGCACAAGGCTTTCATCGGTGGTGATGACTTCAAGTCTGGTCAGACTAAGATGAAGTCTGCACTTGTCGACTTCATGATCAGCGCCGGCATCAAGCTGACCTCCATTGCCTCGTACAACCACCTCGGCAACAATGACGGAAAGAACCTTTCGTCGCAGAAGCAATTCCGCAGCAAGGAGATCTCGAAGTCCAACGTTGTCGACGACATGGTCGCTGCCAACAACGTCCTGTACAAGGAAGGCGAGCACCCCGACCACACCGTCGTCATCAAGTACATGCCTGCAGTTGGTGACAACAAGCGTGCGCTCGATGAATACTACGCTGAGATCTTCCTTGGCGGCCACCAGACCATCAGCATCTTCAACGTGTGCGAAGACTCCCTGCTCGCCGCCCCACTGATCCTCGACCTTGTCATCGTCGCTGAGATGATGACCAGAATCTCATGGCGCGAACACGCTGCCGATGGCAACGGCGAATGGAAGGGCTTCCACTCCGTGCTCAGCGTGCTGAGCTACATGCTCAAGGCACCACTCACACCCACCGGCACACCCGTCGTCAACGCTCTTGGCAAGCAGAGGAGTGCGCTTGTCAACGTGATGAGGGCCTGTGTCGGCTTGGAGCCAGAGAACGACATGACGCTCGAGCACAAGCTTTTCTGAGGGAGCGTGGCTGAAACTTAACAGCCATTATGAACGTGGCGCTAGTATTACGACTTTTCCATAGATGCTTAACAATGCAATAATACACAAGTTGACGAACGCCGATCTCAGATCGCGCAGCCTTTCCGGTGGCTTACATGATGCTTAACACGCATTTTTCCCTTGACAAGATCACGGCCCAGCGGCCCTGCTCCGGTGTAATTTTCTACTTTAGGGCTGTGCTTTCCGAGTCGAGTCCTTCCGGTTTTGAGATACCATTGGTATTTTATTCGAAAGCAAACACCGTAAGTAATGTGCGTGCTAACGAGATTTTCGAATTGACAGTGGTCTTTACGCGCAGAGTTACTATTGACATGTAGCAGTAGCTGCGCGATGCTACACTGTATGACCGTTGAATTCTTTTCCGGACACGGCATTATTAGCGTAACGCTAAACTCGGAACTCAGCCTTATGGATTGACTTTGCAGACCTAAACTGCGGTTGTTTCGATTTACTGTACTTAGTATCAAGATGCCGGAAGTCGATTTGACAGCAAATTAACAAACTCACGATGATGTTTGTATCGTGCTTTCCGGCTTTCAAAGCAAACATTACGCATCGAGGGCAAGAGCGGAAGCAATGCTTCTACTCTTGCTTCCATATAAATAGTGATCCTGAATCCTGTTGATTGACGGTCCACTATCAGGGACAGCGTCTCTTCCACAACCGACTCTTCGGATCTAATCCTCAGCCACTCTCACTTTCATCATGGTCCAATCTCCCGGCCCGATGGCTCTACGCATGCTCCCGATTCTCGCGTCCATGGCAGCTGCCGCACCGACCGTATTGCCTCACACCACTCCTAGATACGACTATATTGTCGTCGGCGGTGGCACTTCTGGCCTGGTCGTCGCAAACAGACTATCTGAGGATCCTACTGTTTCTGTGGCTATCATCGAAGCCGGCGCTTCGGCTTTTGAAAACGAGAATGTCACCAGTGTTTCTGCGTACGGAAAGGCATTCGGCACCCAGATCGATTGGGCATACAAAAGTGCGCCTCAGAAGTATGCTCTCAATGAGACGCAGACTTTGAGGGCTGGAAAGGCTCTTGGTGGAACTAGCACCTTCAATGGTACGAGAGTCCCTATTGATTGTGAGAAAGGCTTCGACTAACAACGTGGACCACAGGAATGACCTACATGCGTGCCGAGGACAGCCAGCTTGATGCCTGGGCGAAGTTGGGCAACAACATCACATGGGATTCCCTTCTGCCTTACTACAAGCGCAGCGAGTACTTCCAGGTACCCACTGCCGCACAAGTGTCGATGGGAGCATCTTACGACCCTGAGTACCACGGCTTCGAAGGTCCTCTTGCCGTCGGCTGGCCCAACGAGATGGTCGGCGGAAACTTCTCCGCCTTGCTCAACAGCACATTCGCTTCTCTGGATCTGCCGTGGAATGGCGAGCCTAATGCCGGCCATATGCGCGGCTACAACATTTTCCCCAAGACTCTCGACCAGGCCCAGGATTTGAGAGAGGATTCGGCTCGTGCGTACTACTTGCCCATTAGCAACCGTCCCAACTTGGATCTTTACACGAACGCTTTTGCGCAGAGAATGACTTGGGAAACCTCGTCGCACACCTCCAAGCCTTTTGCTAACGGTGTCGTGTTCAAGTCTCTTAACGGAACTGAGACTACGCTTTTCGCTACTCGTGAGATCATCTTGTCTGCTGGAGCTTTGGCATCGCCGTTGCTTCTTGAATTGTCTGGCGTTGGGAACAAAGCGTGAGTAGCATCCTTCTCATCGAAAGAGATCCTTGCTAAGAGTCATCAGTATCCTCGAGAAGAACAATATCAACGTTACCGTCGACAACGCCTTCGTTGGCGAGAACCTTCAAGATCAGACAACCACCGACACCACCTACAACGCAACTACTGACTTCGCCGGCGCTGGTGGTTTCATTGGCTACTACAACGTCGACGATGTCTGGGGCGACATGGCTGCCAACATCAGCGCGTCCGTCAACCAGTCGCTTGCAGAATACGCCCGCAAGACCGCCGACGCCAGCGGCGACATCCTCAGCGCCGAGACTCTCGAGAAGCTGTTCCGTACCCAGCACGAGTTGATCTTCAAGGACAAGGCCGTCATCTCCGAGGTCATCGTCAACGCTCCCTCCAGCGGCAGCGCCATCCTCGAGTACTGGGGCCTCATGCCTTTCTCTCGCGGCAGCATCCACGTCCAGTCTGCCAACGCTTCTGCACCTGCCTCCATCAACCCCAACTACTTCATGCTGGACTGGGACATGATGCAACAGATCGGCACCGCGAAGATGGCCCGCGCAGTCGCGAACGCTGCGCCTTTCAAGAGCCTTCTCACCGGAGAGACTCTGCCCGGTCTCGATGAGGTTTCATCCGACGCTCCTGACAGCGAGTGGGCCGCGTGGTTGAAGAAGACCTACCGCTCCAACTTCCACTACATCTCGACTGCTGCCATGATGTCGGAGGAGCTTGGCGGTGTTGTCGACAGCGACCACTTGGTCTACGGAACGGCAAACGTCCGTGTCGTTGATGCTTCGGTGTTGCCGTTCCAGGTTAGTGGTCACTTGACTAGCACCCTCTATGCTCTGGCTGAGAGGGCTGCGGAGCGTATTCAGCTGAGCCACTAGAGTGTACTTATAGGCTAAGGCAACGCTTTACAGAGTACTTATTAGCTATGCATTGTAACCGAAATCACGTTCTCTGTATGTATTCTCAATGTGCAAAAGCAGAGTTGTCGGCCAGCCCTCGCAGTGGAGAAAGAGTGTGCGATCGATAGCATCTTGATCTCGATTGCCTTCAACATATTTGTGCGACGTATGAAAGACTCTAGAAATAAAAATGAACACAGATAAGCAATTGGTATGCTGAAGTGGCTTACGGACCAGTCGCGGACGACTTGGAAGATGGCCTCCTGATCCACCGCGTGAGCTGCAGACGCCTCAGACAAAGCAGCATGACCACGGCGACAAGCGGAACTGTGATCCCTATGTACGCTCCGAAGAGTGTCGCACCCTGAGCGAAACCGAAATCTGGGACATTCAGAATCGTCTCGGTGCTTGGTCAGCATTGAGTCCATGTTGGGAGACCTCACACACTTACAGCAACAAGGCTCGCGGGCAGGAAGATAGATCCCAGTACCGCAATGAACTTCATGTCTTCACTGTCCCGTTGCGTAGCCCGCGCAATACTGGACTGAATCCGTATATCCCGCTGCCCGACAAGGCTGTAAAGCTGCCACAGTGGATCAGTAGGCGTAATTGAGGTCGAAATGATAAGTCGGAATACCATATGTGACACGTTCTCTACCCTGTAGACATGGTCCTCGTCACGCGCGATCAGACTCCCGAGCTTCTTTTCATTGACACTGACCCACCTCCTCAGCTCTCTGTGCGCTTCCAAAAGGTGTATGTCTGGCGAATCTGCCATCAAGGCTTCGACATACTTGAAGCCTTCCTCAATCGAATCGACCACGCTGCGCCAAAACTTGTACCGCCCCTTTCTGCTCGCTTGATCTTTCCGGCAACTGTGGAGTATTTGGAGCAGAGTCTCAAGACTCTCGGGATGCTCGGAACGGCCATACGATCGCACGTCGTGATCGTACGCATGTGCTTCCTTCACGCTGATCTGAGCGATCGTGCTCTCCAGTCTCACTAGTCTGTCCTTGATAGACCGCCGGCGCTCCTCACTCGTGCGTAAGCTAGAAGCGAACATGATGCAGGGGATAAGCATGGGATGCGAAGCATAGTTCTGGAAAGCGTGAAAGTCGTCAAGCAGGGCCTTTGAGTCGATTGTCTTCTCCACGCTCCAGAACACAGAGGTCACTCGCTTCGAAGCGTCGTGCGATAATGCTAGCGCCCAATCACCTTGTCGACTCACGCAGTGGCCGATCATTTCATACCGATATGGACAACCCCGAGGCTCGTAGTGTGTATGCGATTGGGCAGAGCCCACGGAGCCACTGGCTATTTGGAAATAGCTCGAAGGTAGCTTTAGCGTGTCGAACACCAATCGCAGTTCGGCCAGATCTTGGAAAGGTAGAGTGTCGGGACTTCCGCTCACGTGTTTTGGTCGACTTGGTTGGAAGACACAGTTTAGGATACTCTGATCTTCGGACGTAGTATTCCATCCTTCAGCAAAGGCTATGCGCCAGTCATCAAACGCTGAGGCTTGTAAACTTGTGTCATTTTCGGAAGCGGCTGTTGTTGCATGGCCCTTGCAGAAGTCAGTTATTCTGCTGTAAAGACACAGTTCCGAATCGAGGGACGACTACGTCTCGGATGCTAGTAATGTAGAATTGCGACTTCTGCCTCGAGAAGCGTCCTTGCTGTTGAGCTTCTTCGAGAAATCGAGTCCCAAGATGCTCCATGATATAGTCTTCCATTGCGCGATTGGGCATGCTCTTTGGCAAAGATGAGCTTTCATTCTAACGCCGAAGAAGCCACCGCATCACGACAATGCCTGTGTTCAGCTGATCATGGTGGCGATGCTAAGCGCCCATCTTCATGCAAGGACATATTGGCGATGACGGGCGGCCAGGCGTATATGCCAGTATACAGGGTGTATATCTGAGTCTCACGGTTTCTGTGGCATTGACTGTGGTAACTATTTCCATCTATAAATTCGTTCTCATTCGTTCCCATCATCAAGTATTAAACAAACCCTGGACTAGATTCGGTTTCGCGGAATATTGGCCTTGGAAAAGATAGTCGAAAGTTAGAGAACGTCTTCCAAATTAGAATCAATCTAACACACCAAAGTATAGAGTCAAACGCATCTAGCGGAGGAAGGTTGTCAACAAAGTCGAAGTCCTGTGAGAAGGGATCTTCGATATTTGAAGAAACCCTATCAAGAGACTGCATGCTGTTCTGCCTGCGAGCAACAGTGTCAGTCATTAAATGATGCAGCAAGCGAGGCCAAGCGGACTCACATCGATGCAGCAGAATTAGCAACAACCTGCGGGTGCTCGTAGCCTACTGTTGGGAGATTCAGCTCGTTGGTGGCAGCACTACTATCACGTAGCAACATCTGCCGAAGCGCCTTGATAGCTCTCGTGTAAGCTGGAGATAGATGCGCGCCTTGATCCGTAGCGTGGCGGTCAGCTCCTGATATGGCATGGTTAGATTCGAATGTATCAAGCAGTTCTCCGAGTGTCGCACGGAGTTGTGGATCATGTCTCAGTTCGCCCGTGAGTGCTAGAAGTAATAATGAGCTTAGTCCATTGTGTATGACGGACCAGGACCTGAACGGGTAGACACAAAGCGTGCTCAGCTGGACGAACGCGTAGAGGCAATCCCGAGAACTTTGTAAGCACATCAGATAGAGCTGTCTTTTCAAGGAAGTAGCGGATGTGTTGGTTTGAAGATGATCGAGACGACGTAAGGCAGGTCGGCATAGCCAGGCTTTCACAAAGCCGAACTGGAGATCCAGGTGATGTATCTGGCATTGATATCCAACACTTGTAGACTCTGGCTGGTCGCCACTATCTCGCTGTGTTCTCTGCTTGACGATGTCTAGAGCATTTGCAAGATCGCGTCTCAAGGCAAGGTTGGGTTGATCAGACTCGTCAGCAACAATGTTACTACGGAGGATGAAGTCGACCATGTAGTCCATAGCAGACTTATGCGACAATGAACTAGTCTGATGTGGATCCAGTATCTCTGTGCCAGAAGGGGATGTTGTCCTCCGGTCGAAGCATGCCGCTAGTAAGCTATCTTGCCGAATCAAGACAAGCCTACATATCATTATCTACTGTAGCGGCGCAGCCTCGAGAAAATGCTGGGTATGACTTACCATAAGAGTCGATGTGGTGATCCACTGTCTTTTGCTTTATGCAGACCAAGACTCTCTGCCATGCGGACAGTGGACCCTATGAGCATCCAGGATGCTTGCGGACGCATGTCGTTCTGCAGGACAAGTCCTATGAGTAACATGGCCTGCACGCAGGAAGCAGTGGGCTGCATCATGAAATTGGCTAGCCGCAGTGATTCAAAAGCGCAGCTGACTAAAGCTGCTTGTTAGTGACGATGTCTACGAGACACACGAGCACTTGTGCTCACTTACCGTAAAGGCTACTTTGCTCCTGCCTCATAGAGGTGGCTTCATTGCAGAACTGAGCGCCACAAGCCAGTAATGCAAACAAAATTGATATCCAGGCCATAGACATTCCTTGTTGCAAATCTTGGGCTCGGGGTCGCTGCTCAGCCTCAATAGGAGAGATTGTATGCCTCCGCTTTTGCACATACCCACAAAGTTCGGTCTCGAAGCTGTGGATGTTGACAAGCGTTTGCGCGAAAGGATGAACGTCTATTTGATATATTCGGAACAATCTGCGGTTCTCAGTACCGTGAGTCGCACTGTACAAATTGTGCTTTGACGACCTCCCAATCGCGCTTCTGGCAAAAGATGGAACGCAGAGCTTACCTGATGATATCTCTACTCGGAGGAAGCGAGCGAAGAAGTCTTCCAATGGCATGTTCTTCTGAGTTTTCTGATGGAACGTAAAAAGGGTAACCTGGCACTGCCGGCGCAACACCCAACATTGGCATCATAGCATCGCGTGCTCTCTGACGTGTGGCGTCTTCTGGAGACGTTACCACAGCACCGTCATTGTCCAGGAATTGAGGCAGCGAGTTAGCACCTAGATACGGATCTTTATCAATCTGATCCTGGTGTTGGCCTTGTCCTGGACTTCTTGTCGTGCTGGGTCTGTGATCGTCAGCTCCGAGAATATGCGTAGCTCGATGGGAATCACGCCGTTGTGTGTTGCTGCTCGGCTCGTTGGGCTGCTGTGTGGATGGAAGTGATGTTTTAGGTGGTCGCACTCGCTCGTCGTAAAGACAAAGGTCGGGATAACCACTCCTGATACAACCGACGCATGGTGCTGCGCGATTGCACTTGACTTTGCGAGCACGACATGGACCGCAGCTCTTCTGCGCTCGCTTGGCACTTAGACGGAGTCTACTGCGTAACGATGCAGTCTCTGGATCCATAGAATTTGAGATCGTTGTTCGCAAGGTGTCGGAGGAGTAGTCTTGGTTCTCGGTCACGTCGGAGATGTTTTAGAGCTGAAGCTGAAGCTGAGGCTGACGGCCGACCTTTGCCGAGCGATCGACATTGATATTGTCCCAAACAGTAGTAACACAGGCTCGGAGCCGAGCAATTGCGAGGTGCTTCTGACGTGCGTGACCTAAGGCCGCGGGCGAACACAGTCAGCCACGATGAATCAAGCAATGCCCATCGAGAGCTTGGCCTACGCTTATTTGAGATGTAAGCTGTCGTGAGTTGCTGATGGGTGGACGATCGGATCATAGTGCAGCAGGATACGTGAAGAATGGCTAGCTTCTGTCATCTTCTGATTCCCGCTCGGAGATTGATCAAAAGCATGCTCGGTCGAGATGGGCATTACAACAAATCTTGGCTATATAGCTCGATGGTCGAGCGCCATTTCTGCTCCGAGCAGACCACCACTCATTAAAATCTCATCGATTCAGCTTCGGTACAGCTACAACAAATATGGCAATGGCTGAGTACTACGACGTGATCATCTGCGGCGGAGGCCCTGTTGGCCTCTTGCTCGCCTACCAACTCGCACGACTCGGCATACCAGCGCTGATCATAGAGCAATTCGATAAGACTCAGCAAGAAATGTACGGACGTGCCAGCACTCTGTATCCGAGAACGATCGAGATGCTCGATCAGCTCGGACTCCTCGACGAAATGGCGCAAATCGGCCTTATCGGTCGTGCAAGCGTCACCTACAAAGATGGCCAGAAAGTCCAAGACCGTGGCTGGGATTTCCTAAACACAATCAGCGACACATACTTCCCATATTGCCTCAACATCCGCCAGAAATACTCGGAAGACATTTTTCGCACAGCACTCGAACAGCATGGCGGCAAGGTCAATGCGGGTTGGACGCTCAAGAACTTCGTCCTCGATGATAATGCTGACGACTACAAGATCTCCGCCGAGATCATCGACCGCAATGGAGCGACGGTCCACGTAAAGTCCAAATACATCATTGGCGCCGATGGTGGGAAGTCTAGTGTGCGCCAGATTGCCGGCATCCCATTCATTGGCGAAAAGTCTGCTTTCCATTGGATCCGCATCGATGCAGTCATCAAAACAGACATGCCGCAGTCAAGGGTTGGCTTCGGAGCGATAGAGTCCACCACGCATGGGAATGTCTTGTATGTCGCTTTGGACCATGGACGTTCTAGAATCGGGTTCGCTCTGCCAAAGGCCCTCCACGAGCAGTACGGCGAAAACATTACGGAGGAAGTCGTCAAGCAGGAAGCCGCCAAAGCAATGGCACCTTTCAAGATCGAGTTTGTCTCCGTCGATTGGTGGACTCTGTACTCCGTTGGCCAGCGAGTCGCCGAGACCTTCCAATACAAAGATCGCATCTTACTGGCCGGTGACGCAGCGCACACCCATTCTTCTGGGGCCGCACAAGGCATGAACACTGGAGTTCACGATGCAGTCAACCTGGCATGGAAATTGGGTGGTGTGCTCAAGGGCTGGTACAAGGCTGAGGTGTTGAAGACCTATTCGCCCGAACGCCGTGCCATTGCGCAACATCTCATCAAGTTGGACAAGACCATCTCGACTCTCATCTCGGGCCAAATCCCCACACCCTACACAGGCAATGTCCACGGTGGAGATGCAAACTCGATACTGCGCGAAGTAATTGATTCGTCGGCACAGTTTACGATCGGTCTCGGGGTGGCATACGAGCCTGACGGTCTTTTGAATAAAGCAGTTGGCGTCACCACTGTGCGCGCAGGCCGGCGAGCACCCGATGTACTCGTACAAAAGCCTGGAAGCCGCTTGCCAACCCGGCTTTACGAATTGACCAAGAACAATGCCAAGTTCTGGGTCGTCGTATTTGCAGGAGAGCCGCTCCGTACCGCAGCAAGCCTAAAAGCCCTCCGCGCCTATCTGGACTCCGCCGATAGCTTTACCAAGCGTCTGACTGACACCTTCAATTTCTTGACAATCATCGCCGGGACAGGCTTACAGCCGGATGAGGCTCTGGGCGTTGACAGGTTTGGCCATGCGTGTTACGATGTCGATCATGCTGCATACACGAGATATGGCGTTTCGACGGCTGAAGGTGCGATTGTTGTCTTGAGGCCTGATGGCATTCTTGCACATGCTGCCGAGTTGGACCAAGGAGTGGCAATCGGGAGATATTTCGATGCCATTGTTTCGTCACAGCTAGTCGACAGCAGAGGGGCTTGCAATGGAACACAAGAGGCAGAGCAGCTTAAAAGTAGTCTTTAGTTCGTTTGGTAGCCAATGCGTAGTTCTTATGCAACTTTCATTGAAGGGAGGTACCCTCGTATGGTGGCGGGATGGCGTCTTGTGTTGCCTCCAGACGTTCGTAAGAAGTTGGCATGGTTTGCTCTGCAGCTGAATCAATAATGGCAAAAGGTAGAGTTGCTGTGGAGTGAATCCGATGCCCGCTGACTTTGTGTTTCAATACGACTGTCGCTGTTATCGTGAACCCCAGAGACACTTCAGGGATTGTTGAGTCGTACGACATGAACGAAGCAGGTACCTCTTGGTCCTTCATGAAGTCCTGCAGTCCAAAAGTGCCGGGAAGCGGAACGAGTTGTCCGTCGGCATTTAGCTCAACACCTGGACGCATCGTAGCTGTACCTATGGGTCGTACATCCTCGAGAAGATCTTGCCACCTCAAGCGGCGTCGTAAGGCAAACTCAGCAATCTCGAGGACAAATGTCGTATGGTTTGAGCTGCCGCTTGATGCAGTGACCTCGGTTAAACAACAAGTGATATTGTCCTTCCGGCCAACGTACAACGCGAGCGGTAGTGTCATCTCAAGCTGTATAGATCTCTGAGTCGCACTAGGCTTTGTGTTGAACTTGCTAGAGGAACTCCATAGCCTTGATAGGAGGCGCTGGGATTCGTGTCGTCGGCCCGCAGCAGCATCAGCGGAAATGACAAGGCGTAGTGGCGGCTTTCGATTGCTGTAGGGTCTGTGGGCGGCTTGACAAGTACGACCTTTGATGCTTGTTTTGCAGATTTGTGATCCGAACCTGCTCGAACGGTTGCAGTGATGTTGTATTCGACACGTATGTGTACACCTTCGCGAAAGTGGTGATCCATTGACGGCGGAAGCGGGATTGAGGTATCTCCGACCAGAGCAGTTGTTGGTAGTACGAATGCGAACGGCCACACCAGCGGCTGTCGTTTTAACGTGAAAGGTCCTTGAAAGGGAGTGTGAGACTCCTTGACAAGGACTATCTTCGATCTATGCGCCTCATACTTGAGCTTTGAAGGGTGTACCAACACACTTCCGTCGAAATGTAGACGAACATCGAGAATGGTCTTTTGTTGCGCTGTGATGCTGTATTTGACCTCCCCTGGCACAAAGTCTCCAGGTCCGTAGCCATGAACAGGGGGGTTCAACAGCAGGACTTCCATATCTAGAAACGTTGTAGATGGAACAATGGTGTGGCTTCGCTCAGCCGGAAAGAACAGAAGAGCAACTGTAGGCTTTGATTCACACTGCCATTGCTCGCATACTGGATGGCGCCTCATGAGCTCCATATCACCTACTCTCTAGCCGCTCGCTAGCTATGGTAGCGCGTCGAGGCCATCTAATATAGACGACACAAGATGGCTTCTCCGGCCTCCGGATCCTACAACGATCAGCACATTGCGGCGCCTTATCAAGCCGTCACTAAGACAAGCGAAAGGCTTCGACGAACGCCTGTTCGGCTCGCGCAGATGATCAACTGTTAGCAAAAAAACCAATAGGTTTTACGTTGTACCAGCAGTATTGTAAGAGTGAACAAGGTTCTGGGCCTCCAGCCTCCCGATTTTGCGAAACGAGCATGTTCGCTGATGCGCCTTATGCGGGTCAAAGCGGACTGCTGGCTTTACGACCGCGAGAGAGGATCTCGTTCACAAGCAGTTATCTTCCACATTCTCGAGCCAACATTTCGACATTCCTGTTTGCAGAGATGCTGGCGTGTCGAGATAACAGAACGAACATTGTGAGCGTTTGCATCCAGCCCGCCAAAGGGCCCTCCCCTCCAGCTCCCGGTCTCTGCCAAGCATCGTCGGTCAACCTCCGAAAGCTCCTGCAAGCTCTACTTCGTGATATAGTACATGTACACTCTACAGACCCTCTCAAGCTTCTGACGCGTCCGTGTCTTGCAAGGACGTCTTCTGGGCTCGGCTATGATGTTACTAGACACTTGGATATATTGGCCATAAGAAAGATGGCCAAGGGGACCAAACTGTCAGTCTATCCTTCAGCCGCCCAGCCTGCAGCCGCACCATGCATGGCGCAGCATGATCGCGCCCCGATTGGCCCACGGCAGTGTAAGTACATCGAGTGCTGTCGACCAGAGCCTCGAGTAGCATTTCCTATCTCATCCTCATCCTCACCACAAAAGGACATGTCACAAACGAGCGGGGTCAGCTACAGTACCGAAGTGCCAGTGTTGATCACTTAGCACGGGATGGATCGCTTGCCTGACCGCACCAACGGCCGAAAACGAGACGCACGTAGCATAGCCTTGTCACCTTCCCCTCCACGTTCACGCTCGAATACCCGTACGACTGCGAACTCTGAAGAGCCTACCAACAAACGCATACGAGGGGACGAAGCGCGTCGCGACACCACCACTGGTCGGCCTAATGGGCACACGTACAGTCATGGCTTCGCGAGCGACCAGGCGCAAGTTCAGTATGGAGATCGGATCCACAACGTCTACAATAACAATGGCTGGCATGCCAATCCTCGTGACGAACAAGATGGGCCAGGCGATGTTGCGCAGGCTCTGGATACCCTAGCATTTGCCAAAATGGAGGAGCGCCGGGACACAATTTCGAAGTCATACTCAAACACTTGTGAATGGTTGTTCCAAAAGCATGAATATCTGAGCTGGCGTGACTCAGCCAAGATGCCGGAACACTACGGGTTCTTCTGGATCAAGAGTAAGCCTGGAGCAGGCAAGTCGACTCTTATGAAATTTTTCTTCAAATCAGCGAATGAACAGCTTCCAGATGACAACGTTATATCTTTCTTCTTCAACGCGCGAGGCGAAGCCCTCGAGAGGTCTCTCGAAGGGCTTTATCGAAGCCTACTACACCAGCTCTTGACGAAGATTCCACGACTTCAATATCTCCTGAGAGCGGCCGGGAGTAGCACATCCAAGTATCAGGACTGGTCTTTGGGGTCTCTTAAGTCGGTCTTCGCTGAGGCTGTCATGCACCTCAAACAGGATCGCTTGACTTGTCTAATCGATGCATTGGATGAATGTCCTGAAGTCGAGATACGAGAAATGATCGAATTCTTCGAAGAGCTCGGCGAATCAGCAGCCGAAAAGGCAATAGAGCTACGGGTCTGCTTCTCAAGTCGATACTATCCGCATGTGACTATGACCAAGTGCCAAGAAATGCTCCTGGACCGACAAGCAGGCCACGAAGAAGACATCACGAAGTATGTGAAGAGTAAGCTGAAGGTGCGAAAGGGTAAGACAGCGGATGACCTCCATGGAGCAGTTCAAGCCAAAGCACAGGGCGTATTTATGTGGGTCGTGCTCGTCGTGCGGATTCTCAACAAAGAGAGCGATCGAGGCAGCAACAACGCAAGCCTCCGGAGGTGCCTTGACCAGATTCCCAGCGAGTTGCATGAACTCTTCGAGGACATCCTACAGAGAGGCATACGAGACGATGAGAACCTAGTACCCATACTGCAGTGGATCTCTTTCGCTCAGCGACCACTGGCGTGCGAAGAGCTGTATTTTGCCGTTCGCAGCGATCGACCCAGTTTCGACGTTACCGAACCCTGGGATCAGGACGAAGACGATACCGAAACGATGGAACTGTTCATCCTTAACTCTTCCAGAGGCCTTGCGGAGTTGACCAGGGGCAAGAAGCCAACTGTTCAATTCATCCATGAATCAGTGCGGGACTATCTTCGTGAGACTGGATTCCGTATACTCGCGCCCGAACTTCACAGCAGTCTTCTGGGCTCTACTCATGACTATATGAAGCGGTGTTGCTCACGGTGGATGGCTGACGGTGTCATCGAGCAACTTCGTTTGCCCAAAGATCTACCCAGAGCGAAGTCCCAAGAAGCAAGAGAACTCCGGGAAAAAGCTGCTGCTTATTTCCCGTTCCTGGAATACTCGGTCAATTGCCTGGTGCAGCACGCAGAGCTGGCATGCAGTCACGGAATCTCACAATCCAACTTCGTGGAAACGTTTCCTCGATCTCAGTGGATCAAGATTAATAATATCCTCGCTATCTTCAACACTCGCCGGTATGAAAGCCCAAATGACACGACAATTTGGATCTTTACCGACAAGGGAGCCTGGTGTACAATTGAGCACCAGCTCACCCAAGGATGGTCTCCATCACCTGGCGAGTGCAAGCACATGTTGAGGGCCGCAGCCACCAATGGAAACATCGAAATACTGAGGTTCATTCTTGACAACCCCGGCCAATGCACGTTCCCATCTGAGGCATCTTTTGAGCTCGTAAACCTTGCAATCTACAAGGGTGACGTGATGGCACTCAGAGCCATCCTCTCTCGTGCCACACATCATGGGGGTTATTACCACCTCCAGAAGGCTTATCGTACAATGAAGTTGAATCTCGTACATGAGCTATTATCGTGGCCTGGTGTGGAAGATGGCGATCAGTGCATTGCGATAGTCGAGACTTTCGTTACATCATTAAGGGAAGATCAGCCAACACTGGCGCGATTCTCATTAGAGCAGTTACGGTTCCTGCTTGGCGACGCTCAACTAGCTGATTCAACGATTGACACACTTGTATTTTGGCTATCATCGCGACAGCCCAAGTCATACGATCCTGTCGTAAAAGTTCTCGTCGAAACAGGACTCGCCGCAATCGCTGGCAGCGCAATGGCTTCTGCGTGTGACCAGGGCTTCGATAATATAGCCTACAGCCTACTGGAACAAGGATATTGCATCGGCGGTATGGAGAGCACATCCTACTTCGAAGCGCTTTCAGGAGCAGCTCGCAATGGTTACAAGCGAATTGTCGATATCCTTCTCGAGCACGATGCCAACATGGAACTTCAAGATGCTGACAGCTATCGCGAAGTCGTTCAAGTAGTAACGACGGAGCGTCATGGCGACATTCTAACATCGCTTTTCGAGTGGTGTGGCGGAGTTCGCGCGCAGGATCTAGCAATATACCAAGGTTCTCTTCGTGATGCTACAGAGCGGGGCTTTGATGAAATTGTGCAGATCTTGCGCGAGAGGGGTGTGACGTTGCCAGAAGATGAGGCGACTGGGATGGAGCTACCTAGCAGCGTACAGCGAAAGCGGAAGCGCTGTGTGTGAAACGAGTCTCAATGGTGAGTAATGTCGTTCATTCCCTGCAGTCGACGAGACTGGTATACTGGCACGTGAAGTTGATAATTTCCAGTAGCAATATCTCAATGGGCGGCGCACTCGTTTGTATGCCTGTGAACTGTGGTACTAGCGCATAGCCCATACAGAAAGTGATGATGCAGTCTTCGACACAAGCGTATATAAGATTAAGATACTCTGGACTATCCTCTCCGCGTCCACGCATTCGAGCCAAACTCAATTCTGCCAATTTCCACTCACTGTCACCGCCGTCGCACACGACCTCGGGACTGAATACGACCTCGCCGGGTCCGCTTCCCAAGTTACCTGTCCACTGTTCATCACAACGATATACTTATACTGGAACGAAGTCCCCGCCGGCAGGGTGACGGTACCATCCCAAGCCGGGTTCTGAGCAGTGTAGCCCACCGCTGAGAGCTCGACAGCATTCGCAGCATTCCACGACCCAAGTTGAGAAATGGAACCCGACAGCTTGAGGGTGTCGCCGAAGTTCGTCGCTTTCCTGCCGATAAAGGTTACAGCAACGGAAGTCGCTGTCGCACATGGCGCGCCAGACGTAGTGGTACGGGTGGAAGTGACGAGCGTGGATGTTGATGCGCCGCCGCAGATACCGCTGCCAGCAAGAGCGGACGTCGGGTAGAAGACCTGTGGTAATCCTCCCGTGACGGTGATGGCAAGATTGCCGTTCGAATCGGCAGAGTAGGCCTTGCAAGTCAGGATCTCCATCACAGATTGGCCGGACGTGAACCCGCTGACAGAGGATGAAAGTGTGAAAGACCCAGCGCCGTTGGCACCTCTGTTGTTGTACATCGATACAACAGATGCCTTTCGCATGACTATCGTGCGCGAATCGGGAGATGTCGGTTGAGCTCTGTAGGTCAAAAACGATGTATCCTTCTGCTTAACCCAGTTTCTGAAACTATTGATCTGCTTGACGAAAGCGTAGAACGTCGACGTCGTCGAATATTGTGATGTCCACAGGGGCTCACGGTCCGCTGGCACATCGCCTCCTTTGAAGAACTGTTCTTGTCCTTGGTATAGGATCGGAATGCCGTCTTGTAGTAGAGTGAACGCAATGGCGTTCTTGGTCAGTGAGACATCGGATGTGTAGTATGGGAATCGCGGCTGATCGTGATTTTCCAGGAAGGAGCCGAGGAGAGTTGTGTCTGCGCACGTCGCCTTCATCTGGTTGACGCCGTTGACCAGATTGGAGATACTTCCACCGGTTGACTGAAACGCTTGGGTGACAGTGTAGTACGTCGGATAGTTCAAGATACCAGGCATATAGTTCTGATACGGACACACGTATTTGGGATCGCCATTGAGAACCTCGCCGACTGCATAGACGCCAGCGGCTTGCAAAAAGGTCTGCCAGAAACCAGTGTTCACGTGCTTGGCGGTATCGATGCGCAAGCCATCGATGGTGTAGTTCTTCACAAGGTCCGCGATCCAAGAGTTGAAGATGGTCTGTACTGCGGCATCCTCAGTCCTCAAGTCGGGTAGCGGCACGTTGTTGCTGCCAAGCCAACACTGCTTGACGCTCGTGTCGTCGTTGTCGTTGATGGTACAGTACGGATGGAAGTATGATTGCTTGTTGAAAGGCGTAAAGACACTATAGTCAACGCATGTAGGGCACCCCGCGTAGCCCATATGGTTGGGCGCGATGTCCACCATTAGGTACATGCTTCTCGCATGCAGGGCTGATGATAGCTTGACTAGGTCCGCGGCAGAACCAAAGTTCGTGTTGACTTGGTAGATGTTCGTTGCCCAGTAGCCATGATAACTCTCGCCGTCACCCGTCGATTGAACCAGATTCTGTACGACAGGCGAGATCCATACCTGAGATTTCGTCAGCTGGTGAAATTTCTCCCAAATCAAGGTCACTGACAGCAGAGAATCCCATATTCTGAATATAATCGAGCTTGTTGATCAGGCCCTGCCATGTACCTCCGCAGTACTTGTTCAGATCACACGATGCACTCGTGGAGCCATCGGTACGGGAAAACCGGTCGGTGATGACTTGGTAGATCGATTGGGACCGCCATTGCGCGGATGTCAAGGCCGAAGCACAAGCAAAGATCGTGAAGAATAAGGCTTGATAGGGTAGATACATCATGTATTTGGATGAGCGTCGATTTGTATCCGAAAATGAGAATCGCATACAGACCATTGAGAGCAGCTATTTGTATGTAACTGTTTTAGCCGTTACGTGACCCGTTTCCACCGTTCATACCCTCCGCGACCGAACGAGTATCCTGCCGGATGCGATCACTCGATGGATGACTGACTCTTGGTGCTCCCAATGATGTACTACGAGATGTCACACCCACACCGTTGCGGAGGTTGTAGTGCCATGGACGTCCCGTCGACCGTGAAAATGACCTAGGTGCTTGGTAGTTGAGACCAAGTATCCACATAGATGGGTGTCACAACCACACGGCTCGGTCGAGTGCCTCGAAGCGTCTCTCATGTCACTCCCATGTCACTTCCAAGTCGTTGTCACGGTCAAGCCTTGGAAGATGTAGAAGAAAATCGCGCAACTACTTTCTGAGATTCATCAAGGCCTTCCGTATCCGTAAAGCTTTGTGGGGTCATCTTGTGCCATGAAAAAATGTTTGTAGATTGGCTTGGCCACAAGGCAGCCCGGTCATCTGTTAGTGAAAGCCTAGACTCGCTAACATGCTCATCAGCAATAATGCCCGACCGGTTGTATCGGCATGGTCGAGTCCACATGTTGCTGAGAAAGGCCACCAGTGACACACTGACAAGGAAGGTTGTACATCATCGAGGTACGCAATATTGGCTTGAGACGGGCTGTAGTCTTTAATGCTCCGGTGCAGGAACATCCGGTATGTCCAATGATGAGTGGTCGTCAAGCACATGCCCCGGCAGGTACCTCACGTAAGCATCGGCGCGAGCCAGTCCGTCAGGCACTTGTCTCCGCATTTACGCCCGCCACTGGGGAGATTTGCATGAAGTGGCGTGAATAGCGGCAAGAGCCAATCTAGATGTAGTGGAGGGGCGTATTCTCCAGGTAGGAAGCGAATCATACGATCGGAGTGTGAAGACCAGCTTCGGTGTACTCCATATTAGCCATATATCGGTGGAATTATCGGGACCACAAGAGTAGCTTGAAGGCGTGAAGTTTACAAGCGAGGTGTCGTGGAAGCAGGTGCCGGGTAGGGATGTTCCCGAATGTTCCAGGGCTGACTTCGAATCCTTAGAATATTGTTTTTCTGGAGAGTCTGCGAAGAGCAAATCATCTCTCACAAGCGAATCGTTGTGTCGTAGGTTGCTGACTGACAGTCTCTCCCGTCAAGTGGAATATCATCACCAACCACAAAAGCTCTCCCGTCTCATTCAAGGGCAAGATCCGTAAGAAAGCACGGGCAGAGCACTGTATCGGATGTTGGGTAACCGACTACTGTACTCCAGCCTCGCTACCGGTTAAGTTGGCCGAACTGTTTCCCTCATACTATACTCTCCGCGCGCTTCAATCGACTCATCAATAGTGCATTACTTGCTCGTCCTGTGCGTAAGACTAGGCCTGAGGACCTTCCTGAAGAGTGTTTGACTTCACTCCAGGTGGCCATAGCGCCGGGGTAGTTGCTGCAATCAGAGATTGATGTGGAATTGCAGCATGTGATCGCCGACCTTGTAGGCGGAGGGAGGAGAGGTGGGGTGCAGAAATGCAGCGTGTGACAACGGAGTCGGCGGAGTCTTGACTTTGTTCCTGCAGCCTCCTGCATGTGCTCTGGGGCTCTGGGGGGGATCGAGGGCAGTCGCGGCTGACAAGCCTCGGCTAGCCGCACATCTTGCGCGCATCAACGTGCATCCACAGCCAAACAGGTCATCCTCCCGTCGTGGACAACTGCACGGACGCCACCGGCCCGTCTCCAACCTCATCTCCAGCCTTAGCCAGTACTGTACTCTCGATGGTCATCTGAATAGTATGCAACAAGGGAGACGACATCGTGTATATAAGGCAAGAGGTATTGCCATGATGATCCTTCTTCGCCACCATCATCAACCAGATTGACTACTCATCTGATCAGTGATCTTCACCATGCTGCTCAAACACCTTCTTCCTTTCGCTGCCACTGCTCTGGCAGCTCCAGCACCTTCGCCGCTGGAACCCAGAGCCACTGGATCACTGACATCTTGGTTGGCATCTGAGAGCCCGATTGCACTTCAGGGTGTTTTGAACAACATCGGATCGTCTGGCGCCAAAGTCCCAGGTGCTAGCAACGGTATCGTCGTGGCCTCTCCCTCGACGAACGATCCCGACTACTTCTTCACCTGGACTCGTGACGCTGCTTTGGTCTTCAAGGCTCTGGTCGACCAGTTCTTGGCCGGGACAGCTTCCAGTGCCAATTTGGAGCCCAAGATTCAGGACTACATCAGCGCTCAAGCCGCTCTTCAGGGTGTCAACAACCCCTCTGGCGGACTTTGCACTGGCGGACTGGCTGAACCCAAGTACAATGTGGACTTGTCAGCTTTCACTGGCGCATGGGGTCGCCCGCAGCGAGATGGCCCTGCTCTCAGAGCGACTGCCATGATTGCTTACGCTCGCTACCTTATCAGCAACGGCCAATCCTCAACTGTCAAGGACATCATCTGGCCGATCGTCCAAAACGATCTCTCCTACGTCACCCAAAACTGGAACCAGACTGGCTTTGATCTCTGGGAGGAGGTGAACAGCGCATCCTTCTTCACCACCGGTGTGCAATACCGTGCTCTGGTTGAAGGAAGTGCCCTTGCTGCGCAAATCGGCACGTCATGCCCCAACTGCGACTCTCAAGCACCCAATGTTCTCTGCTTCCTCCAGTCTTACTGGACCGGCTCTTACGTTCTTTCCAACACTGGTGGCGGACGCTCTGGCAAGGATGCCAACAGCATTCTTACTAGCATTCACCTCTTCGATCCCGCGGCCACTTGCGACTCTACCACATTCCAGCCATGCTCCGACAAGGCTCTTGCAAACCACAAGGTTGTCACTGACTCGTTCCGTTCAATCTACTCTATCAACTCTGGCATTGCTAGTGGCGTTGGTGTTGCGGTCGGTCGCTACCCCGAAGACGTTTACTACAACGGTAACCCTTGGTATGAATCACACGCGTGGTGGGCCTATATTGGCAAGGCGCTAATACAATGATGACAGGTACCTCGCCACTTTCGCTGCTGCTGAGCAGCTCTACGACGCAGTCTACCAGTGGAAGAAGATCGGCTCCCTGTCCATCACATCCACCTCTCTTGCTTTCTTCAAGGATGTTTACCCCTCTGCAGCAGTCGGCACCTACGCTTCGTCCACTACAACTTTCACTTCTATTGTTAACGCTGTGTCCACCTACGCCGACAGCTACATGTCGAACGCAGTAAGTTGATTTCGATAGTCCGGGGGATTCATTTGACTAATAGAGATCAAAGCAAAAATACACCCCAAACGACGGATCGCTCGCTGAGCAGTACCTCCGTTCAAACGGCAACCCCATCTCGGCCAAGGATCTGACCTGGTCTTACGCCGCTTTCCTTACCGCCAACAGTGCGCGCGCAAACGCCATGCCTGCCTCTTGGGGCGCCGCCTCGGTATGTGATTTCTCGTAGCCGTATCCCTTGCAATTGTTTCCCACTAACATTCTCTCAGGCCAAGGCTCCCACGTCGTGCTCTCGCGGCTCAGCCACCGGCCCTTGTGCCACCGCGACCAACACGGCCTGGCCCGGCCGTACCGCAACCCCAACCACCCCAGGCCAATGCAGCTCCACACCGACCAACACTCGCGTCACCTTCAACGAGCGCCGCACAACCACCTTTGGCCAGACCGTGTACATCGTAGGCAGCATCTCGCAGCTGGGCAGCTGGAACACGAACTCCGCCGTCGCTCTCAGCGCCACCGGATACACTAGCTCTAACCCTGTGTGGACCGCGGCTATCAACCTTCCCGCCGGAACATCTTTCACCTACAAGTACTTGATCAAGAACCAGGACGGCAGCATTGCTCAGTGGGAGAGCGATCCCGACAGGTCGTACACCGTTCCGCGCAACTGCGCTGGCACTGCGACCCAGTCTGATACTTGGAGGTGATCGATGGACATATCAGTGCGAGCTGAGGTGGGATGGTGGGATCCATGGACTATCTTTAGTGTTCGTTGATCACATCTGCCATTCATTCGAGTGGGCTTGAGAGATCAGATTAGTGCCTATCTTGAGATCCTGAAACCTTACGATACGACGTTGCAACCAATCTATGTGGATATGGCAACACTCTTTGTGCTCAGATTCATCGCATGATCTACACAAAAAATGTCAATTTAATCGTTTGCTGTTCTGTAACCGAAACCCATCCGCTGGGATCATGTCTGGCCTTATGCATTCACACAGATTCAATAGAGTGGAGATTTTCGTCTTCATTTTTAAAACTCAAAAGTAATATGCTTTCTATCCTTCGCGTGGTGGAATGTATAGCACATACTTCCCTACGACTTTGAGGTCTCACAAGAAAGCGGGATGCTGTTGAGGGACCAGTAGGTTATCATGAGTGCCTGAAGAGTACACACACTACTTCCTGAAGATATCGCTTAAGGTTCTACGACCTAGCTATTGAGATAACTACCATATCCCACGTGCGGGCCTATGATCATGGGGGTGCTATACTCCGCATCACTTGGAGGATCGATGTTTAGCGTGGAGATCTCTGTTCTAGGGTTTGGGGTACCATCGAAGTGGAGTCGAACTTCCAGGCATCAACATTCAGCCACCTATGACGCAATGTCCTTGCCTACAATCCACCCCGTGTGACCACCCGCAGCATGATAAACAATCTCACATCTTTATCTACTTCCTCAACTGCATCATTCTCTCTGTTCATTCAACACTTTTCACAAACAACCCTTCACACCAAACTCAAAAGAATCTATCAAACATGCCTCTCGTCGTCCCCGGCCTCACGTCCAACAGCGGCGACAACGACCAGACCAACAAGTGGATGAACGAGCTTGTTGGCAAGAAGCTCGGTGATTCTTCAAATGAGACTGTAAGAAACTCCTCTTATTGCAAGCCACGTGTGTACGGGCTGTTGGCAGCGCGTGAACAGACATCGCTGACTAGGACAGACATTCGCCAAAACCGACCTCCCTAAGGAGCACCGTGTGATCAAGGAGGGCGATTTCTCAACCCAGGATCACAAGCCTGACAGGTGAGCTCTTGTCAATCTCTGATTCTGAGTTACATGAGGAGTATGTAGACTGATCGCGTTTGGGCAGGCTCAACATTCACACTGGCGAGGACGGCACCGTGAAGAAGGTCACTCACGGTTAAGCCACGCAATATATGATATACTAGCACCAGCTCACTCATGGATGGGCTTGCTATGAGACACGCATTACGAAACGATAAGGAGGTCAATTTTCAAGTATTCACCTAATAAATCAAATGTTTGACCACGCTCTACGGGACACATTGTCCATACTTAAGAGCAGCAACAACCATGACTTTGATCTAAATACTCCCACATCAACTGCAACCTGTGGCATGGCTTTCGTATGAACAGTTCCCAAATTCAAAAGTGTCGGTCCCCTCACCAATTCGCCGAAATGGCGGGGGGCCGTCTGGACCTTGGACCCACTTGACACCTTCTTGTCTCTATTGCCGAAGAATGCAACGAAAGGTATGAAATGCAAAGGAAAAATGGATATTGGCAGTAGCATTTTCGGAGAGTCATCAATAGATACCGCCTGGCGAAAAAAGCATTTGCTCCATGGGGAGCGTGGTAATGCAGAGTGACGCACGCTAACATGCTTCTGCTTGGCTTGCTTTAACCTCTCAGTGCCACAACATCTTCCGAACGATAGTTGTCATTGAACTCGTTACAGCTGCAGGTAGTGTTTTGAACGCGATCGTTGATACCGAAACGAGTATCATGTAACACTGCAAGATGACACTCCTGTTACCATCCTCGGCAACTGCTCTCGTGTCACTTATCTACCCGCCGTCCGCGGCGTGCGGGCCTCCACACCGGCATTACATAAAGATCCACAAATGGCAGGTCCAACCAGATAAGTGCTATCGTATATCTACCACCTACACTCAATGTAATACCATCAAAGGTGCCTCTGTTTCCTTTCACTTCCTAAGCCGCAACACAATGAGGTCGTCAATAGCTGCAGCTGTCTTGGCTGGTGGACTCTTAGGGTCTGTCTTAGCACATGACCATCACGATGAAACAGTAAACACGCAAGAACCATTCGTTGGCTGGACCCAAGAAGACCTTGACGCCAAATGGGGCACCGATGTATGTGGAATGACTTCAATCAATGGTTTCTGCGACTGACTGGCGGTAGTGGGGCTTTAGTGGTATCTCAACCTTTGCTCACCTTCCTCACACACGATGCCTGCAGCACCCAGAGAAGGAATATGACATTGCCATTCTTGGAGCGCCCTTCGACACGGCAGTATCCTACCGCCCCGGCGCTCGCTTTGGACCTCGTGCTATTCGAGCTGCCAGTGCTCGCCAGACTGGCTTTAGAGGCTTCAACCCTAGAGCCGGCATCAATCCTTATACCGAGTGGGCAGAGGTCATTGACTGCGGCGACATCCCCATCACGCCCTTCGACAATGCCCTCGCATTGAGGCAGATGTCTGAAGCTTACAACAACCTTGCTCACAGCCAGGCGCCAGCAAAAAGCGCCAGCTCAACCGTCACCTACCGCAACAAGCCCAAGCTCATCGCTCTGGGTGGCGACCACAGCATTGCTCTCCCCACCCTACGCGCTCTTAACAAGATCTACGGTCCTGTAGCGGTCGTACACTTCGATGCTCATCTCGACACATGGCACCCAGCGAAATACCCAAGTGCCTGGATCGACCAAGAAGACCCCTCGCAGCAATCCTTCTTCACGCACGGTACCATGTTCTGGCTGGCTCACAACGAGTCTCTGATCGCGAAAGACAAGTCCGTTCATGCCGGTCTACGCACTCGTCTCTCTGGACCAGGAGACAACGAAGATGACGACACCCAGGGATGGATCCGCTTTAGCACGGATGACATCGACGATATCGGTGCTGATAAGATGGCGAAGCAGATTGTGGAGCACGTTGGCACTGAGACGCCGGTCTACTTGAGCATCGATATTGACGTGATTGACCCTGGCCTTGCTCCAGGCACTGGTACTCCTGAGCCTGGAGGATGGACTACCAGAGAGCTCATCAGAATCTTGAGAAGGATTGAGGGTCTGAATGTCGTTGGCGCCGATGTTGTCGAAGTGTCACCGGCCTTTGATGGATCTGGTGAGGTGACAGCACTTGCCGGAGCTCAAGTCGCATTTGAGATCCTTACTAGCATGGTGAAGAGAGGTATGGATGAGAAGAAGGGTAAGAGCACATCGAGGGATGAGTTGTAGGCAGTAGTGGCTTACGGAAGGATGCAGCGAAGTGATGGCGAGATCGTAAGCCGAGGAGCGACGAGGTCCAGCTGTGCGTTTGTCAAAAAATAATGCTGGTGAGTTGGGGAGTAAGTGATACACTTGCTAGAGCCCGTGTAACCATCGAGATAGCAGGCAGAAGTGCTTGGCTACACTGCCAACCAAGAGGGGCAAGGATCTGTTGTAAGTAGACATGTAGAAACGAGATGACGATATATGAAGCTAGATGTTCTCCAATCCCAACATCCCGAAACTCTTACCAGCACACATCACAAAAGAATTTAGCACTATAGCAAACCAATAACGACAAGCCTAATACATGTTTGTCCTCGAAATAGTCCTCACGAAAAGCATATTGCTACACAATGCCCGCACAGACCACTCCAAGCCCCGTACCCAGCTTTAGCGTGACCGCTGTCTACATATATACTGCGCAAACATCATTCGAAACGACATCACACACCAAACTAAAGACACACTTCACTCATGAACTAAAATCATGGATCACGAACATACCGCCAACAAGGTCCCATCAGTCTCTCCAATCCCCACAACTCTCAAGAGGAAACGTGGCCCAAGCATCTCAGGGGACCCGCCCAGTGGCAAGCCAGTGTTGAAGCAGAGTAAAGACGCATCCGCAGACGCATTGGCCGATCTGGACGAGCTGGAAGAAGTCGACGATGAAGAATATGACAGCGATAGTTCTGGTAACAATAATCCCATCCTCTCAAGTTCCGGTCCTCAACCGTCCACTAACACCTCCCAAGCATCCCTAATCCTCCCCGACGACGAGGACGCAACACAACTTAGAGCTCGCCTCCGCGAAATCGGACCCCCAGCATTCGAAAAAGAATGCCTTGAAACAAAGCAAATGGACCTCCGGGTCGTAGGCACCATGCTCGGCGTACCACGAGAACTCGCCGGCCACGACGACGAGGAATACCTTGGCTTCCTTCGCGGCATGATGCTCTACATCACTTCGAAGCGCGCCAAGCTGGATCACATCAACACCATCGACGACGCAGCGTCGTTGATCAAGACTCGCAGCAAGATCCTGGTCATCACCGGAGCCGGCATATCGACTTCTCTCGGCATTCCCGACTTCCGATCGAAAGACACAGGCTTCTACGCCAAACTGAAGGAAATGGGCATGGCTGAGCCGGAAGAAGTCTTTGACATTTTCAACTTCGACTACGATCCTCAGTATGCTGCTGCCCCGCTCATCCAGAACCCGCCCCATTCACTCACCTACTAACACCCCATCCCCTAGAACATTCTACTCCCTCGCCGGCGACATCCTCCCCTCGGGCAAAGCCTACACGCCCACCCACGCCTTCATCCGCGCCCTGCAAGACCAACACCGCCTGCAGACAAACTACACGCAAAACATCGACAACCTCGAAGGCCTCGCGGGGATCTCGCCCGACCGCCTGATCCAGTGCCACGGCAGCTTCGCCACCGCCAGCTGCCGCAAGTGCAAGCACCAAGTCCCCGGCGACACGATCTTCGCCTCCATCCGCGCGAAGACCATCGCCACGTGCGGCGAGTGCGAGCGGAAGATCGCGGCGGGGGAGCCACTAGTTTCCAGTGATGGTGGGAAAACTGCTGCTGCAGGAGGGGCGAGGAAGAAATCGCCCAAATTCCACTACGAAGACGACTCCTCCTCAGAATCAGACGCAGAAGACGACGACATTCCCACCGCCGGCGTCATGAAACCCGACATCACCTTCTTCGGCGAAGACCTCCCCAACACCTTCTTCTCGCGCTTCAACTCCCTCGACTGCGGCGCCGCGGACCTCGTAATCGTCATCGGAACCTCAATGCAAGTCGCCCCTGTCGCCAAAATGCCAGACAAGCTCGCGCAAGCGGGGAGGGAAGACGTTCCTTGTATTTATATTGGGAGGGAGCCGTGCAATCATATCGAGTTTGATGTGCAGTTGATTGGGGATTGCGATGCGGTTGTGTGGGAGTTGGCGAGGAGGGCGGGGTGGAAGTTGAGGCATGAGATGGTTCCTGAGGGGGGGTTGGAGTTGGAGGTTAGGGAGATGGAGGGGGAGAAGAAGGGACGGTGGACGGTTACGAGGAAGGGGGCTGTTGTTTGAGGAGACGAGATGAGGAGACTGGATGAGCAGGATACGATGAGATAGATACCCATGTTGCGGATGTTGGGATGGCGATGATTGATGAAGACTGGAAAACAGGACGAGGGGAAAAGGGCGTGTTCTTCGATTTGCTTTGGTTCGACTCGAGCGATTGGTTTTTCCTAGGGCATAGTTTGCGGATAGGATCGTAACTCGTTGGGTATGTTTATTACATGTACGCTAGTCTTACAAGCCTGTAGTAGCAGCAGTCTGACTGCAAAATGAGAGCTTCTCTGTGCAAAGCCTCAATGTGGCGCACGCTCGTTCTCCGTCGCGAGCCATGTATATATAGCTAGCAGCCTCAGAGCGTCGGTCACCGAAGGGTACTACTGTCAGGTAACCCGGCGGCAGCTGCTCATGTCTGATGTGGCCATACTCATGACCATGGACTGTGTCCTGAAGTGTATCAATCAAACTCTCTGATCAACCCGCGCCACGCCTCACCTCGCCTTACTAGGCGCCAACCCCGGCACACCACTATACCTCTCCTCCCTCTCCGTCTTAAACGTAACCTGCACCCAAAAGTCCTTGCTATCCGGATCAAACCACGTCCAATGCTTGTCCTCCCTACGATCCACTTCCCTCGCCTGCAGCTTAAACGCACACGTCTCGTACGGCTCCGCCGCAACCAGCATGTACTGGAAATTCTTGTCTGGGGGATCCTCGATCTTCTGCTCATACGCGCTCATGAAGCGCACCTTCGGCGTGACCCCAGGCGTGATCTCCGGGAACTGCAACTGGAACGTCAAACCCTCCTGCCTAGTAATCGGATCCCTGTTCTTCGTGATCTTGTACCCCGGCCTTCCAATCTTCACCAAGTTTTTCTTAATCGCGATAGCGTTCGCGCCCGTGTAGCCTTCCTCGGCCTTCTTGCCCATCTGCGCATCTTTGGCGGCGCGGCGCGCGAGGTTCGTCTGGTGCTTGCGGCCTTGGGTGTGGGCGAGGTAGGAGCCATCGTTTTGGTGAACGGTGAGACAGAGACGGCACTCGAAGGAGCCGACGTGGTTTTTGAAGAAGTAGGGGTCTTTGTCGAGGTCGATGGTTTCGAGGGCGAGTTTGCGCAGGCGCTCGCGGCGGTCGGCGTTGGTGGCTTCTTTGGAGGCGACGCCGCCGCCGCCGAATTTGGAGCCGGCGCGGTTTTGGTAGTCCATTGTGATGTGGTTTTGTTGTGGTTGTTGGGAGAGGGTGGTGGTGGAGATGTGATTGTGCTCAGAATGCGCGAGCGATGCGCCGAGCGGGAGGTGTTGTGGATCGCAGAACTTGGGGGATCTTCTTCACAGTATTTAGAGTTGTGTCCGAGTAGGCGCGTAAGGTTTTGGGTAATCGTAGAAGATGTATGGTGTTTGTGGTGTGAAGTCGCGACAACTCGCCTTTCGTGAATGCTTTCGAAGTTCTGGATGCGCGTTCACACCTCAGGCACACATGGCCAAAAGGTGCAATCTTTAGAGCAGCAAAACGATCAATCGTGATGAATCAATTCATATCTGATCTTGTAGAATGCTTGAATTTATCTTTCTACAATCATAAAATTCATCGAAGCAAACGCATCAAACCACTGTGCGTGCAGAAACTCCCATGAAACCCATCCCATAACCCATACCCGTGTGCCACTCGCTCTGAGATCTTCCCGCACAATCCACCCTTCAAACGCCAACAGATTATGCTAAATAAGCAGGAGAGTCGTTGTCAACATGATCCTGCGATGGCGCGAGCCTAATAGCTCGCAAGTATCTCCCGCCAATTGTCTTCATACACATGCGAAAAACGAAAAACAAGACAACATCATCAAAGGCCTTCCCTGGCCTCGGAGAAACGACCCAGAAATCGCATGAGCGAGCCGTCTCACGACTCGGTGGGAGTGGGCGTCTGGGCGTTCCCGTCAGCTTTGTCAGACGTGTCGTTCTGCTTTGGCGTTTCGCTGTGCCTTAGCCCGGACTCGGGCGCTACAGGTTTTGGTGTGTTCTCGCGACTGGGTTGCGGCATGCTGCCCAGTTCAGCGCCTTGTCCGCTTTGTCCTCGCTTCCTGCCGCCAAAGTGCCATTTGCTCTCTTGACTTGATGTGGCGCCAGGCGCAGCTTGGTCGTTGCTCGACTCTGTGAGGCGCGAAAGGAAACCACGCTTTTTGGGCGGAGCTGCTTGTTGTGCAGGTTTGGGGTCGTCATTAAGTCCGACATCTTCAAAGTCTTCCTCCTCGCGCATTGGTGAAGTGAGGGGAACGGGAGCTGGGCGCTGGAGGTTGGTGCTCTTGCGCGGTGATGACTGGAAAGACTGGAAGGCGCGACTGTCGAGAGATGCGCGTGGGCGGTCGCCGCTGATTACGGGAGAGCGGCCGGAGATGTCCTATGGAAACAATGTCAATGTCTGTATCTCCATGTGCTTGTTGCGACGAGACGATGTGCGACGGGACATACAAATGACCGGCGGTAAGAGTCGAATGACTCGCGAGATATGTTGAACGGCTCATTCTCTTTAATGAGACTCCTATGAGTAGTGCTGCTGGTAGTGCTGCGCGACGAGTTGGTGTGGCCCCAGAAGCTCTTGCGCTCCTCGCCGGGCGACGGCGGCAAGCAGACACCAGAGTCGTTGATTTCTGTACAAGAAATAATGCTCAGCTAACATGCGCCCATGGCAAATTGACGCAATGCGACGTACCACTCAGTTTGTACTCGGTGTCCTGCTTCTCGCCCAAGTCGATTGACTTTGGCGGGGTGGTGGTGGCATTGGGCTTCTCGGCGACGGGTGCGTTAGGACGAGCGTTCTCGTCCTGTCGGCGGAAAGGGTTGCGGATGATAGGCATTGCGAAGGGTATGTGTATATGGCAATGCTGCAACAATCGTATCCAAGAAAGATCTCGTTTGTGTGTCGTTGGAACGGCGAGGCGCAATATGTACACAATGCGACGGTCGTCAGGTCGCACAGCGCAGTGTTGGTGGCTGTGGAGATTGAGTGGGCCAGGCGGTTGATCGGGTGGTGGCAAGCTGCGATCTCCGAGCAAGATCCCGGGGAAGAAGAAGAAGGCAGTTGTATTGTATTATTATTATGCTGGATGGGTGGATGCTGCCGTGGTAATTGTAGTCGCTGCACGCGGGAATGGAGGATGGGAGGGTGTCAGTCGGGGAGGAAGAGGGCTGTGTTATGGATGCGACGGATGGACTAAGAGAGAGGCGCTGCACAAGACAGAGATGCAGACGACGGCAGGGCAAGAAGCCGTGATTCGACTCTCGGCAGGCGCGGGCGAAGGTACAGCAGTAGGGTACAGTAGTGTACAATCAAGGTTGGATGGGGGGCACAGAGGCGTCTATGATGATCGAACCTTGGAAGCAAAATCACCAGTCAAATTGCTTGTTTGCGCCGCGAAAGATGCTCGTCCTTCTTGCGTGCGACAACAACAGCAGCCATGTGTAGGCCTCCTATCGGCGGCCTGATATATGGCCTTCGACTGCTTACATGCGGGTGACACCTTCATGGGGTTGTGCTTGTGTACAGTATGGTACGACCAGACAAGTACTTGAATACTTCTCTCTGGTACAAGGAGCCATACTCCGAACCAAGACCGCCGCCGCACCGCAAAGAGTCGCACGCAGCGCTCACACCATTCGCCGACCTGCCGAGGCTTTTACTTTGCGCTTACTGGCGTTGAAATGGAAAGAGATGCGCCGCCCTGCTCAACCCTTGCACTCGAAGCTTGCGTATATCAGCGCCTCCTTCGTCATACCACTATACAAACCGCTGCCATACCACCTGCATATTCACCTATGTCATGCTGCGATGCCCATGCGAGCGACAAATTGCATGACGTGTGTCTGTTATTTCTCGTCTGCTCTAATCGAACTCCGAATATGTATCTCTTCGGCCTGATCTTGAAGCAAGAATCTTCATCCAAGCATGGAGAGCAACCTGAACCAAAGGCCAAGCCCACTGCCGCGCAAATATCATCAACGTTGACACACCAAAATGATTAACCTCACTACCATATCCATGTCGAATCTTTACTCACAATGGTTTCGGCGAACTCTCAATGTCTTGTAAATAATACCTTGATGTAAGTATTCCAATGCCTTGAACCTGTACATGTATCCGAAAACTGCAATCAACAACAAAATTCCACCGCCTCCTCCATGGCTGCAATCGAGCCTCACAATGCAAATGCGCCACAGCCTATCCAGGACACGCAATCCCCTCAACAACCACAGGACAACATCAACAACAACATCACAATAACCCTCCTCACCGACCCCTCCTCAATCTACCCCTCCGCCCTCTCAGCCTGGACCTCCCTCTTCGGCGCCAAAACCTCCAACCCCCACCCCGACCACGCCACCTTCAAAACCACCTACTCCCACCCCAATGGCCGCCTGCTCCTCGCCTCAACACCCACAACCGAAATCGCCGGCATAATAGCCTACCGCAAATACGACGGCCGGTTTACCTTCCCAGAACTGCTCTTCGACGACCATGCCGATGTTGTGGAAGTGGTGAGGCTGTTTGTCAATCCTGAGCTGAGAGGGCAGGGGATTGCTACGAAGCTTATTAGGGCGCTGGTAAAGCAGGCGAGGGAGGATGGGGCGAGGACGATGTATTTGCATACGCATCCGTTTTTGCCGGGGGCGCAGTATCTTTGGGAGAAGGAGGGGTGGCGGGTTGTGGTGAGGGAAGAGGAGGAGCCGTGGTGGACGATTCATATGAGGAGAGAGTTGAAGTAGCGGTGCTGGAATTGTAAGTGAAACAGTATCTCCGTAATCTCACAAGATGTATTCTCTAGATACAGTTCTTGCGCTCAAGTTTGTGTACAGTCGCTGCAGCATACATTATATCTCAATGTGCTACAGCCACAAGCACCAAAGAAACTTCCGGGCTTTTTGACCACTGAGACACTATTTGTTCTCCCTGTTGAGATCGTAAGCGAGTGTACTAGTATCGATGATCATAGAGAACAAGTAGCCTTACTCGCCATCGAGAGTCCGTACACAAACTTGAGCGCAGTATCTTTAGCCTTACATCGTGTCAAGCGGGCAGTCTCTTGAGATACTGTGCCAAACCACCGTCGTGTCTAACCTTGTCACGCAGCTTCCTGCTTCCTGCTTCTTGACAGAAGCCTCCGACATGCTCGAAGGCTTAATTCTCGTAGAAGCTGTGTCTTCTCATCCAACGAAGGCTCAAATTGAAATCCTTTCCACAGATGATCTTCGAGATAACAAGCCGCTGTTCGAGGTGAAGCGTTGGATAGCGGGTTTTTACTCGCCGCACTTAGTGACAACATTTCACTGCTTGATGCTGATAACCACGTATGAGAGAGGAGTCGTGGTGGTCAGCGGTGGCTAGATATATCCCCTACGAGAGTTTCGTAAGGAGTGCACATTGCCCCAAGACTTTTCCAAAATCCATCTGAGATCCCGTCTGCCTAGCCTACTGCTTTCTCTCGTTGGAGCATTCTTACATCTAGATGAAGTATTAGGGCCAAAGGCTGTGGTATCACGATGCAATTATGGAAATGGCTCTAGGTCGTCAACTCGCCCTCTTTTCATCTCATCTCGTCTGTCCTCGGTACTACTTGTCCCCACTTGAGCTTGAGCCGCCCCACTCAATGTTGCTCTGTTTGCTGTGACGTTTCGCTTGCTTGAAGCCAACTTTACCACAGCTTGGAGCTCTTTAGCTCTCTCTTCACTTCCATCTTCACCTTTAGACAAACCACTGCAGGGAAACTTCTCCAGGGACGCCAATCCTGCTATCCTGTTCTCCCACATCCACACTGTGCCTGTGTCTGTATATTTGACCACTCATCCACCTCCCACAAGCGACCACTGCATCAGCCCACAAGCGACTACAAGCGACTACACTACAATGGCACCAATCGACACCGCAGCGCCTCTGGTGGACTTCAGCCAACCCAGCTTTTGGGGTACGTTTCATAAAGCATAGCCACGATCCGTCAGTCGATACAAAGACATTACACTACATCCTTGATACATACATAGCTCGCCTTGACACTACCGTTCCCTGTATATATTAACACCAATCACTAACCTCTCTCACACACACAGCCGCCGCAGCCTTCATCGTCTTCAACCCAACCTTCTGGAACACCGCCGCCCGCAGCGAATATCACAACAAGACCCTCACGCGCCTCGCCGGAAACAACGCCTACCGCGGCTGCTACGCCCTCGCCGTCACCATCTTCTCCCTCGGCATCGCCCGTGACTTCGTGTACGAGCGCGCCCTGCGCGCCCAACCAACCCACCCCGCCCTCCTCTCTCCCCTCTCCCAAGGTCTGGCCGTCGGCCTGCTCCTGAGCGGCAACACACTAGTGCTGAGCAGCATGTGGGCGCTCGGCGTCACGGGAACATACCTGGGCGACTACTTTGGTATCCTGATGGACGAGATCGTCACCGGCTTCCCGTTCAACGTGTCCAGCTCGCCGATGTACCACGGCAGCACGCTGAGCTTTTTGGGCACAGCGCTGTGGTTTGGCAAGCCTGCGGGTGTGGTGCTGACGGGGCTGGTGTGGACGGTTTACAGCATTGCGTTGAGGTATGAGGACCCGTTCACTGCGGAGATCTACGCGAAGAGGGACAGGGAGCAGAAGAAGAGCAGGTAGAGATCTGCGATGCTGGATTTTGCTGGTTTCATTCAACATGAGTATGCGGTGAGTGGACGCTGTGCTTTTGCTAGCGTGTGTCGTGGGCGAGCTGTGTGGTACATAAAAGTAATAGAACAAAACTGAAAAGCGAAAAAGACCTTTTAAAATGACATTGTCCCTAAAAGCTTGAGACATATCTGTTGAAGCTCCCAAGTTGATGAGACGATTGGGAGGGACGGCATGAATGCCTTGCATGTTGGATGCATATATCAACTAACCACGATCGTCCAGGGAATCCTTCTCTCCGCTGTCTCAACACCCAACCCAATCGGGACCAAGTCCTGCTGTCCGTCCTGCAGCTCCCACCTCCCAGCTCCTCAGCCCCAGCCTTGGCTTGGTCATACTCCACGACCTCTTGGAATTGTGTGTAACATCTCTTTATCTTCTTTGATTGTGCTCAGGTAATAACCAACAAAAACATCGTGCCCACCATGTCCGAAAAGACCGACCTCGAGCTCCAAGCCGATCCCAGCATGTCAAAACTAGCCCTTGAGCAGAAGGATGCCAACCCGCAGCCATCCAAGAAAAAGAACAGCGCACGATCAAGGCTGTGGAAAGCATTCTGCATCATCGAGTGCCACTTCATGGCCTCTACTCTGCACGGCTACGCCATCGCCCACGCGCAGCAAGTACACCTGACCAGGTGGGACGAGGTGATGATCCCGGACGTGGAGAACCTGGTAGATTGGATCAAACTGTTCATGGTATGTCCAATTCTTACGAATCTTGTACGTGTGTTCGAATGGGCATGACGCTAATCCACAAACACGTGCAGAGCACCAGCAGCGAGCGCCTCTTCCCCTGGATGAACTCGACGGCGTTCTTCTTCGTCGCTCTGGCCAATTTTGTTGGCTATGCTTGCTGGTACTTTGGCAGCAACATGGAGACTGATAGGTGTCAGCGGCACGTTCTCGCGTTGGTCACGGGTGTTGGCTATTTTTTGGCGTTGGGTCTCGGGTTTGGACCTTTGATTAGTACGTTCTGTGTTGCGCCGCGGGCTGTGATTGTGGGTTTGCTGGTTAGTGATTTTGTGCATTTGGTGGTTCCGGGGTTGCAGCGCAGAGTAGACGATGCGGCGAGTGGTGAGGTCGAGAGTGTGGCGGAGGAGAAAGCTTGAGATTTGATAGAGTGAGGCAGTTGACCTTCTGTGGTTTCATGAATGCTGTGGCGTGGCTTGGGGTCTACGACGCTCTTTTGGTCTCTGATTCAACATAAGACATACTTCGTGGCTTTGGGTGCTCTCACTTTGTGTTCTTTGGTCAGTATTAGGAGTTAATCGATGATGACCAGTTTGATTCGTAACTGGACCGGAGTTCTCGCCTCACGCACAAGTTCCGTGTCATGAGGAGATCAAGTACTGACTGGCCATCGATTGTTGGAAAGGGTGATCTGAAAGGCCCTTGGAGCACCCCACGGCACACACGGCGCCCGAGGACTCACAGAAGCACATAACATTATAGTATAATCACCCAAAAGAAGACACAAAATGTATTCGAGACAAAAGATGGTCGCCCTGATGTTTGATCGATGAGTTTAGATAGAATTACATAAGTGTTTGATATAGACACTAGACGTCCCTACACGTACACGCACATTTGCATTTAGTAGAGCTTGTCTTGACAAACAGGATGCCTGGAGTCTTCATAGCCAAAGAACTTGACGATAAAAGAAAACGTAACAGTAGCATGTCTCGTCAACCTTTGCCATGTTTGACAGGGGTCCGTTCTAACGTGGAACCAGGTGAATCTCAGTACAGGTCCGGACGTTGTACCGTGATCTCGACGTGGCAATCGAGCCATGGTAGTGATCAAAGTCTATTGTGGAAAGGAGGCACTTCACTCCTGACCGTTCACGGTCTATGAAAATCGTTATCCACGCATGTAATTCGCCAGCCGCTGTCTACGTCCAAGATATGCCGCTTTTAGGATTTGGTCTAAGTAGAATGCAATACTTAAAACGAAATGAGATTATCTTGACGCTCGCATGTACAAGACGTAGAAGCTTTCGTGCCAGGTAGCCATGATCGGATAAAACATTAAGGGTTCAAAACAAGGTGGACTCGGATGCAAGAAGAAAAGGAAATGTATAAAAATGCTATAAGACATATAGAAAATGGTGTATATGGGTTCCTCGTTTTCCTCGGAACGCACAAGTGATACGAAAATAAAAAGGTCGTTTCTAGGAGCCATCACTCAATCAAAGCAAGCTTGCTGGGATCGCCGCTTAAGCGGTGGAAGTGGTCTCGGGGTGCTCTGCCTGCCACGAAGCGGCAGCAGCAGCGGCGTTCTGGGCCCAAGAAGGAGCCTCGGTGGCATCGGTGGCGTTGCCGCCGGTCTGCAGAAGCTGCTCGCCAGCTGAAGCGTCCTGAAGCTGCTGCTCCTCATCGGAGAGCTCGTCAGAGGGGGTGACATCATTGACGGCGTCCTCCTGGGACACGCCCTCCTCAGGCTTGGGGGAGTCCTTAGTCAGAGCCTCAGTGCGAGGGCGCCAGTTCTTCTCAGCCATGGCCGCGAGACGCTCGCCCATCTCGGCGAAACGCATGGGGGCAGCGGCGCTGTCACGCTTGGCGATGCTGGCGTCTCCGACGCTGTAGGTGGACATACGGAGGGGACCACCGCAAGTCTGGCCGTCGTTGCCGGAGCAGGGCAAGTGGCAGGACATGTCAACGACGCGCGAGCTGAAGCCGCCGAGAGCGTTGCCACACCAGCACTGGTTGCCCTCCTTGAGACCAGCGATGGCCCAGCCATCGCCAGAGCAAGACTCGGTGCATCCGTCAACGCTGACGGTGTTGTCGGAGAATTGCTGGTGCTCGAGCGCAGCGCCCTCGTCGTCGCTCCAGCAGCCGCTGTAGGTCATGTTGCCACCGTAGACCCATTCCTGGGGGATCGAGTTCATGTAGGGACCGAAAGCATCCTTGGCGTTAGGGTCGGGGTGAGGGTTGTCGCCATCCTGGGCACGAGGGTAGCCATAGTCGAAAGCGACATCGTTGTTGCCGTCGAAGTTGTCGTGGAAGAGACGGGACTGGCCAGCGGGAGAGTTGAACATGCGGCCGTTGTCGTGGGAAGTGTCAATTAAGTCGACAGTGTCGCAGTTGTTGCCCTCAGCATCGTCGCAAGACGGGCGGAACCAGTCGACGAAGTTGAAGAAGCGCTCGTTACGGTTCTGACCGGTGGTGTTGGCACCGCAGGCAGAGCTGTGGTCACCCATGTCCTGCAGAGCACGGCCCCATGCGATCATGCGGGACTGGAAGTTCTCGACAATGGCATCGCGTCCCTTGGCGACGAGCTCAGCACCGTAGGTCATGGGGTAGTCCTCGAACTTGCTGAAGCCCTCGCGGTAGTCGTCGTAGGTGGGGCAGTCGGGAACGTACATCGGGCGGTACTCGTTCAACCAGGTGTAACTGCTAGGGTTTCCGATCCAGTACACAAGACGGGCAGATGTGTCCAACTTGTCGCCAATAGCAGCATAGCGCGCCAACATCTGACCACCCATGGAGTGGCCGACGAGCACGATGCTCTTCATGTTAGGGTAGACCTCCTTGTCGTCGAAGTGCTTGACGATCTCGTCAAGAATGTAGAAAGAAGAGATATCTCCCTTACTGTCGCGAGGGTATTGGTTGTTGCCGCCAGCGGACCACTGAGAACCGCTCCAGACAAGAGCACTGGTGTTGGAGCCACGGCCAGCCTTTTGGTTAGGGTCCCATGGGTAAGCAAACTCCTTGTCGGAACCACTGGGGAAGTAAGGTGCGAGGACAGAGACGGTGTCACGGTTGACTTTGGGGTTGTAGGATGTTGCGGCGTTAAGCGCGTTCAGTCCCTATGTATTGTCAATAATCGGTACGTATTGATGGAATTCGTTCTTGCACACGTACATCGTTCTGGTATCCCCATGGATCGCGAAGGAGACCGTGAATAGGGATAACTGCACGTTGGATCTTGGACTGGTCGGGGCGCTGGCCGGTGGTGTTGAGAGATGCATAATTAATGAGGGTAAGGTTGGCATCGCCACCCTTGGGGTCCTTGATCTTCCAGAAGGCGATCTCTGAGTTTGCGACTTCGGGAAGAGTGCCGGGAATGACATCGCCGGCGTACTGTTGAGCAGAAACCAAAGAGGCGCTGGCAAGCGCCAGGGTAGCAGGAGAGAAACGCATCTTGACCGTAAAGAGTGAGTCAAGAGTGCTGTGCTATGTTAGGGAGCGACAGAATATAACAGAAAACAAGAACAAGAAATGCTCCACAATCGCGGCAGCAGTAGCCAGGGATAAGTAGGTAACAAGTCAGCTGTCGACGAGAAAGGACTCGGCAGGTGGACTAGATACGAAGAATGAGCCGCTCGACGGGCGTGCTGGGCGGCCGAGAGGGCTGCTCTCCGTGAGACACACATGGCATCCCGCTAATTGATCTGAACAGGGTGGATCTCTCGCGACACACTAGCCCTGACTCTGCACGCGCATCAACCACTCCGGCCGGCCTGCTCTGCGCAACCCGCTGGCTCGCCCGTTGAGAGATCGACTGTGAGTGCCATCTTGGTCGCGTGGAGTTCGAGAGCGAGACTCTCTAGCTGGCTGCCCCCAAACTATACTGGACCGCGAGGTGTAAAAAGCCACGATAACGCATACTTTCGGTTGCCGGCAAAGGCGCTTTTAGACATGTCGCCTACTACGCCGTCAAGGCTGTACCTTGTGCCTGAAATTTCGCGTAGCAGCCCGTTCAATCGGATCGCCACAACCGAAGGAGCCGCAGCGCCTCAAAGGCTTGAGTGCATCGAGGGCGAGTGCGCGTTCGGCGTAGGGCAGAGCAACGCGCAGGACACGGCGTGCCGCGTTCAACTAAACTCTCCATCAGCCGCATACGTATGACGAATGGAGAATCCTGGTCTATCGTTCGGCAGATATGTGTTGGTCCCGTAAAGCATATTATTCAACACCGATGGATGATCGTAGCGAAGATATATTTGGCACAGGCAGACCATGTCCAACTACATCGCTGCCATCCTCCTGCCAACTGCCAAGCAGAGAATGCATGCTCTCGCGTACGACAGCGCTGGCCAAGGTGCAAGAGGTGCGCGTGGGATGTTGGCGACGGGCAGGGCATTGGCTGAAATTGGCCAGTTGCAGGCATGCCGGACATCTAAATTTGTTGCTGCTTGCCATTCCCAGGTTGGCGTTCGCACTAAAGGTCAACCGTTTGCTTGCCCCCGGGCTTGTCGATATCCACTTTTGCCTTGGTCGCGTCAGGTAGAAAATTAAGGAGGCGCCTGTCGTGCACTGTTGTCTGGGGGACGCCACCACGTAAGGCTGTTCGTCATGTACAGTGCAGTCATCGCTTTTGCCTTATACTAATAGACGCTGTATAAGAACATGAGTAGACATTGAATGTTATTGTCAGACTCGCGGAGGCAGATCGTAACGGAGTAACCTCCTGTCCGCCACTTTTAGGAAACACGGAGTAGTCGATCCCTACATGTAACGCTCTAGGTCTTAGACTTTGGCACTCGCGAGAGATACAGCAACGGCGTGTGTGAGAAGCGTGAGGAGCCGTTGACTTACCCGACCCAATTTTTGCGAAGATCTTTATGGCGGAGCTCGCGCCTAGAATTGTGGAATCATGGAGTCGTAGGCATCAAACATCCCAAAAACAAGATGATTTCGAGGACAACCTGACGTCGTGTCTCCGGCATACGTACTCTCTCTAACCCTACCGGGCTTCATGCAACATCTATCTTGCGGAATCTGGTCGCAGCTTACCGTGTCGCAGATGCGCAGCGACATTTTTTGGGTGCGGAGCTGGCCAATGCGTTATCACCTGAGATCATGATGCTCTCTCCTTGATATAGCAATGGTATGCGATATGTGGTCGTGAATATGGGTCACTTGCTGCTGGTTGGCAACCCGTGACTACCTCCTATCAATCTAACTCGACGTCCCGTGTGCTGTACGTACGCCATCGAACCTATCGTTGTGTTTACCTAAGTTCCGACTGCATTAGCTTCAATTGTTCCCAGTGTGACGAGCCGTTCATGCATGCTCAACAGCCTCGCAGTCAGGCGACCATTCGTCAGGGACATTCAGCAGATCGGATAGGGAAGTGCAAAGAAGCTTGAATTCGTCGCTTCTCCTCTGGTGTGAACGGCAACGCTTCGGCTGATATCTGGCAATCTTGCGCATCCGACGATCTTCGGTATCTACCGCTTCATCGATGATGTTACCATTGGCTAAGTCACCGAAAGACGTTGCTGTAGAGAAGAGTCGGAAGGTGGGCACGAGTACACTTTGATCAAAACTTTTCCTCAGCGACAGACGGGTGCCAAAAGGATAGCTGCTCCCGATCTACGTACTGAAGACAAAAGAAAGAAACATCTCGACGTTGGCAGGACTCGAACCTACGCCCCCGAAGGGAATTGATTTCTAGTCAATCGCATTAACCACTTTGCTACAACGCCTCTGGTGGATGCAATTTGTGGCCCATTTAGAAATATATACCTTACAAAATGAACGAAAAGCTGCTCTGCGTTGCTGTGCGATGCCTACATGAGATTTGGCAACCTTTCATGCTAAGGGATGGTTGTGATTCATGAAGACATGAAGCTGAGAAGCCAAGAGCAACAAAAAGAATGCGAGGAAATGAGGATTTACGCTGTCGTGAGGTTGTCAAGTAATGTACTTTAACCGTCTGGCATCCGTTCCAAAGTCTGCAAGACTAAGAAACCTCGCCTCGGGAGAAGCTGAACGCAGCTTGATTCTCATAGCAGCAAGGTTATGTGGCGGCTCTCCCAACTGCTTTTTCATGTGTAGTGCATGACAGTCACGAACACGATAAGCACGAGCTTGCACAGATAAGCTCGGTAGTCCATCATATCCACAGCTCCGGGAACAGGACAACTGATCATTGATAAGCCCATTACATCTTGTCTCACCAATCGTGACCCTCTGTCATACCAATCCTACCACTCACAATGCCACTCCCTCCCATCAACCCTCCACTAATCAACTCCGCAAACCCATGGGCAACAACAAAACAAGACCTCCAAACTCTCTTCGACTGCCCCCATACCGGCTCTGTAACCACACGAACAAGCCTCATCCACGCGTTCGAACACAATGACTCCATCCACCAATACACCTTCTTCGACCCAGTCTCTCACTCCACTCCGAACCCAGATCAACCCACCAAAGACCAACACATTCCGCCAAACTACGCCGCCAGCCTCAATACCCTAGGCTACAGCCCCATCCCCTTAGCAACCTACCTAACCACTATTATCGAAATCGCCACATCCTCAACAGCCCCTCACAGCGCGACCAAACCGTTCATTATATCAGTAACAGGCAGTGCCTCTGCAGTCGCCCAATGCTACACTCTCATCACGGCTGCACAGCGCAAAATCCCTAACCCGTTGTGCATGGAAATCAACCTCTCGTGTCCCAATATCCCCGACAAGCCTCCGCCCGCCTACTCCAAAACCTCCATGGTCGAGTACCTCGATGCTCTAGCGGACGTAGACGAGAGCAGCGATGATAATGCAGGCAAACGAGTGGCGATCGGTCTTAAATCGCCCCCGTACACCTACCACGATCAATTCCAAACACTAATCGACGCTTTGCTCGCGACACGTGGCAATGTGGACTTCATCACCGCGACGAACACTCTAGGCTCGAGTTTGGTGCTTGATGGCGATGGGAGTGGCGACCCTGCGATTAATTCGGCGAGTGGGTTGGGGATTGGAGGAATGGCGGGCGCGCCGCTGCATCCGCTTGCACTAGGGAATGTGAAGACGATTAGGGGAATGTTGGACCGGGAGGAAAGGTTGAGAGGGGTGGAGGTTATTGGTGTGGGAGGGGTGAGTGATCGGGCTGGGTTTGAGAGGATGAGGGCTGTGGGTGCGAAGGTGGTTGGGGTTGGGACTGGGCTGGGGAGGGAAGGGGTGGAAGTTTTTGGGAAGATAGTTGGGAGTGGTTTTTGAGGTCGAGGGTGAGGCTGTAGATGCAAGGAATCAGTTATCCTTATACAGTGATTGACATGGGCGAATTTACAGTGTATTCTTCTGAAGTGCTGTATCATTGGATCATCGTAAGTCTAGATATATCGGTTGCAGGAAAGGTCAATTGCACGAGTTATGCGTGCTGCAATATTACGATCTCCTTACACCTCAGCGTAGAGGTCACTGAATCGAAAGTTAGCATTGTCATCCATGATGAGAGTAAACTTCCGGGCACACTTACGTTCTGCGGCCCTGAGGCAAGCCTTTTCTCCTCTCCTGCACAAGCTCCTGGTCGATATCGGCAATCAAAACCTCAGGCTCGCCACGCCACTCGCCAGACGCCTCCTGGAGGATCTCGCCCCAAGGGCTGATCACAACACTATGGCCGTAGCTTGTACGCTTCTCGTTGTGCGCGCCAACCTGGCCAGCAGCGATAACGTAGCACAACGTCTCAATGGCGCGAGCCTGTAGCAAAGGCATCCAGTGGATGCGACCAGTGTCCGGGTGGAAAGCAGAAGGGTAGATGAGCACTGTAGCACCATTGCGCTTGTTGTGTAGCGCCAGCTCGCTGAAGCGCAGGTCGAAGCAGATTGCTGAGCCGATCTTGCCAATGCAGGAGTCGAAGGGCTTGATGATCTCTTTGCCGAACTCGACGCTGTCGCTCTCCATCATCTTAGGACCATTTTCCTGGTTCATGTCGAAGAGGTGGATTTTCTGGTAGCGCTGGGCGATTTCGCCAGTTTCATCGATCCAGAGCTGTGTGTTCTTGATTTTCTTGGAGTTGGGATCGTCGCTGGGCTCGTGGACACCGACAGAGATGGGAAGAGAATGCTTCTTGGCGAGATCCTGGAGACCGAGGACGAGGACTGACTTGTCGACGGACGTGCAGAGCTTGAGGGACTCCTCGGGGCCACTGCTGATGTAATCGGTGGCCTCTGGAAGGAATACGGCCTAGAAACTGTTGTGAGCGTTTGGGCTTGTGAGGTGTATATCTGGGTGGCTCACCTGAGCGCCTTCGGCAACAGCCTTGTCAATGACAAAACGACATTGCTTCAAGTTCTCCTCCAAGGAATTCACCGAACAGATCTGACCGACAGCCTATGCATGTTAGTCTGGGGCGTTTGCCACTCGAATCGCGCCAGTGAGAACTTACAATGCGAACCATGATAGCCAAATTTATGTGCTTGGAATGAAGTAGACCGTTCCTGCAATTGTATAATGGGGTATCTTGAAAGGAAAGAGAACAAACGATTGGAAACCCCCGTGTACGTATGTGTGCGTGTATAGGAAAGAAAGCAGGACTTCAAGAAAGGCAGTGTTGTCAGATAAGTAGTCGGTCAGCGTGCAGGCTCTTATTTGGCGGTCTAGTATGCGCCTAGTATGATCTCGTGGGATCGAGTGGTAATGGAGCGATCACATTCGGTGCAACTAAAGAACGATGCTCGATTTCTCTAGACTATCGAGCCGCGGAATGCAAAATGCCGTCACCAGACGCAGGTACCTGTAGGACCCCGTAGAAGACTTCGATCCACAAAGATGGCCAAATTTCTCGGGACAGTCTACACGCTGCTGAAGGGTTGAAGTATCAGATTAAATGAGCACAAAAGAAGGCAGTATAGTCACTATACAGGAATATGAGTAGAATATAGCTGATTATGGTCTTTCAAGTAGCATACTCGTCGAACGACGAATTGTTGTAACATCGTCGAAGTGATCGGCTTACCCCAAGGGTTTCGATCCGATCTGGCAGTCGCAACCCTAGTCTAGCGGCATGGCTGTCAGGGAAAGGTCAATCACATGTGATCGATTTGTAGATTCACATTCCCACATTCCCACATTCGACATCACCTCACTTCAACCATGAAAGCACCCTCTGTGCTCTGCCTCCAGGCATTACGCTCTCTCGCCCTCTCAGAGGCTCGTCCATCATGCCTCCAGTCAGCACGCAGAGCATACGCTTCTCTGCCCGACCCAAAGAACCCAAAAACAACCACGAATGCGCCTCCGCCAGCTAAAGAATACAAGGCACCATCCGAACAACCTGGCTACAAACTCCGCGAGAAGAGCGACAATGCCGAAGAGTTCACACCTACTCCCCTCAGCCGACCCATCGGCATGCCCAACCCGCCCCAACCAGACGAGAACATGGGCCGCGATGCCCGCTCCCTGCGCCAGCGCCGCGACGACTTCGTCAACTACGACAAGCATCTTGCGCGCCGCTCCAAGATGACCAAGCAGATCGCCAAGCCCTACTTCCGCGACTGGAGCAACCTGCGCTTCCACAAGGGCAAGCAGTTCATTGCCAACTCGCGCCTGTTCAGAGCCGAGCATGCGCTCTTCTTCCCCAACTTCTTCGGCAAGACGCTGCGTAAAGATGTGGTCAAGAACAACAAGAACGACGGATATGGCGGTTTGGGACGCGGCACCTGCGAGGTAATGGAGGGCAAGGTCTCGGTTGTCAGCATCGTCAGCAGCCAATGGGCAGTAAACCAGGTCAACTCGTTCTGTTCGAAGAAAGAGAACCCCGCTCTGCACGAAACTCTGCAGAATGCGCAAGACTGCGCCCAAATGGTCGAGATCAACTGGGAAGAGAACTGGTTGAAGTGGTGGATTTTGCAACTCTTCAAGGGCAACTTGCGAAAGCAGAGGACTTTGGAAGAGCAAGGCAGGTACTTCATGGTCCGCCGCGGTGTGTCGGATATTATGAAGGAAGCGATCGGTTTGTTGAACGACAAGACCGGCTACGTATACTTGGTGGACGAGCACAACAGGATCCGCTGGGCTGGCAGCGCGATTGCCGAGCAGCAAGAGAAGGAGAGCTTGTACACCGGCCTCAACAGGCTGATTCAAGAAGCCAGGATGCCTAAGCCGGAGAAGCCGGTGCAAAGCCTGGAAGATGCTGTTGCGGAGGTGATCGAGGAGCCCAAGGGCGGATCCGCCTAGGGATGGACCACATAGCTCAAGAGGATGTTCGCAAAGATCGACATTCGGCCATGTCCAAGGTGCTGAAGGAGGACGCGCAGCCAATTCTCTGTCTACGCACGAGACGCACTTGTTTATCAAACCATTGTTTGAGGACGACACTTCTTCACACAACGAAGATCCAAACTCGTCCGCCAGGTGGCATACCAGCGGAAGACTCATCTCTTGAGCAGGATCATGATAGCCGCCAGAGTCTCGAATCGGAACGAAAGCAAGTTACGAAGCTCGCCTATGTGTGGCGTCCACATATGTAAGATCAGGAGGAACGCATAGGAAAATACTTATTTACCCAATTTTTACATCTTTGTTATATACACCGAGGCACGACTGTACAACAACATGTATTATTATACAACGACATCTTCTCCACCTCAAATTTCTTTGTGAATGTTGTCAGAATACGGAGAACATTTCTTTCTTGGTACTGAAGAACTCAAAAGATGTTGAACCACGGCTCCTGCTCCATCAAATTGCACTGTGAAGCCTTCCTTGATCAACAACTGGAATCCGAGAACCGGATGTGAACCTATCGAACCGAGCTGCTGTATGTAGCTCCTGCTCGTACGACGCTAATAAGGCATGCATGATACTGAAACCCTTTATTGAAATCGATCAAATTGTCTCGAGACTATGATTCGTCTGAAAGAAGCAGATACAAGCACTCCAAATCACAACATCTTCCTTCCACTCCCCGTCCCTCGCCTCCTAGAAGTAACAGGATTGACACTCCTATCCGCAGCGCTAGCTCGACCGAGACCAGAGCCGCGTTTCGGCGCTGAGGCTTTGAGCACTTTGACACAGTTTCCGAACGCAATCGCCACGGACTGCGAGTCGAGAGCGGCGGATGGGCCAGGCTTGGTGACGTACAGCGCCTGGTCTGCTTCTCCTGAGGGTGAAGAGGTGGAGATGTCGAGGGTCTTGAGCTCGCCGGTGAGAGAGAGGGAGTATGCTTCCCATTCATCTTGGATCGCGTCGATGAGGTGCTGGGAGCGGGCGCTGCGGCGGTGGCGGAGCTGGGACGAGTGAGGAGGCGAAGGTGGTGGTGAAGGAAGGCGTTTGCGGATGCCAACAATGGTGTGAGAGGAGAGGGCGTGCCAGGCGCCGGGGCTGGGTAGGTTGTGAGTGATTTGACTGCTGTCGTGGATTGTGTTGCAAATTGACTGTAGCCCTCTGAGGCAGTAATCGAGGTGTTCTGATGCGATAGCCTCGCTGCCTCGCACATCGACGACGAGGTCTTGGGGCTTGCCCTTCTCTGAAGCCACAGCAAGGCCTTGGATTGCTATTGAGCCACAAGCATCGCATCGTGTACGCTGTCCGAGGACCAGTCTTGCCTTTTGGCATTCAGCGACCGTGCGTAGAGTCGTTATCACGGTGAGTGTACGGACGTCGACCAAGTACACCCAAGACCCCGAGCTCACAATGATTATCTCGTCTTCACTATCGGGAAAGGGCTCGATTGATACCGCCCCGGAGACAGACTCAAGATGAAGTGTAGACTGAGAGTCAGAGGAGACGCACTGTGCCCAACCGGTGCTCTCCCACGAATATGACGTGAGATGTGCATCTTCCGAGACGGCGAAGAGTCGCTTTCCGTAACCCTCGAAGTTGATGATCGACGCTCCCAGAAGTGAAGTTTCCGACAAAGACTTAACCTCAGGTGCTATAGTGTTGTTGAGACGCACAGTGATACTTCGGCCACCAGATGTGACCAGCACGAAATACTGCTCCTGGCCTTGAGCGGTGGGTAAACGCTCGAAGTTGAACTCGACGGCTGGATGGTCGTCTGGATAGCGGAGTGAGCATTCGAGGAATCTGCGAGATGTGCGCGAGAAGATCAAGACCTCGTCGTTAGAGCAGTGGAACGCGAGAAGCTCGCCCGCGTCATCAATTGCAATGTCACGGATGGGCCAAGTCAGCCGTGCACTTAGCTCGGGAGTCAAGTTGTCGACCAAGCAAGTGGCCTGTGTCTTGTCGTACACAGACACAATGATTGAGCGATCGAGACCTATGGTCACGAAGTAGCCCTGAGAAGAGCTGGCGATCTTAACAATATCCAAACTGTGAGGGAGCTCGATGTGTTGTATGCTCAAGCCGTCTTCGGATCGCTCGGACGTTTCTGCGGCAGAATCCGGCGCTTCGTTCCACAGTAGAAAGTTCATCAGCACGGCGACAAATGCCACCACGAACACCACCACGACCGCAAAAGGATAGAAGTGGTGCAATGCTAGTCCGCGAAGAGCGCTCGCCACAGCATCCATACCCTTTGGAACACCCGTACGATCCGCTCCAGAAAGCACCACGATGAGTGGAGAAAAGATGCGGATGACAAGATTGTGAGCGCCAGGCTTCACCAGACGCATTACTTCCCGTGCTGTGTCAAAGTCCTGCATACGGATCCACTCGCCCGGCGTGAGAGTTGCGTTCATGGGGGGCGAAGCGAAAGACTCATATTCACTCAAGTCGTCCTGGTTATGGCCAATGACGAACCCGAGCAAATGCCGTAATTTGACGCCAGTCTCCTTTTGTTCGAAGAAGTGGTAGTTCAAAGAGAGTATGAATGTCGTAGTCACCGCGGAGCCTGCCATGCGGGTACTGAAAGGTACGCGGCCGTGCATGAGAGCATCGAACCATGAACGCTTTGCGGGCGAAATGCGCCTATTTGGTGATCTTTGATTGGATCGAGCGTTAAGGTCTTGGAGTTCCAAGCGGCGAATGTCGACATTGAGGACTGCAACGAAGAAAGTAAGAAGGAAGAACGTATCGAAGAATGTGGCGATGATCGCGTATGCGCAGAATGCTTTGACACCGGGTGACACGATAGTGGAAAGCAGCCACAAGATGATCAAGTTTTGCGCTGCCGTTGCGATCGAAAGTGGACCGACGTCGCCCAATGCGTTTGCGATACGCAAGTCCGTAGCCATTGTAGGCGGGTAGGCCAATATGGCGTTGATCAAGCGGAACATGCTGTTGGCCATGGTGTCAGCGATCGTTTACCATTTCCAGACTCAAGAGGCGTGACGAGCTCACTTTTCAATACCGATGATCAACACAATGAACGGGTAGGCATTCTTCGGAATCGTCGCCAGATTAATCCTCAAAACGCCGCAGATAGTGATACTAGCCACGATCGATGTTGTGATTTGCGTGATTGCAGTAACGACCAGACCAAAGCGACTGTGAAACGCCTTCAGTCTCCGGAGACTCAAGAGCACGTATATAACCATGCCTGCGTATGCAAACGCAAGAGCGGCATTTTCCTTGAAGCTCAAAGGTGTAAAGCTGAACTCGTAGACTTTACTTCGGCTTATCTCACCGTGCGGTGGGTAGAGGGTACAGTTCTCGCAAGCGCTGCCTTCTAAAGAGTGCATTTTGTCTTGCCACTTTCCACCAACGCCGTTCTCGACTTTGTTTAGGAGTGTAAGCACAAGAGCATCAGCTGCGACCAGCTTGCGGTGATGGAACGTCTTGCCGGCTAACACCGATGCAGGACGCAGGGCCACGTTCAAAGAGGAAGAGCTTCGGGACTGCTCGTTTATCGTTTGTACAATGTCTGCATCATCATCGATTGCTGCTGCCGAATTGTTCCCTGAGACTGCGTTAGACACGTGTAAGCTTTGTTGTCGATGGAATGTTGCCTACAATACATCAGGGGAGAGTGATAACCCCATGAAAGTTCGCTTGGGTTGAGATGGTCTCCAAACTCCGAGAAAGTCGAGGCCAGTCGCTCGCCTCCGACTAGACTTTGTTGAATTGTGAGAGCACTTTTCAATACATCCTTCTCCAGTGCCCGCATATATGAGCCGTGGACCCAGATCTGGCGCATTTCGACGTCGGCCTTTTGCCCATCAGACACATCGATTGATCGTGCGGATGTCCAAACATGACGAGGTATGCTGGTAAATCCCGCCGTGGGATTGTCTGACAGGAATACTGTTGGATAGCCCAGAGCGACACCGACTGCAACCGAAAAGAGCATGGTCAACAGCCAATGCTGTGCCACCAACATGCCATGCCGATAGAAAGCCTTGCGGACGACATGGTCCTTGGAGAGGCGTGGAGGCGCAGTGGTTCCACGCAATGGGTAGAGGAGATACCAGATCATATCGCTTTAGTGCTTGGGTTGTTTGAGTTCATATGAGCTGGGTTGTGAAGGTCTCGACAGCTGTAAGGCTGATGTTCATCCTTTCTCGCCACGTGGTTGCGTATGAGTGAATGGGACCAGTCGCGCCAACAAGAACCGGATGTTCGGTATACTCTCAAGCATGAACGTCTCTGGACTCATGTGTTTAGCGTTCAAGTGGAGGCTCCGCTAATTTCTCCATTGTCAGACATCAGACCATTTTCAATGCCATCTTCAAGACGAATAGTCAATGCATTCGGCTAACTGCTTGCGAGCGCCGGGCCGGGTCGGTCGGAAGCGGGGCACTAGGGTTGGACCCTGCATATGGTGGCGAACATCGGAGGCGCAGCGTCACTCATGTAGACAAGCAGCTCACGAGGCATCCGTCTTCGTTCTTCCCTATCATCAACAACATCTTTCACCTCTCAACTCTAGTGCTGAGCACGAACAACACCCATCATGCCGCCCATACCCGGCATGGTCCATTGGCATAGTCTCCTTGCGAGGCATGCCAAGAGTCTCAAGACTGCTTGGACCCGCGCCAGCAGAGCACTCGATGCTCAGCTGGTCAGAGGATCTCAGGCTCAACTCGAACCCATACTTGTACGCAACAAGCAACCGCTACACAAACTCGCCCGCATCCGCCAGAGCCAGTCCCGCTGGTACAGCACTGCTCGTGGCTCTCTCGAAGCCACAGTGAGGCACTTTTCGACCACTGCTCCCCGATCAGGACCCAAGTTCGATCGCGCCTCTCTTCCCAAGTCGAGGGTCAGCGCTCAGATCTCCCAGTCGTCTGGTCGTGCACCATTCGCTTCGACACTACGACCGAGTTTGACGGGTGGTACACTAGGAAGAACAGCGGGAGGATACACACTCGGGTCAGGCCGCATTGGAGGCGCACGCCACTTCTCTCACGGCCCAGCTGCTCAAGCGCAGGTTGTGCAGAATGTCTCACAAGCTGTGCGCGCCTTCTTCATTTCGGGCCAGAAGGCTCAGTTTGACGGTGTGTCTCCCACGACTGGCGAGAAGCGCTACAAGGCTGTGACTGCGCTGCAAGACGAGACTGGTCGCAAGATCCGTTCCATCCCGCAGATTACTCCTGGCTCCTGGATCGACTTCCCAGTCAACCCGACTATCACCGCTCTTACTCCTCTCACTGGTCTTACTGGCTTCAACTCCAGCACTTCTGAGTCGGTCGACCACCTCAACACCGACGGCCTCATCAACGTCCTGTCCGTGGACTTCTCCCGCGCACCGAAAGACCTTGCCGCCGTTCTAAACGACTTGAAGCGTCTATCCACGTTGGGTGATCTGCCTATCACCTACCAAGGTGCTAGTCTGCGTGTGCACTTCCCTGGCTGCGATTCAGACACCGTGGAACGCATGTGTGCAGAGCTCAACATTACGCGAGGCACAGTCACACAAGATGAGGCCTTCGACGCATTCGCAGGTACTGAGATAGCACTGCTATTTCCCTTCGCTCCTAGCGAAGATGTATCCGAATGCGAGAGCCTCTTCGACTACGAGCCGGCGCCCTACAAACAAAGCCCATTTATTCATCTTGAAGACATGCTTACGCCATCGGAAAGTGCCCAAGACTACTCGACACATTTCGACTCTGGCCTTGAAGACGTGCTCGCGGAGGACCCTTGGCTGTCAGATCCCTCCGGATTCGAATCGATTCGCTCTGGCAGCGATCTGTCAGAGAAAGGGAACCCACTCGAGTACCAGGGTCTCGAAGGCATCTATCGTTTCCTTGAGCAATGTGACGCTGTTCGTCGCTAGCGAGAGAGACGAGTCAGAATTGGGCATGGCGTTTGTTTTGATTTTAGGAACGATGAACACGAAGCAACCGGCATCATCGGCTAAGAATGTATACCCCCCTCATGGTTGTCAATTGGCGTTATGGACTTTCTTTTGTAAAAGATAGCTGCAAGCTAGCTTGAATCGACAAATCGTTCTTGCATACCTGCACACAATATCAATCATGGCAACGATTGTGACCATTGTGACAGATGAACACTGGTGTCGAAATCACCTTCTGCTATGAAAGAATCATCATACTTCATGTTGTCGATGCCTAATGTTGCTCAGAGTGGCTGAGATACTAATGTAGTCTAGGTATTTCGAAATATCCCACCAACGCCATCGCTAAACCATCACGCTTTTGTCACACCCCCAACGGAGTCCTCATTCAAGCCGGTACCGCCGCACCACCAACATCAACCGAAGCTCTTTTTCTCTTCATCCCCCGGATCGGCTTGCGAATCATTTGTTCTCTGTTGAAATACTCCTCCCACTTCCGCGGATCCCGCACAATCTCCAACCCATGTCCAGCGCCCAAGCAATGCTGCCTCAGCTTCTCCCTGCGCGTGTCAACATAAGCACACGCCGGACCCGCAGGACAAGGCACGCCCGTGGCCGGATCGTGCACGCTCTTGGTGTGCTTCGTGCGATTCGAGCTGTCACTGAAGCCCTCGCCGCAGATCGCGCAGGTGAACTTCTTGTCCGCTTCGCCGTGCACGCCGGAGCGCATGTGCGATTTGAGAAGGTCGCGGTAGGCGAAGGCTTTGCCGCAGACGGTGCATTCGAAAGGTTTCTCGCCGGTGTGCTTTTTGCGGTGGACGTCGCGTTGTTGTTGGGTGACGAAGGTGAGGCTGCAGCCGGGGTAGTCGCATTTGTGGGGTTTCCATTCGGTGTGTGAGTGCAGGTGGCGGGAGAGTTTGGGTTTGGTGTTGAAGACGCCGCTGTCGCAGCCGCTCCAGAGGCAGGGGTGGTTGGAGCCTGAGCCTACGAAGTGGGCGGATTGCACGTGGTGGTGGAGGTCTTGGGGATCTTCGAAGGTCTGGTTGCAGATGTGTGTGCCGTGGTTCCAGTGACAGAGGTACTTGCCATCGGGTTGCAACGCGGTGGCACCTTGCAAGCGACGATGTCCGCCACGGTGTGCTGGTTCGTGCATGGAGGAAACTGTGCTTGCACGTGTACTTCGTGCCCCTGGGGTGAGAGGTGAGCTTTCTATGCTGCCATGGCGAAGAGCAGCACTTAAGAGCGGCTCGATGGAAAGTCCAGAATTACATGGGGCCATGGAAAGATGTGGTGGTTGCATATGTCCATGCCATGCTGTATGTCCTGTTGAGAAGGAGTCGTGACCGCCATGGCCGTGGCTGTGGTTGTGTGAAGGGTGAGGGCAGATGTCTGACATACAACATGTCGTGCATCCGTCTGGTGGGTGGTGATGTTGATGTTGATGTGACTGGTGTAGTTGATGTGGTTGATATGACTGGTGCTGAACCTGAGGTTGTTCTGGGCATGGAGCAGGACAACAGGCACTGAGATCCTCGCAATAGGGGTCTTCACAGCATTCTGCCTCTGTTGGCTCGCTACAGCTAGGGTCCTCACAAGGGCTATGAGCTTGAGGTGGTAGTGGGCATGGCTCATGCGGTAAGCTGCATTCCGCGTAAGATGTGTCGAAGACATCTGGCGAACAGCAAGCAATTGGCTGCTTGTGCATGTTAGAGAACATGTCTTGCTCGCAATGAGGATCACAGTAGGACATGTCTGGACAGGGCAAGTCGCAGCAAAAGAGATCCTCGTAGTTGAAGTGTGAGTGCGTGTGATCGATAGCACAAGCAGCAGCACGGGCAGCTTCCTCGGGAGTCTGGGAGGTCTGCGAGGTAGATATAGAGATCGAAGGGTCCAGTGCTAGGTAGTTGTCCAGCTGACCTGGAGTGGATGGTGGCATTACAGGTTGCCTGTAGCCTGGTAGACCATTGGACTGCATGGTCCTTGCGGCAATCAGGGTCGTCGGATCACCGGCCACCTATAACACAAGGCGGTTGTATACAGATTGCCGGAAGGATATCTGGGAAAAAAGTGTTTATCTGAGCCCTGGCTGTCCGGCGGGTATGTTCTCTGGTCCTGTGAGGAGCCACCACTATTCTGGGATATGTTTCGAGGAGTCGTCAATTGCTGAGAATTAGAAAGATCTGCCTATGGCTCCGAGGATTTTGCTTGCGTCGCTAATGCTTTGACAATTAATGCCGAGAAGGCGTTCGAGACGGAGGGGAACAGAACCATCAAGGTGTTCTGAAGTGACGGAAGAGAATGACAAGCCAATCATGTGAATACAGTTATGTCGTCTCAAAATAGGACAGAATTCGCCATTCGTCTGACGTCTAGCTCCGGAGATAGCTGAGACGCTTATTGTCATGTGCCTGGTACTATGACGAAATATCATAAACTCCAATCGATATACTGTTTATGATGTTGATGCTGAGATTAGGTGTAGATGTGTTCTGGTTAAGCGATGTCGTCGGTGTCTCACCTGTTCCTGACCCTTGCTGAAGACTGGAGCACGCGAACCGCCGCCGAGGCATTGCCAAAGTAGACCCTCCACCCCAAGCTCGACACGGCTGGGCACGTGGAGGCGGGCTATCGCATTCACTGTAGCTAACCGCGCAACACATCTAGACCGCGCATCTTGTCTTACATACTCCAGACACTCTCCTCGTACAGGTCTTCTCACCATGGGCAACTGTTTCGGCAAGCCATCCGACAAGAACTTCAGCGGCGAAGGCCGCGCAGTCGGCTCGACACCTGCAGCAGCTCCAGCAAAGAAGATCGGCACAGCGAACAAGGCATCAGCACCAACCGCCGGCCGAACACTGGGATCGAGCTCACAAGAGCCCAGCGGGTCATCACCTAGAGACGCCGCCGCAAAAGCCGCCGAGGTGCGTACATACCGGTATACCACAGAGCTCAGTCAGGACAAGCCGCGAAAGCATGCGCCTAAGAAGATGGTAGCGACTGCTTGGATGTGAAAGCTTCGAGCTCAACAACTCTGAATGACTGGATACCTACAGACCACGAGCTCTGTGGATTACACCTCAAAGATTAGGACTGAGAGCTGACCATGCTCTATCACTACCAGGAACGAGCCAAGGCGTCGCAAGGCAAAGGCAAGCTTGGCAAGCAGCTCGATGCGCAACGCTCGCAAACACAGTCCGACACGCTGAAGCAGAATGCGCGCGATAACATTGCCGCGCGGGACGCCGACTCTGGGGCGCAAGTGAGACAATACAATTGATTGCAGGTTGTGGAACGAAATAGCGATATGATTCAAGAAAGACGAGGGAAGGAAACTGTGTATTTGCTTATGATACCCTGAAGCTGCGCATTTGAAGGGCCTGAACGAGATTGTGCATAACACCAGCAGAGCTTGCGCATGGAGGTGCATTCGCATGGAGGGTTGGAAGTATATGCATTAAAGTGGCAGCCTGCAAATGTGGGCCTGTGTATCGACCGCAAGGTTGGACAGCCCGAGCTCCTCTTCGATCGCAGTATTCGCGTTGCGATACAGAACGTGAATAAGATCAGGTCCTACAACATCCTTTTTGAAGGCTGGTGCTCAATTGATCTCCCATCGGCGCTGTGTCCCCTTCGCAGGCGCATTCTCGGTGTGCATGTTTTTATGCATGATAGGTCGACGTTTCAGTGTACCAAGTGCGCAGAGCAGGCGGGTGCCTAATAACGGGAATCGCGCAGAGCTCAGTCGTCGAATCCACCAAATTCTCCATCCTCGCCCTCTTCCTCATCCTCCTCTTCCTCTTCACTCTCCTCACCAATCTCCCTCCTGGTCTTCCACCTTCCCAAGCGCTCATCATCCAGTGCCTCCGTAGCCCTCTTCCTTGCCGTCTTGTTAGGGCTGTCCTTGGCCATCTTCTTCAGCGGTGCGATAAGCCTCTCCACAGGCGATGTGCTGTCTTCGTCGGCCTTGTCCAGCTCATCCACGTACAAATCCACAACGTGGTATCTGAGGCCGTTGGGAATCCTCACACTCCGTAGTTCAAAAGGCGTAGTCTCCAAAACGTTCATGTATTCTTCCACAAGCGTCACATCCCAGCCAGCGCGACGCACGTACTGGAAGCCCTCCTGCACGTAACAGCGCACCAAGTACAAGAACTTGTCCATGCGCAAAGCATCGATACTAGCCCACTCGCGAGACATGGTCTGCCAGAAGCCGTCGACGAAGACCAGGAAGTTTTCACGGGTCGGTAGTACGTGCACCAAGTCGGCGAGGTCGCGCGCAAGTTGTTGCTGGTTGCGCGGCTTGTCTGACATCCACATTGTGTAGTATAGGCCTTTCCAGAGCTTCAAGCATTCGGTCGCTGAGAGAGGCGCATTGCGCTTGAGGAATGTGCGGAGGGCAGAGACGGCGCGGTCACGGGTTGTGCGATCTGTGTTGCGGATTTGTTAGATGGGTTGTTGGCAGGCTTTAGGTACCACTGAGCGCTTACTGCTAGATGCGAGTTGCTTGATGAAGGGACTTGAGCCCTGCTGTGCTGTTGTTGTGGCCATTTTTGCGTGCTATGTGGTTTGCGATTGGACAGACGGAATCTTTTGCTATTGATGGACGACGTTCTGGCATCGCCTGTCCAAAAATTTAGCCGGCGATAAGCTTAATCCAAAAGCCGACATCAGGCGCTTGGATTTGCGAGCGCCACGTGCACAGAAGTAAACAGTGAGACGATGAACATCAAAAGACTACATATCTAAGTAGAAACATATTAGCATTTATATTGTAGCTATAGGTAAAATATCCTATAGCTAAAGATAAGATAGGCTATCTAAGCAGAAAATAAAAGGATATACATAACTGAGTAGTTTCTATCACGCTAAACCTAATACAGAGGCGCTAAGTTAGCTAGTAAGCGCTTTCCCACTCAGTCGCTCTCTAAGCACTACATCTCTACTACCCCTCATACCTCCTTATACTACCTTAAAATCACCTGAAAATACTCGAAAATTGTCCGATTTCTTAATTGGCTCGTTCTGCGCGAGATCCGCGCGTGTGAGAGCATGTCCTCGACCCGAGGCGCGCGGTCTAAGGACTCTATTACGGACAGCATATCACGTAACGCACGGGCCACGCATAGGGTCTCAGCACAACAGATCGCTAAGGTCCTATGCCATCGCGAGTTCGACGATGTAATTTATATCCAGATATTAACATGAGCCTTTCTAATCTTCCAGGATAGGTTCCTCAGTTCTTGGTGCGCTGGCGCACCGGAAAGGAGCCCTTAGTCCCGCCGCGAGCTGTTTGCTCATGGCACGATCTGGACGAGCTGTCTGATGCACTTCACTTTATTCAAGCCTATCTCGACGATCTGCCTGCTCCAGGCTCTATCACAGCACGCAAATCTGCCTTCGAGACGCAGGATGCCAACCCTCTGAAGCGAAAGGCGCCCGGAGGCGTGTCACGTGACGACGCCACGAGCAGTGGCCTGCTTACACCACTACCGTCACACCTGAGTCTGAGTCGCTCGCCATCGGTCTCGAGTCTGGACCTGGCGTCTGAAAACGATGAGCAACTTGACTGGCGCTTCATAAATGTCTACAATAGCATCCTCCAGCGAAAGGAAAGGAGGATTTACCCTAAGAAAGTGAGTGAAGGGAGATAGATGCGCGGAGCATGGGCACGTGACTGACCTCTCTATAGCCCAGGTTTGCAAAAATGACGACTATCAACGCGTCACGCCTTCCCAGTGACGAGATGAAGGAGCATGCTGCAGCTACACCTGGACCAATCGCTGCCGCAGAGCTTCTCATCCGAAACGCATTCATGGAGAAGCTCCGCAGCGTACCTGGCGTTTACCTTGAGAATCAAATCGACAACACGACTCCTTCACTGGACTTCACGTTCATCGACAAATTCGTACTGCGAGAGGGAGTGCATGCCATCGATCCTGAGACATATCCAGGGTGCCAGCAGCCGTGCAAGCCGAACATGGGCGGGAACTGCGGCTGTGAATATACGCAACTCTGTGAATGTCTCGAGTATGCAGCTGTCGACGAAGAGAGACTTGCCAGAAAGGACCCAGCACGGCATGCCCAATACCTGGAAGAGCAGGACGCTGGCGGCTTCCCTGACACCGAAGGCTTGCCCAAACGCTTTCCCTACTCGAAGCCCAAACCAAAATCTGTACAGACGCTCACCGAGTTCTACCGTGAGCAACGGCATGCCATATACGAGTGCAACGACAAATGCAACTGCGGCACTGGCTGCAAAACCCGCCTCATCAATAAAGGTCGGCAAGTGCACCTCACTATCTTCAAGACTGCAAACCGTGGATGGGGGGTCTACTGCAACGAGGACCTCATCCAAGGGGAATTCATCGACGTCTATCTCGGCGAGGTCCTGACAAACGAGGAGACTTCCAAGCGTGAAGAACAGGCAGACATTGAAAAAGGAAGCTACCTGTACAGCCTCGACAAGTTCGTCGGAGATGACCCGCACCTAACGGCTGAGACCTGTTACGTCGTAGACGGCCAGTACATGGGGAACGCCACACGATTCATCAACCACAGCTGCGAGCCGAATTGTCGGCAGTACACCGTCTCGCACAACAAGTACGACCTGAGAGTGTACAGCTTGGCCTTCTTCGCGTACGAAGACATAAAAGCCGGCACTGAGCTCACCTTCGATTACCTGGACAAAGACGAAGAAGAGGAAGAAGACGTGCTGCGAAAGCGCGAAGAAGCGATGAACGACCCGGAGAACAAGGATAAGCGTCCCTGCAATTGTGGAACTTCGAAGTGCCGTGGGTACTTGTGGGTGTGATTGGATTTGCGGCACCAATTTGATTGCTTGCGACACGCGGTACAACTGCAACACCGCTCTCGTCGCATGTCACGAAGCCTTTGGCAGTCGTTTCGGTCTTGTTGCATTAGCGGGTTTGGATCTTCCACTTGGAAGGGTGTTTAAGGCGATAGCATTTACTCAGTATTGTATAGGTAGGGTAGGGAGCCAGAAGCGCATGCCCATTAGCAAGCTTCACTGGTGTTCTGAACGAAAGAAAACAATTGTTCGTGTCTTCCGAAGTAGCGTTCGACATGATGAGCAATGGGATTTACTGATTTTGTCCCAAATTTGGAAGCCGCCTCGATATTATTTATCAAGCATTCGAGTGCTGTCCTTCGGTTGCCCTTTAAATGGAATGAATGCCTTACGCCATGGTCACGTGCGCTGACCATAAGCGGCAATTGCAGAGGACAAGAAAATATTTGTTTAACGATGAATAATATTCTTGCTTCACGCGTATCTACACATCCCAGGTCCCTTGAAGAGAAGACCCAACAATGCTTTTATATTCTGCGACTTGCGGCTCGATTTTCGTGCACTCACAGGCGCGCCATTCGCAGGCTTGCCCACTGCTTGAGCCTCCGACTCTTAGCCTTTTTTGAGAGCTCAAATGCCAGGTTTCCAAAAAGCGAAAAAGCGCGAAAACCGAAGACATACTAGTCTCTCTCTCTCTCTCCTTAGCTGATAGACAGCTTTTCCAGTTCCCAGACCAATGTCACCGGGCAGACGTTGAGCCTTTATGCCGTACGCCAACCATGCCATATGTACATGCACAGCGATTATATCCCCCTTGTCCACGTTGTTGAAACTACGACCAGCGCGTCTCAGCTTCCATTACCGCCACCACCATAATGCTTCTCAAGTGACATGCCATGCCCTTACTCTTCAGCCCATCGTCGCTCGCGCACGGACATCTCCTCGCCTTTAGCAGCTCGTGAGCCGTCCACCTCTGCTTTCCACGCCCAGTACTCACCTAGGCGGATCTCGGCATACGAGGCATAGTCGAAGTCGATATTGGAGATAGTCGCCTGAATGAGCGACCACACGCCCCAGTAAAAGCCAGGGACGCCACGGAAGTTGTCGACTTGCTCGTAGAGCTGGTCTATGGCGGCGCGCAGGTCGATTTTTACTGCAAGGTTCTCATTGTCGAGGATGACATTGTCGTAGAAGCTCGTGACGTAGTGGCGCAGGAAGTCGCGACGCTGGGATTTTGTGGGAACGCCAGCGTGATCGCACTCGAAGCCCGCCCACTCGGCAAAGTGGTTTGCGATGTCGAAGGCGGCGGGCGAAGGGGTAGTGTATTCGTAGTCGATGAAGGCAACAGGGTAGGTGCATGAGCTCTTGGCCTCTCCAGTTGGGCGCTGAACAATGACGTTGCCGGAGAGCAAATCGCAGTGCGAGAAGACGTAGGATTTGTTGAACAGGCCGGGAACGTCGGCGAATTTGGCGACAATCGATTCGAATTCAGTGCGCAGGTCCTCTTGTCTTTTTGCTTGTTCTGGTGTATCCGTGGGAAGGGCGTCAATCCACTGGGTGACGACGGTCCATGTGTTTGGTTCGGGTGTGGGCTGTTGTTCTGTAGCCTGTGCACTCTTCTGGCCAGGAGTCTTGCCATTGATTTGTGGGAACGAACTGATAGCCGTGATTGGCAGGCTACCATGCCACTCTCCGAGACGCTTCGCGACTTGCTGGTAAACCTCGGCCTTCCTCAGGTCCTCAGGCGAGCATACGTCTCCTTCAACGTACTTGTACATCAAGCCGTTCTCGAATCGCGCCAACAGAGCCGGTGCCAATCCTCTGCTAGCCAGCAATGTGTGCGAGTTTAGTTCTCTCTGCCTGTCGATCAAGACATCTGTTCCTTTTCCGTATGCTCTTATGAGGATTGCATTTCTGTCGACTTCCGAGGCAGTGTTGCCCGGACATTCGATCGTGGCTTTGGTGAGAGTGTTGGTGATGCCCTCGGTGAAACGCTTGAACTCGATCTTGCCATTGGAATCTTTCCACTGCTCTGGGGCATAGGTCTGGACGAGCTTGAGGGCTGAAGCGTCGGGATCCTCGTTGTCGTAGTACAGAGGGATATATGGTACCGAGTACATGGCGCCGACTGGGGAGTCGATGCGTCCGATAGCAGCGTCTTCAGGAATAGTTATAGACATGCAGGGCAATGCCGCAGGGAGGGCGGTACAGCAGGGTGGTGAAGATCGAGAAACTATACTGTTCAATGGACAGTGCAGTTAGCATCCTAGCTTGTGCCGGACGATCAAGGGTGGTGAGGGCAGAGTCGCTGCAGTGACTCGGGATGTGAGGGTGGTGGGCGTGAGAAAGAGAAGAGAGAGGGTGAAAGGAGGAGAGAGAAAGCAAGGTGATTTGAGTTGAGGAGGAGGAGTGAGTGCGAGGTGTACAGTAGTGCGGTGGTCCACAATAACCGCAGCTCGCGTGTGCTGTGTGCTTGATTTGCACTGCAGCCGAGAGAGAGACAGCCATGGAGGGGTTCGCTTGGGTGGGTTAGACGAGCATTGGCGGCACTTACAGGACACGTGATCCAGACAGCGTGCAGTACAGCGTTCAAGTTACCTAGGGTAGACCGCAGGAGACCACAGGCGGCGGCGGCAGCAGGAGTAGTGTCGTACGGACAGGACTGGCAGAGCCCTGTCGGGGTGTCTGGGCAGAGGAAATAATATTATTTGGGACTTTCTACATCGTACGTGGTGGAGGTAGCGCTGGCTCAAGGGGCAAGTTAGAAGGACCCTCTCTCCTTCTTGCCTTGCTCCCCGAGCGAGGACGTGCGTGCTCCGTGGTGAACATGTGCCAGAGCGAGACCAGATCGGTCTAGGCATGACGATGCCGCCGTACTCATGGCATATGAGTTGCCCCTGGGGTGTTTCAACAAACGTGTGTATCACCTGATGGATGACTCGGCCTCCCGAGACTCGATCGACTCCTTTCACCCGCCATGAATTTCTGTGTGCTGCAACACGCCGTTTCTCCCGCTGCACCCTGTGTGAAGAGTGATGAGACGACCAAGGGACGGCTAATCACATGCAAGTGCCTAGGTGCAAATCCCTCCAACCTAAACAATCTTCTAAGGAGCTAATTTGCCCGCCCCAGCCGCTAGCCGATCCGCCCTCTAAAGACATGCTGCCCGGGCCCCGTGGAGGGCGCTTCCTGTCGGCCGCAAAGGAGAGAGAAAGAGAGGCGAGAAAGGATCCTTTGGACGAAAGATTGCATTCTACAGATCGTGGCTGTTGGTGCGACGTTGGATGAAACTGCGATAAAAACTCAACATCAAGATGGTGTACACTCCGATGTCGAGTTCACCACACTGACAACTGCAGAGATGACTACCGGACGTTACTTGTAAGACGAGCTACGGAGGTGTTCTGGCTGTTGTGTGGGTTTCTAATTCCTCAACCTCGCCAGGCTGGCTTATCTCTTATCTCACAGCCATCGTGGTACAGCACTGGGCAGCGAGGAAAAGCAAGCAACAGCGACACTACGTCTCTAACTCACCGCGATGCTCAATCTATTGATCGAGATCCAGAAGTATTGCCATTCTCACATCGTACATACATGTGGCTTGCTCGATCCCTGCATGCATTTTCCCATCGAACAAAGTCCTATCTTGACCTGCAGCCATACTTGTCGAAGGCAGCGATAAGGTCCCGATAGCTCTCTGGTGAAGGCGCAGAAACCTGCTGCAGATGCGCGTCATGTTCGATAGGCAGGTAAAGTATAGCAATGTTTAGAATGCCTCGTTTCGCTCTCATTCATGTCGAGCTATATTTCCAATCCTCTCGCGTTTTCCCAATATGGCTGATGAGACTGAACGAAGTCCATTGCTTAGGCATGATGGCAGCTCCACCAACAAAGATCCCGAAGCAACAGCTGAAGAAATAAAGATGGCGGACACGGCAGTTGGCGAACGGCTGAAGTACAACGATTACACTACAATCGACTGGCTGCATGATTTGGTACATCGCTACTCATACGGTTTCGAAGGATCTCGAAAATTGTACTCACTCATATGTATAGGTCAAGGACTCGAACCGAATGCGCTCCGTCCACAATCGCAAAGGCACACGCTATCGCTTCCTGGCCTTGTTCGATGAGGCCTCTGGCTGGATCGCCGCGGCGCTCATTGGCACTCTGACTGCCTGTGTGGCCTATCTAGTTGATGTCGCCGAGGCGACAGTTAGTGGCTGGAAGCTGGGTTACTGCAAACGCAATCCACTCTTAAATTTCGACGCCTGCTGTGGAATACCATCTCCACCAAAAGCAGACATCAATACCACCATGAGGACCTTCGGCGAGCCTGAATGTGATGCTTTTCATCAGTGGTCGAGCAACTATGCACCTTCATTTGCGATCTACGTGGCTTTCGCTCTGGCTTTTGGCATCATTAGCTCAAGTGCCACAATGCTCACGAAGCGGTCATTGCCAGCAGCATCGCCAGGCACGGGTGACAAGGACCAATACAATGGTCCACCAGCACCTGTCGCTACGGGCAAGACGATGTACATGGCCGCTGGCTCCGGCATACCGGAGATCAAGACTATCTTATCCGGCTTTGTCATACCGAATTTCCTGGACTTCAAGGTGCTGTTTGTGAAAGGTTTCGGTGCGGTTTTCGCTGTCGCTACGGGAATGTGCTTGGGCAAAGAAGGTCCGTTCGTGCATATCTCCACTTGTGTTGGCTTTTTGGTAGCAAACAGGTTTTCGAAGTATCGCAACAACGGGCGTAAAATGCGTGAGATGCTAAGTGTAGCGTGTGCAGCTGGTTTGAGTGTTGGTATGTTCGTTTTCCGGCATAATAGTTATCATGAGCTGTTGAGCTGACAGATCTCCAGCCTTCGGCGCACCCATTGGCGGTGTTCTCTTCTCCTACGAGGAAATCAGCACTTACTTTCCAAGGAGAGTGCTCTGGCGCGCCTTTTTATGCTCTCTGTTCGCTGCCGTGGTCTTGAAATTGCTTGACCCTACTGGTACTGGAAGACTAGTCCTCTTCGAAACGCATTACGGAGCCTCATATGATCTTTCCCACTACCTTATCTTCATATTACTCGGTATCATGGGCGGCCTGTTCGGCGGCGCGTTCTGCAGATTGAACTTCCTCTGGAGCAAGTGGTTCCGGTCTTTTAAGCTCATCAAGAACAACCCTGTGCTCGAGGTCGCCATGGTCGTCCTTGCAACAACCCTCTTGCAGTTTCCGAACCCTTTGACACGCGACCCAAACGACGTGCTTATCTCAAACCTGTTTGTAGACTGCCGCAATACCGTTGCAGCGTCCTCATCCTACATTTGCCAACGAGAAGCGCAGCTTTCAAATCGTACCACGTATCTCTTGCTGCTAGCCGCTGGCACATTGACAAAACTGGTTCTCACGATCATCACATTCGGCACTAAAGTCCCATCAGGCGTCATCATCCCAGCTCTCGCCGCAGGCGCATTATTCGGCCGCTTCAGCGCTTTAATAATCCCCGGTGCACCTCCACCAGGTCTCGCGGCTCTCGTCGGCGCCGCAGCGTTCCTCGCAGGCGTCTCGCGCATGACAATCTCGCTATGCGCCATCATGTTCGAGCTCACCGGCGAGCTGGACGCCACGCTGCCACACATGGTCGCGATCCTCGTGGCAAAGTGGACAGCAGACGCGATAGGTAAACAGAGCGTGTACGACCTGGCGCAGAATGTGCTCGGACACCCGTTCCTGGACCACGAAAGTGCCATGGGCGCTGTGCAGAAACTGGGCGTGCGGGCGGAGGAGCTCATACCGCCTGCGAGAACTATGGATGAGATCACTGTGGTTATACCGGAGTCTGGGCGTGTCAAACGAGCTTTGCTGGAAGAGAAAAGGGCACAGCTTGAGGCTCGTGGTCTGTTGGACGCTGGTCTTGTGCTTGTGCGCTTGATCACTGGCTCAAAAGTGAAGTATTTACAGGGCTACATCGCACAAGGAGAACTCATTCACGGCCTCGCTAGCATCACAGCTGAACGCAGCTCGGATATAGAAGTTCGAGTGCTGGGAGAAGCCCAAGAGAGCGACGAAGCTGACATCAGTGCTTTCGTCGACCGCACGCCTGTGAGCGTTTGCGCGCAAGCGCCGATGGAATACGTGGTTGAGATGTTCGGCAAGCTTGGGTTGAGGTATCTGATGTTGACAGAAGAAGGGTCGGGTGGTTTGGTGGGAGTTGTGATTAAGAAGGCAAGTCCTCCCTTCTTTTATCGTGCCCGAAGCGTACTGACGGTAATTGCAGAGACTGGTCGCTTACCTGGATGGCATGGAAGAGAAATAGGATCATGTCGTCAATATTCGATCAATGAAAGATCTCATCTCAAGCAATGCCTATCAGCTTCGACTTCTAAAGTGCTTGTAGACACATGTAGTGTTGCTCCTATCGCATGCCGCGAGCGCTTGCTTACCCAAAGTGAACCCACCAAGAGGAAAAAGACCAAAAGCTTATTACAGTCTAATCAGCACAGCATCAACAATCTTTTTGCGCGCCGCATAGCAATGATTATTTCATTCAAAATATATCCCCAACCTGACAAATTGACCCAAAAGAAAACGTCCTTTCCGTCACATCGCAACAAGCCACAAACACCCGACGACGCCTTTCAGCCATCACTCCCACAACCACACAAACCAGCCAAACCAGTCACAATGCCCTACATAACCCGCGAACAAGAACCCTTCCTAACCGCCCTCGAAACCGCCGCGCGCGAACGCCTCGAATTCCACGAAGCGCGCCAAAAGAACGTCATGGGCACAACACCCGAGCCCACAAGCAAATCTGAGCGCCTGTGCAAACACATCCTCGTCCCCATCAGCCGCCACCGCCTCACCAACGGGATTTTCAGGAGAATCGGCTTGCTCGGTCGCGTGCAAGCAGCGCGAGTTGCGCTGCTCAACGACGACTTGGAGAAGTGCGTGCGACTCGAGCGGGAGTTGCGGTGGTGGGACTTGATGGATGATTTGCAGTGGTTGGCTAACAATGGGGGAGGACCATTTTATTTCTCGGTTGCCGGGTATGTTTTCTGAGGTGCTGTTGTGGTTGTTGGGTCCGCGGCAGCATTGCCTCACCTCACCTGCTTTTGGCTATATGTATTCAGCTGGGATGGAGCGACACTGACACCGACGCATTCGATGTGGACGCTACGAAATACCCCCTTCTGAGCTGGAGCGCACGACATGATGAGTTTCACCTGCTTGGGTGGTGATCAAATGGAAAAAGGCCCTTCGTGTGGTATGAAGTATAGCACCCTGATGATATAAGCCTACACGTAGGATGTGGTAGCCTTCCCCGAAGGCGAGGTCTTCGTATCTTTTGTCGGCACCTCGAGGTAGCAGCGCAATATTTCTAAGGTACTCATGAGATTATACCAGTATCTCGATGGCACAATATTGTCTTGCAAGGCGTGTACGCAATGGCACTTGCATGAGGTTATGTGCTATACGTCCCACTACGCGAAGGGCGTATCACTTTAGATGCACTTTTGGTGTTCAACAGTACTTTTACAATTTGCAAATATATCTCGCTGCCTTTAGACGAGGTTCAGCTTAATTTTTCTCTTACCCGTGCTGCCCTCCAATTCATCCTCAATCCTCACCTTGACCTTCTGGAACAGCTCAACCTGCCTCTTGCCCTTGCCAGAAGCATCAAACTCAAGCCTGTACTCCGCCTGGTCGAACACACCATCAACCTCATCCCTCTCAGAGCCAGTCAAATCCTTCAGTCTGATCAGACCCTCGATGCCGAACCTCGGCACGAAAACGACAAAGCCGTTGCTGAAAATCCTCATCACGAAGCCGTCCTCTTCAATCACACGGCCTTTGAGCGCCTGGCCGACGTAGAACTCGACCGAAGCGCGACCAGCCTGCTGTGCATTGCGGTGACGGAAGTTGATGTTCTTGCAAACGCCTTCGAGCTTGTTGCGAGACTGCAGACTAGCGTCCAGGGGCTCGTAGTCGATCGCAGCAGCGAGCTGGCGATGGACCTCCAAATCTGCGTAACGACGGATGGGTGATGTGAAGTGAGTGTAGATCTCGGAAGCGAGACCGTAGTGACGGAACTCGGATGGAGAAAGGGTGCCAGCACAGAAGTACTCGGCGCTCATCATGCAGCGAGTGGCCAGAATGCGGACGAGGGTGTTGAAGAAGGGGTTCTGTGGCTCAACGCACTCGTCAAGACTATCGGCAAGAGCCTTTGAGGAGTCAGTGCGAAGCTCCATGCCCTTCTTGACCTTGAGCTGGTTGGAAAGCTCTTCGAAGTTGGTCTTTGGAGGAGGGGCGTGGCGACGGAGCAAGGCTGTCTGTGGGAACGCCTCGTTGATCTTGGAGGCAACGGAAATGTTGGCGAGAAGCATGAACTCCTCGACAAGCGAGTTGGTGTCAAGAGACTCCTTAACCTTGACGTCCACAGGGTCGGCAGTTTCGCTCTCAGCCTCGACGCGCACCTCAGGAGAGGCCAGGTTGAGTGCACCAGCTGCCATGCGCTTTGCCTTGAGCTTCTTCGAAAGCATCATGAGATGACGCATGCCCTCTGTGAGTTCATCTTGTTGCGAGTTGTCATCGATGCGAAGTTGAGCAGCCTCGTAGGTAAAAGCTTCACGGCTGCGGATTACACTCTTTGTGTAGTCTACGTTGACGATGTCTGAGTTCTGATCAAGCTCCCAGATGACACTGAACGCAAATCGCTCGACGTAAGGTTTCAATGAACAGAGGTCAGTACCGAGCAGATGTGGCAGCATATCAATACGCTTGTCAACGAGGTAGACAGTTGTGCCACGTAGAGCAGCCTCCTTGTCCATAGCGTTGTTGGGCCTGACGAAGTTTGAAACATCTGCAATATGCACACCGACCTCAAAGTTACCGTTAGGCAACTTCTTGGCGTGTAGAGCATCGTCAAGATCCTTTGCACCTGGGGGGTCGATAGAGCATACGATCTTGTCACGCAGATCGCGACGGCCGCGCCAGCCAGGGTGGTCGACAGAAGACGGAACTCTCCAGTCGTGCCCCTCCACAGGCAAGCAGTCAAGCACAGTCTTCGGGAAAGGTCGGTATTGTACGTCCCATTCGAGCAGCAAAGCCTCAGTCTCGGCACCCTTCGATTCCAGCTCACCCAGACTGCGGACGAAATGGCCGACAGGGTAACGTGAATCACGGCCCCAGGAGTCCACTGCGACTAGAACACGTTTGCCGAGTAGGTCGGCAGCCTGCCTGGTGCGCACGCGGATCTTGGGAACTCGCTTTTCCATGGGAACCAGGAAGACGGTCTGTTGTGCTTGGCCATTCTTTGATCCGCCACGGACAGAGTCGCGGTCGATGTGACCGACGTATTGTCGCCAGTTACGCTTGATAATACCGACGACTCTGCATGTGGGTCTAGGTTGGTTCTCGAGGCCAGCAGAATGTGTCTTTTTCACTTCTTCCTGCAGAGCACGTCGCTCCTGTTCGGTGACAATGCCCTCGGACTGATCTTCGTTGTCGGCGTTCTCGTTTTTGTTGACCTCGTCCTCCTCGATCACCTTTGACGAAGGTGCCTTCCACTCGCTCTTAGGTAGCACTTCCACAACGACAACATCACCAGAAACGGCACGGTTGCTGTTCTCCCTTCCTTGGATAATGAGTTGGCGGTCGAATGCAGGGACGTGCACGCTGCCTTCGAGGTAGTTGTATGTTGAGACGTTGAAGATACCCTGGTGAAGAGTGCCAGCCTTCACGCCTGTGAGCATGGCACTCATCGACATGTACTCTGGGTAGAAAAGCTCGGCCTTGCCATCTCTGGTTGATGATCGTTCTGGGATCATGTCCAAAAGCTTATCGGCATCTGGTAGTTGAGAGACATAATCGCGTAGAGGGTAAGCCGTGACGTTCTCCGCTTTGCCTTTGCGAATGTTGTCACGATCATCACTGATCATTACGACAGCCGGAGATCTTACGCTCTTGCGTGCGCTGGCTGCTTGTTGTAGGTGCTCGTTGTACCAGGCACAAGCGCGACGGATTGCACGATCGTTACGGTCGTTGATGGTCTCACCAGCTTCACGCTGCACGTAGGTCTCTAGTCTGAACTCGTTGAAGAAGACGTAGAAGCGCTTGCCATCATTCTTCGTCAATGCTATTAAACGATGGTAGAGTGGCAAGCTTCTGTTCTTGACTTCCTCGAGCACGGTTTGAAGCACAATTACATCCATGAAAGCTCCCTCGGCTTCGAAGAGATCCATTCCATTGAGAAAGGCATTGGTGTCCGGGATCAGGTAGTGGCCTTGAGGAAACTGCTTAGTAGCACCTGGAGTGGCGCTGAGGACAAATGGTGCAGGCTTCTTGTGGAAGCCGGCGGCCTGTTGGTCGAGGCATACTGTGCAGAGCTGACTTGAGCAGGGAATATCCTGGCGGAGGTAGAGTTCGCGAACAATCTTTTGAACCTTGCCGGATTTGAGGGTGCGCAGGTAGGTTTTGCTGCTCAGCGTGGTCGTCGGCGTCGTGGTCGCGTGAGACCTCTTGAGTGAGGTCATCTTGGTGAGATATTCCGTCTCAGTGTGTTGTGATGATAGGTTAGCACGGCTAATTCTCAGCCGGCGCAATGGGTGGCGTTTGGTGGTCTGCTGTCTCGAGATTTCCTCGAAGTCGCGAATTCTACGGCGGGCGAGAAGACACACCGTGCCTCGAACGGGCAGTCTTGAATCGTCATGCCGCAGCTATCAGGTCTAAGCTTCCCGTGCAGTCCAGACGACCAAGCAAGCATCTCGAACCCAACGAGGCATATTCGCAGCTCGACCGCTGCCTCACCATATCACAAATACACGTCTGCACCGCCCGTCAGACCTCTCCATACACCAGCCATGTCTCTCGACCCGCCCGCATACATTTCTTCCCTCCAGAACAACATCCGCGCACGGCCTATCAGCTGGGAGGGAGCTGTCCGCGCCAAAACAATCACCGAGGAGGACCTCAAGAAGATCAAGGCGATTGACAAGGTGCGCAAGGAGCAGAGGAAGCAGACAATCGAGGGCGATGTCAAGACATACACACAACTCCTGCTAGGCGGCGACGACGTGAAGAGCATATTCGAGAGCGCCGCGAAACGAACGGACATCTTGCAGTACATGCTGGTACTTGCTGGCGATCTTGTGGATGGTGCGTAATAATACACGTTGGAATACCTTATTTACCCAGCTGACACTATGCAGACATCCCTGAACTCACACAGTCCCTTGTCAAGCACCCCGAGCCATTCAAGCCTCTGCTCCCACTGCTGAAGCAGTCGCCCAGTCCCGAAGATCCCATCCCTCTTCTCGCATCTGCACTTCTCTCTACTCTGCTCGGCCACGCTCTGCAAGCACACCCCAAATCGAACCCCTCAATCGACGATGCCCTGCCGAAGACCTACACATACATTGCCCAGCTCAGCAAGCAGACCGACTCCAACCTACAAGACATCGCTTGCCAGGAATACTCTGCTCTTCTCAGGACGCAAAAATCTCGCCAGCTTTTCTGGAAGCAGCGACAAGAGACTCTTTCCCCTCTAGTGGAAGTTCTGCGCACGGCTTCTGGTGGAAGAGACTCCGACAGCACTCTCAATGGCAACAGTGCCACAGCTTCGAGCGCACGCAGTGTCGCTGACAGCAACGTAAAGGTCGGCGGTAGCGTTGGTCTCCAGCTTCTCTACCACATCTTGCTCGTCATCTGGCAATTGAGCTTCGAGGGCAAGCTCGTCGGTCCCGGCCTCGACGAGGACCACGATATCATTCCCCTGTACACTTCCCTTCTGCGCATTTCGCCCAAGGAGAAGACTACGCGCATGATCCTCGGTACGCTCAACAACATCCTCTCCGCAAACAAAGATACCCTGCTTCCCGGTGCGATCGCCGTGCGCTTGCCTGCCATCCTTCAGAACCTCAAGACCCGCCAGCTTGCCGACCAGGACTTGCAGGAGGATCTTGAGAACCTTTCCAACCTGCTCGAGGAATATACTTCTTCTCGCACTACACTGGAAACATACACACACGAGCTCGACTCTGGCCACCTCCGCTGGTCGCCACCCCATAAGAACGCCGACTTCTGGAGGGAGAATGCACTGAGCGTGATCACAACCGAAAACGGCGCATACTTGAACAAACTCGCCGAGATCTTGAGCAAGGACTGGTCAAGCGACAAACAAGTCCTCGCGATCGGATGTAGCGATGTGGCGTTCTTGGTGAAGCAGTGCCCTGAGAAGAGGTCGACTCTGGAGAAGGCTGGTCTCAAGGCGAGAGTGATGGCTCTGATGCAGGACGAGAACGAGACTGTGAGGTGGGAGAGTCTGAGGGCTGTGGGCGAGTGGTTGAGGTACAGCTTTGACTCGTAGTTGCTAGGCGATACATGGAGAGTGGCTGTACATGTATTGCCAGCTTACCAATTTCTTGTTTCCTAACTTGTAGCGAATTATATGGGTCATCCGTTGTACAGGCTTAGCGATAAGTAAAGTTGAACTTGATGCGTGACTAGCAGAACTACTATTCGGTGTTCACATTTTGCCATTTTGCCGTCTTGCATCCAACATATCTCTGATCCACCTAGCATTTATACTGACGATACAATGCCATTACGACAGCAGAACAGTCTTTCAGCCATCCGCACACGCAAAAAGTAAATATGTACAATACATATAATCGTGTATCTGCTCTAATGAGAAAAAGTTGAGTATAGATGTACAATCTCTGCTCTTAATCTTACACAAGCGTCTCCGCCCTTCTAATCATCTCTTCGTACACTGTCCAAGCCAGCGCACTGCTAATAGCTTTCCGCCCAATCCTCAAACTCAGCCCAGCGAACATGCTCCTCACGCCCTCTTCCCGCAACATCATCCCAGCGGCTTTCACCATGTTGCCGTACTTGGCCGGCATGAGCTGCAGACGCGTCTTGATCGCATCGAAAGGGTTCGTGAGCGCTGTTGCTGACACCGCTGCTACGACGCCAGAGACGAAGTTAGTGCCGGCTGCGCTCGTTGCTGTTGGGACGTGTAGTGCTTCTGCGCCGCGCTCCAGGACTACGGATGCCTGCTTCAGCTCGCCTAGCTTCGCTTTCGCTTGTTCGTAAACCAGAACGTATAGGCCCGCGTACGGCGCATCGCGAACGGCTGTTGCGCCGAAGCCTGCGAAGAAGCCGCGGGCGCCTTCCTGCGCGAGAATGTGTCTTGCTGCGCCGGCCAGAGAGGTATAGGCGTAGTACGAGCTCTCGTAGCGGACCTTCAGTACCGTGACGGGGTTCATGATAAAGCCCGCCGCCACGCGCGCCGCAGCACCAGAAGCCAGATTCGCAACATTGCCCAGCTTCGGCAGCGCAGAAGATGTATTGCTGCTGCCCGCGCCGACGCCTGCGCCAGCGGTGTTCGCGAGGCCTGCTGCGACGGGGAGGCTGGGCAGGCGGGCGGCGTAGGAGCGCATGCTGTTCAGCATGCCGAAGTAGAGGGCGCTGCCGAAGCCGGTGCGGATCACGGAGGGGGTGGTACCGCGCCAGAGCTGGCGGACTGGACTGGGGCCATCGAGGATCTGGCGGAGGACTTGGGTGATGGTGGTGGAGCGGGAGCCGGACTGCTGGACGCGGGTTTTGAGGAGGTCGGCGGGCTGGAGGAGGAAGGCAGTTGTGCAGCCTGAGCCGAGGCCTGCGAGGAAGTGGAAGGCTGTGGTGACGAGGGTGTTAGTTTGAGGTTCATAGGTGGTATTGTATATGGTATAGCTGGGTGAGCTCCTGCAATATTGTGTGATATACAGCTGGATTAGTAGAGTGTAAGAAAGTGATAAGACACACCCGTAGACGCCTTCTTCCGCTCCTGCACTCCATTGGACATGGCAGCTTGGTGCTTAAGCCTTCATGCTGCTAGGAAAAGTCGATCGAGTATTCACGGATGCATCGGATGGAGTAGTAGTAAGATAGAGTCAGTGCAGTCAGCGGGTGGTCTAGAACCAGTGCGTACAACAGCGGCTTTCGAGACAGCTCGCGTACAAAAGATCCCCATAAAACGCGAGAACATGACGTTGACATCTTCAATTAGTCTAGCGTCTGACATGTGAGTGCAGTGGAGGAGGCTCCGGTACGGCTGAGACATCGGTACATAGCTACGCATGAGGCTATGTGCAGCGTTCTCAATGGCTACTATGGTACTATCGAAAGGCCTAGCAGTCGTTTAGGTCTAGAACTGTTGCTGAGAGGTGATGGTTAGTGACGGGACCAGGGCTTAACGAAATTGTGGGCGTCCTCATAAGATGTTGATGTTGCGACAGATATGTGATATTAGGACTAAGTAGGGTAGTTTTGGCTTATACAAGCAGCACAGCGCAGGACAGCAGATGACTATATACGAAAAGACATAGGAAAGAGATATGATTAACAAGCAGTCGCATATATCCACAAGAAAGAAGAGTCCAGTCTGGGTATATCGCAGATCGAAAGAGGACGACGAGATAAAGCTCGAAACATGGAAATGGTTGCAAAGAAAAATCAACGACACTCAGCCAGGGTATCTTTCGCGCCGCACAAAAACGCACAAAAGACAATTGACAGGCCGTTGCACCAAGATGGCTAAGCGGGTGTGGTGTGTGCTTGCTCATCTCTCGCTCTTCTCGGGAACAAATGAAAGGTGATGCGTGTGCTAATGCCTGCGAAGCGAGAGCTTAGGCGCCCTCGTCTTCGCCGCCGGCGATGGTCGACGATTCGTCGAGCTCCTCTTCCAGGCTACGGAATGCGGGAGGCTGGTTGTCGTCGAGATCGTCGAGGCTCTCGTCGCCTTCCACCTCGTCATCATCGAAGTCGGTGATCTGAGTCTGCGCAACATCGGCGTCTTCGTCAAACTCGTGCGCGGTGAAATCCTCAGGAGGAGTGGTTGGGTCTTCCACTGGCATGGCGAAGTCTGCAACAGGCTGCTTGCCTTGTGCCTTGGAAGAGGCTGCGATAGGAGCAGTTTCCGGTTGTTGAGGAGTCTCAACGCGGGTGAGAGCTGGCGCTGGCAGGGAGCGTGCGGCATCAGGAGCTGGCGAGGTGCGAATGTTGGTGGCGGGGGGAGTCATGAGGCCAGCACTGAAAGACGGCGGAGCGCGGGCGGAGACTGAAGGCCTCGATGGGGTGTTGCTACGCGAGGCTGCAGTGCTGCCTGCTCTTGAATGCTGCTGCGACTTGAGAGTGTTGCTCTCCATGCTGCTGCGCCACTTGTTGAACAGGCTGGCTGCCTTTGGTGTAGCGAAACTGGTAAAGCTGGCCAGAGCCTGGCCTGGCAGTGAGCCTGTCTGCCCAAAGCGCTCCTTCTCCTGCTGCTCCATCTGGAGGTTCGCACGAATGCGAATGGCAGTGTCGCGGACCGTTTCACGGTCGAAGGTAGGACGAGACAGGGCGTTAATGAGCTCGGTGAGCTCCTCGCTACGTACACCAAGCAGCTCACGCAGCCATGCGATCTCGGTGTCGCGCTCCTTGATCTTCTCAGGGCCCTCAACCTTCACCTTGTTCTGCAGCTGCTCAATGCGAGTCTCACGATCTTGGAGCTGCTCTTGCAGGACCAGAATAGACTCGCGAAGTGCCTGTGGCGAAACCTTCTCCGGAATAGTGCTGCGAGAAGTTGGCTTAGGCGAGACCTTGCCCTGTGCACTCATCGCGGCTGCCTGCGCGGCAGACTTAGTAACTTCGAGGCGGTCCTCAAGATGAACAACGCGGTCCTGGAAGTGCTCAAGTTTGGCGTCGGCAAGCCTCAAGCGCTCGTTCAAGAAGTACTCGGAGCGATCCTTGTCCTCGGTGGCATGACGAAGTGAGCGGCTGTGCTGGGCCTTGAGGTCCTCAACAGCGGCATCATAGTTGGACCTGGCCTTATCGAGGGCAACGCTGTTGTCGTGGTTCACCTTGCGCAGAGCTTCGCGCTTGCTATCAGACTCTGCTTCAAGCAAGAGTGCGTGGCGTTCCTTGGCAGTATCGGCATCCATGCGTACGTTGTCCAGTTCGTTGCGCACACGAGAGATCTCACTGTCGTACTCTGCGCGAGTGCGGGCGAGCTCACTCTCGTATTGAGCGCGAACGATGTTGACCTGGTGGTTCGCAGCCTCGACATCGGTCTCCAAAGACATGCGAGTACGTTGGATCTCGGAACGTGCGGAGTCTCTAGCGTCATGATAATCACGCTCCCACTTAGCAGCCAGGGCTTGCTGGTCCCTGAGTTCGGCTTGTTGCTTACGGACCATCTCGTCAAGTGAAGACTTCGATGTACGCATGTTGTCGAGAGTGTACTTGGCATCTGTCGCCTCGGCAGCGACAGCACGAAGTTCACTTACCTCTTCGGCCAGAGCAGCGTGATCACGCGAGTAGGCAGCGTTCTGCGCCTCGAGCTCATCAAGACGAGTGATGTACTCCTCTTCTGCGGCTTTCCAGCTTGTCTTCTCGCCCGCTAGCTGGCCGGCAGCAGTCGCCATGTCGGAATGCAGCTTCTCGAGTCGACGACGCATGCTGTTGCCAGAGTCCTGGGTATCTTCGAACTGCTTCTCCAAATCCCTGATAGTGTTCTCCAGATCCTTGATGGTGTTCTCGAGGTTATCACGTTCGCGCCCAGCAGCCTCTCGTCCAATTTGGCCTTGTCTTTGGAGGTCGGCAATGATTGCTTCCAACTGCACTCTCTCACGCTTGCCAGTCTCAAGCTCCAGCTCGGTCCGCTGCTCGAGCTCCACGATGACCTTCTCATGCTCTACGATGATCTTCTCGTGCTCAAGCTGAGCCCGCTGCTCGAGCTCAGCAATAGCCCTCTCATGCTCGAGAGCATTCTTCTCTTGCTCAAGCTGAGTCCGGAGTTCAATCTCGGTAACAGTCTTGGCCAGGATATCCACATTCTGCTGTTCAAGATTGGCAACAATGGCCGCGTGTTCCGCCTTCTCGCGTTTGGCGGCCTCCTGCTCAGCCTGGTTCCGAAGCTCGAGCTCAGCAATGATGCTCTCGAATCCTCGCTTATCGAGAGTACGAGCCTCATGCTTCTCTCGCAAGCGTTGCTCGAGCTTACTAACAGTCTTTTGAAGCTCCTCGCGCTCGGTCTTGTTCTCGTCGATTTCCTGGCGCCATCTGTTACTTGACGTGCGGTACTCCTCAAGCGTAGCCTGCATGGCCTCGTGCTCAGCCTCCAAATTCTGGGCGCGCTCCTCCGCATCTTCTTGTGCTCTCTCTGCGGTCTCGGCGCGGTGGCGAAGTTCCTGGCGTTCTTGTTCAAGAGCATGCAACCTTGCATCGTCGTCTTGGCTGGATTCGCGAAGAAGCTTGAGCTCCTCCTCAGCGAGCTTGAGCATGCGCCTGACATCAGCCTCGCGCGCTTCAGCTTGCTGTCTGTGGTTGGCTTCCTCAAGAGCATTTGCAAGAGTCTCATCAAGACGACCCTGCATTTCGGAGGCCTGTCGTGCCAATTCCTCCGAGTTGTCCTTTTCAGCAGGCATGATCGCCTTCGGTTGTCTGCTGACAGCTTCCTCCACGACGAGTTTGATGTCTTCAAGCTCGAGGCTAGCCGAAGCAGCCCTGGCAAACGAAACCTTCATGTCGGCGAGGGCAGAGTGAAGGTCGGCAATGTCATGGTACGACTGCGCGGAAGCTGGACCCTGTTCACGGATGGCCTCCATGACAATAGCCTTGATCTGGCCGAGCTTCTGATCCCTTCCGCGAGAAACCGGGCGGTTGCGCTGGCTATCATGGACGTCGTCCTCGTCGTCAGCATCGCTCTCGGCGATGGAAGAGCTGCGGGGTTTCAATGAGAGGTATTGATCGGTAGACCTAGAGCGCTTGCTGACAGTGTTCTGGATCGCACGAAGGCTGTTCTCCAAAGGCTGCAGGCGGCGGTCAACGACACGGCCGATAATGCTATCGATGTGGCTGTCGAAGAACATGCTGCGTGACTGCAGCTTGTCTTCATCGATGGGCGACAGAAGTCCCGACCAGTCACTGTGAGGCACTTCATCGTCCTTGTTGATTCTTTGTGGTGGCCACCCGTTCATTCCCTGGTGCTCGCCACTATCGGTGCGATCATGAGCTGTGAAGGACGAATCGTTGTGCTGTTGGTAGAGAAGCTGATGGCGCTTAGGGCTGGGGCTTGGGGCATCGCTGCGAGGCCAGCCTGGCAGATAAGTAACGCCCTTGGGAGGCTGAAGATCGGGGCTGCGCGGCGGTGACACAGTCTTAATGGGACTTGACATCGGTGCAGCTTCGGCATCGTTCATTGCCTGCATGATGGCGTCGATTTCATCGAATGTTGGCTCACCACGCGGTTCGTCACTAGTATCCAGGCTGTCGGGCAAGTTGTACGGTCGGAGAGGCTCAGAAAGAGATGCAGCGGAGTCTTGCTCCTCAGAGTGTTCATTCAGCGCGTCAAGGGACAGCTTCGGCGCAGTATCCACGGGCTCGTCTTCCAAGATCTCACCCTCCTCCAATTCGCTGATGGATGCTTGAGGAATGTGAGTAGATCTGACTGGCGACTTGATAACCTCGAATGAAGGCTTTGTGCCGTGGAAGACGAATGGCGGCGCCATAGCAGACAACGAGCTGCTAGACTTCTTGTGACCGCGCTTGTAGGCAGGCTGCTGAGTTGCAGGTGTAGGGGTGAGTTCCCTGTGTTGTTCAACGGCAGCGGTCTCCGCACGTTGCTCGCTCTGCTCGGCCGTTTGGCCGATAGCCTTGTTCGCTTCCTCCTCAATCTCCTTGATAGTTGGGCGCACCGGTGACTTGAAGGCGGCCACTGGAGAGGGGAACTCATCAGCTGGCTGCGTGGGGATGACAGGCAAGGGTGTCGGCTCAGCGAACTGGGGAACATCGTCTCCATCGCTACCACCGTGAGCACGTTGCCTCTTTGTGCGGTCATCTCCACGGCCCACGCGACCTTCACTGTCTTCAACTTCAGTGCCAGATCCAGCGTTGCGCGACTCCTGGATGGGTACCAAAATAGGCACAGCGGCGGACTTCTTGGACGGTTTGACAATCTCTGGAATGGCGACCTTGCTGAAGATCTTGCCCTCATCCGAAGCCCCAGCATTAGTGCTTGTGGGTAAGAATGCTGCTGCGTTGGGTGCGAAAGTGGGCCCATTGGAAGAGAAGCTGAAGCCGGAGGACGGTACAGTGGATGGATTGCCCGGTTCGAACGTAATAGCCGCAGGGTTGAATTGTCCTGATGACTTTTGTCTGGTGTGACCCATGGACTGAGGGGCCTCAAATTGAGGCACAGTGGGCTGAGGAGCAGAAGGTTGAGCGGACTCGCCACCGAACGAGAATGCAGTAGCACCTGGTTGGAACACTGCGCCAGGATTGAAACGGAAAGAGGATGCCAGAGGTGCGGCAGGTGCTACAGGTGGCACAATATTGGCACGGGTGCCAGTCTTTCTGTGACCACGCGCTGATTCAGCAACAATAAAATCGCCGCCCAGAGGATCCTTCTCTTCGGGCGGTGTCTGGCCTGTGGAGGGCTCATGTCCGTTGGACTGGTGGTGGAATCCGTTTGGTATAGGAGCCTGCGATCCGATCTGACCGAAAGTGAAGGGCTTGACTTCGTCGACCTGACGACGCTGCTCGGCTTCCTCTACTTCACGCTCAAGGCCTGCGCTAATATTGTGGCGGTGGCCGCGAGGTGTAGGAATAGCGATGTCGTTTTGGATCTGCTCTCTCTTGACAGGAGTCACATATGATTGAGGCTCTTCTTCTTCCTCTTCCTCGTCTTCGTCCTCGAGCAGCTCCGGAAGAGCTGGCTGTGGGCCTACGCTCATACGACCAGTCTGGGGCGAGAAGTTCCTTGACATGGATGGCACCTGCACAGATTGTGAGTAGCCATGTTGTCTGCGCCTCTGATCATCAATCATGCCTCTGCTGTAGTCTTGCGCGGACATTGGCATGATCTGTTGGCTGAGTGGCGAGCCAGAGCCACGTAGGCCACCAAGTTCGTTGCGTAGAGCAGTGACCTGTGCCGGAGATCCAATGCGAGGCATATGTTGCTGCGTGATCGGCGAGAAATTGCCTAGGCCAGGAATAGGAGCTTGACGCTGCTGCTCTTGCGGCTGCTGACCAGGAGACACGAAACCAGGGAACGCTCCGTGGAAAGTCGAGTGTCGGTGCATGTGGCCGAATGGTCCATTGAGCGGCGAGATGGGAGATGCCATTGACATGGTGTGCGAGTGCCCACGAACCATACCAGGTCGACCGAAGCTAGCAGCTGAGCCAGTGGATATGGGCGGCGAGAATGGCAGAGGCGGGTACTGTCCAGACGGCTGTCGTGACATATCTTGTGCCGGAGAAACGACTGGCTCGTCGTCTCCAAGGCTCACACCCAGAGCCGCGAGTCTCGCTTCCGTTAAGGCGTCCATGTAGTCTGCCCAAAGCCTGAGGTTTGGCAGTTGGACTTTGTGCTCTTGCTTGCTCGCAGCCTGTGACTTCATATCCGCTTCATCGGGCCAGATTGGCTTCGCGTGCATGCAAGCTTCACTTTCTGGTGCGGCACTGCCTAGGTCGAATCCTCTGGTGTCGTATCCTTGGTCTTCGAAGCTCTTCAGACGAGCCTGGAATTCTTGGCTGCTCATCGGCTTCATCAAATTGAATGCATCGTAGTCGAGCTTGGGAATCGAGATGATACAGTTCTTGCCGCGCCAGCTCACACGCTTCCTTAGCTTGGGCGGTGCTAGACGTGCAGGTTCAGGCATTGGCTTGACCAGATCAGCAGGATTGTGCCGTTGTGTCTCGTCTTTAGTGATAGTCGCCACTTTTTCAAGCTTCTCTTCGTCGCTGGACCTCTCTTCCTTGCTTGGCTCTTCCTCTGATACTTCGATCACAGGCTGACCCATCCGGGTTTCAGCTTCGGGCTCCGCATCGTGCTCTTTCTTATCCATACCGCTGAATTCCGAAGCTCTTGGGGTCTCCATTGCCAGCTCGCCATCCTCGCTCGGCGGCTGAGGCAGTGGCTTTTTGCCGAAATAGCCATTAGGTTTTGAATCCTGCGATAGGAATGCTTTCGCCGGTGAATCGTCCTCAGACGGGGTTGCGGCCCATCTGGACCCTTGTAACCCAGCCATGACGGCGCTTTTGCCCTCTTGTATGATATCCCAGAAAGACTGCTGATCCAACGTTCTGTTGTCTTCTCTTGTCTTGTGGCCACGGGAAGCCTTGCCTCCAGAACTGGCTACAGTCGACACACTGACGTCTCTACTGCGCGCAGTGAACACAGAGTCGTCGCTAAACCACTGGCTTCTCGCGAGAGGTCTGTAAGGAACTTGGGCCCAGCGTTTGGTCCGTGAACGCGGAGTGTGATCGTACTCCTCTTCTTGCGCGTCTGAGACCGGAACGTCTAAGAATGACGGATAGGCTCCTGGTGGTGGCTGATCGTTGAATCTGCTCGGTATCAGGTGCTCGAGGCTGAAGCTAGGGCCTGGCGAAGAGTTGGTGAAGCGATCGCTCTGTGCCTGCTCAGAGACGGCTGTGCGCGCGGATTGTGATAGAAGCGAGGGTGAAAGCTGGTATGGCGATCCCCAGGCTGCTGTGTAGTATTCTGAAGCGTAGTCCGGTAGCTCTGAACCAGGGCCTGTTTGACGGTTTCGCAGGTTCGGGGTCCTTGGGATGGGGAGGTGTGTGTTCTCGGAGATAGCGATCACAGAGCCCTGGGTCGAGGTGGAAGGAGAGTGGTGGATAGAGGGAGATTCCGTCGCTACGACTGGATCATTGCTCTCGGTAGGAGAGGATGGCGGCAGTACGCAGAAGTCGGTGACAGATGTCCCTTCGAGGTGTAATGTCAGCCAATGTCCATAGTTCCTAGAGCATAGCTTGATGGCTTACCTTCCAGATTGACTCTGTTGTCGAGCGACTTGGGATCGCTCGTGAGTTCCCTTGCTCGTGGTCTGTCCAACTAGCCTCTTTCGATGTGTAGCTACACTCCTGAACGTGCTCTCTGCCGCGGCTTTTATTGTGTTCCGGCGATTACCCTCCACAAATGAAAGGACGCGACTGCAAAGGAGAAAGCGGCGCGACTGTTTAATGATACAGGGCAAAGGGCATAATCGATACTGCACGGAATCCGGTCAACGCAATTCGATAGGCAAGAACAATAACAAGACAAGCTTCGCACCCTTTCCTTAGGTCGGTGAGAGCTCCAAGAAGGGTACAGACCGCGAAAATGTTAGGGGGCTCGGGGACAAATGACGGAGTGATGCACAGACCACGAGACGATGAGCTCTCATTTGCCAGCAGACACCTTGACGAGGACGTGGCATGCCATGAAGCAGGTTTGGGCTCGGTACGAATGTGGCCGTCTTCACTTTGATACGATGAGGATAATCGATTGGTGCTGCTTTGTTGACCTTGATGCTTGTGATAAACTCTTGTTTATTCCAATTGAAGATCTCATCACGTGCAACCGCGTGTTTCTCAACTTTGGTACGGGTCGCGCAAGGATGCTGCCGCTCCATACAGTTAGTCCAGCTCCAGCATAAACAGACGGACTCTCCCGCGAACTTCGCTCCCGGCGAGGGGCTCGGGCCAAGAACCCTTCCCAATTCCTTCGGACGTGGCATGGAACTTGTGCAGTCCACGTGGTTGGGCAGACATGGGATGTCAGAGGCGATAATGCAACGATATGCTGCCAATGCTTACTGAGCCAGGCGAAGCTGCATGCCTATCTGAGGGGCTGCAGGCGGCTAAAGGTAAGCAGCAATAACGCCATCGTCGTAGTAGAAGTGGTTGCCTACGTGGACGACATACTTGGGGCCCCAAGTAAGCTGCAGCTGCATACCTCCCAACCAACTCTTTAATCCGGCAAACCAGGTGTTCCTGTGGGAAGGCACAGCAGGGAGATAATTTGCTCCGTACGATACTACTGCGTCTGCCATGGCGGAGAGCTGCCATACAGGAACTGATGCAGCATCGATCAGGATCCCTGATTCTATACTGCCTTCAGCCTTCCTTCAACTGCCAATCGAATTGCGTGACGAGATCTATAGCCATGTAGCTTCCACCGACCCTGCCTCTTCAACTATCACACTTAGTTCGCAGCCGGGTGTCACCGCTTCTCGTGTCTACCATGGTCTTTTACATGCATGTATGCAGACTCGGAAGGAGTATACCCGGGCTCTGCTACGATATTCTGGAATTACAGCAACCATTGAGAACTTCGACTTTCAGCCTCTAGCCGCTTTTATCAGTCAACTACCGAACACATTCCTCGACTCGTTGCCCAAGCAGCTCGCCCCTCGCGAGCTCACAGCTTCCCAGATCGACTACGTGAACCCCGGAGCCAAGGTTCATATACTTGTCAAAATCACAGATGACATCCCGGCTGCATTGAAAGGCATACGACGCTGGCAAATGAAACAGTCGAGCTTAGAGGCCAATGGCCTGAGATTCAAGGTCACCTATCGGTTCTTGGGCCGTGCGGACCTGCAATTGCGTCTCGGGGTGCAACTATCTGGGCTGATGGGAAGACTTGAAGGCTCGAACGACGCTATCACCCAAGCCGAACTTAAATCAATGATGAGGGCTCTCCTCAAAGGTGTGGCCTTCCACTCGGACGTAGAAGAGGCTGCCGCCGCCGTGTTTCTATTGGAGGCCACTGGCCTAAACCCGAGTACAATCAACCAGTTTGTTGCGGTGTACCGCAGCATTGGTCTGAATCACGCATTGTGAACCGATGACGAGGGCTATGATCTGAAAACATGCCAAAGTTTAGCTCCAGCTCTGCTGGTAGCACGTGTTCAAGGCGACCGCGCCTAGGCGTTACACAAGGCAGGCAGCAGCCGCTACAGCATTTCCATGGCTAGCTATCTCCATCGACTCGGTTCACATAAGGCTATGCCAATGCCTCGCTACAGTTACTGTGCATGAATTTACGCCAGTATTACTCACACCTGGTGTAGTATCGACAAGTATCGTATTTTACCCCTAGTACCACCATTGCGACACAACAAAAGAAGCAATCGGAGCTTTACGCCAATCCATACACATTCATCATGGCATCAACCAACGAGATCAACGCACATCAAAGCCGGACCTTGGACATGAGCACATACAACGACGAGCACTGTCTGCTCTTCAGACTCCCTCTCGAGATTCGTGAGGAGATCTACGGCTATGTCGCCCAAAGCCGTGTTTTCCGAGGCCCAGTCTCCGTTATGTCAATCGCCTTCCTTAGCCCTATTGGCGGCTCAAACGAGCAACCTGCAGTGCTCACGACGACCACCGGCTTGTCTTGCACATGTACGCGAACTCGCCGTGAGTTCTCTAAAGCGTTACGTGCAAACGCCACGAGGATCATGGTGCATATCGTTGAAATGGACTTCTCGGCATTCATCGCTTTCCACAGAAGCTGATCATACCGTGAGCGTCGAAAGTACCCAATCCACGGTGCACGCGACACGTTCGTGAGATACAGATCGACCAGAGAGCCGTTCGATTTCCAGACAATGCGTTCCGGCTGGATCGTGTTCATCCATTGGAACAACAGCAGCGCTGACCACTGCCGCGTCGGCCACCAGCGACAAGTTTGCGACGACTGCTGGCTACATGGCAGTCGGACTCAACAACAGAATCTCATAGCGTGGCTCGACTATCAACAAACCCTGGAGCAAACCCACGAGAGACTAGTGGTCAAACACTGCGCGAACACAAGCGGCCCGGCCAGAGATTTGATGACCCGCAACGACTTGGAATGCATGCGTGCTATAACGATCGGGCAGACGAGGGGCGGGTACGATAAAAACACGTGCAAAGACTCGCAGGACCGGAAAAGAGCGAAATTTCGCTCGAAGAGAAAGATCGAGCGCCCGATCGACCATTGCCAGCGGGAGGAGTTCTACGAAGCTGTGACCGACCGCTTCGTGGAACATGGCAGGGAAGTCCTACAGAGAGCCTGCGTATTGCGCGATCGATTCCGATGATCATTTCGTGCTGCGACAGGGGCCTGAAGTTCCTCGTCTGAAACATGAATGGAAGGCGGGATCAGGGACTAGCGAGCTTAAAATCTTTCGTGGCATTCGATAAGTGAACGGCGGAGCTATCAGAGCTTGGAATCGAAACGGCCGATGGGTATGTCGGACATCAACTACACTGTGTGTATGGCCGGCTCCATCTTCCTGCTCGGCATCTATTGGTCAAGCAGCCAAAGATCGACTACTGGAGAATTGGAACCTTTACTGGGACAGCCGCGTAAAGATATTGGGCATTAGTAGTGTGATTGTTGATTTAGGATATATGATACATCATGTCTGTCACTCAATGCCTCTCTCATTACATAGCTATTTGGACTCGCCATGCCACTTCTTGGTCTGGTGGGAGTCGGGCGGTGAAGCACTCAATAGGTGCCGTGGCCTGCAAGATGTATGAAAACATGACACAATGTCTGTTGATGAATTTACATACGGCTGTCTCAACGATTGCTGGAGTAATAAGCTGTCAGTGGCAGGTGTATGCGAGAACTACGGCCGCTGCGATATCAGGGCACCAACACTCATCATCTCTGGTACTGTTGCTGATCATTGAGATGTGCTCAGCAGTATGCTCGTACGGCTCGGTTTCGACGTCGGTCTGGCATCGAACACCACATCCGACTCATTTCCCTCCTCTCTCGTCGACAAATGCCCGCACAAGAACAGACTGGGCATATTACACTTCACACACTGGTCGCCTGCAAGTCCGTGGTATTTTGACAACTTCCTACTGTGCTCCTGCAAGAGGTCTGCGAATTTATGGGCAGCGTCCACAAGCGTCGGCTGATCTGCTCCTTTGTCACCTTCTCTTAAGCAGTTGACGAACTGCAGAAGGGTATTAACGCCACGAAAATTTGTAATGTCAAACGTGGCATCTTGCTGGGCCAGTAGCTGATCCATAGAACGTTTGCACGTCTCGTGTGCCGGCGTCGGTAAGGCTCGAGAGATGACGAGTTCGCCAGAGGTTCCGCGGGAGAAGTGTGTCTTGTCTTCCGATGAAGTCCATGAATTAACGCCGAATCCCCACCAGGACGTCCAGTGCTTGAGAGTCAACGAACGCACACTCCAAGCATAAGCGCCTAGTGTGTCGCGCCAGGCTGTGAACTCAGACAGGCCATCTTCTGTGCGAAGGTCAAATGCGAAGTCCAGCGAGCTGAAATAATACGCGAAATCGACAGCCTCGTTTTTCACCAAGACGTCTTCGTGGATCTCTGCGTGTACCGTGGCAGGTAGAGCAGACAGAAGCAGCGCATCTTGCGATTGTGTAGTCGATGTCGTCGGTTTGACCTTCAACGCCGGCTCAAACAATTTAGAGTCCGTCTTTTCTTCTCGCTTGGTCTGCCTCTGAGTCGCCTTGACTAGTCTAGGCCTCCAGAATTGCGCCCTTGGATCTCTGCGGGGCTCTGAGTATCGCCATGTTGCAGCAGCAGCGAGTCGTGCAGCTTTCGATGCCTTGTCCAGGTAGAACTTGTTGAAGTCTGGGCCCAGGCCGTCGCTTGACATGATTGTGTTATCGTGGTTGCAGTGCACGACAGGCGTGCCAGTCGCTGTGACACGGCGCCATTCTGTACTCTTGATGTATAGGCATGGTCTGTTGGATAGCAATAGAGCGCATGAATGGGACAAAGTTGGTAGGAGCTTACCATCGTCCTCTACATTTTAAAGCATTGTTGCTGAATGAGAAGTGCTGGATTTGTCAAATTTGCTCCGCATCGTGCGCTGACCATTCTTGAGGATATTGCGATAGCCTGTCGTCTACAACCATGTAACCAGATGAACATCTATATTGGGTACACAAGCGTGTACCTCGTTGTGCATGGTACTTGTACTCGCCTAAGTAGACCAATCGGGACGAGGGCTTACAAAGTGACATAGCACAGAGCCAGCGTCGGCATCAGCAGCAGAGGAGTCAGAAAAACGATTTGCACCATGGTTCACATATATCCAGCCTGCGTTCAGTCCAAGTGAGGTCCTCAGCTATGCCGTGCAACGTCGTGCGTGCGCAACAATGGCCGCATTAAGCTCCTTCCAGAAGCACGATGTACCACCATGGCTTGTTCCTGCATGGGATGCGTGTAAGACGCGGGTGTTGGCGAACACGCATGTGGCGGCGAGTACAGAGATATCACGAGCTGTCGTGTGCGACTGAGTGGCACTATATCTGGGTATGTAGCAGTGCTCGTGCCTTTCACATGCGCCGGGCTGGCCACGGCGAGAAGTCGGCAGTATGGTGGTCTAGCAGGACAGGACAGGACAGGACAGGGATGATAGTATAGGGGTCGCGCCTCTTAGCGAGCCGACTAGCATTTGTGGGGGGCGTTTGAGCGTTTTGCCTAAGGCCGTGAAACCGACAGACGTGCCACGGTGAGAGGGAGGGACAAGGAGCAAGCGCCATCGACTCAATAAACCATACCAGGAGAGGCTCACTCGTGTCTCACATACATACACCACCTATTCTTCCTCCCCGATCTCACCCCGCCGGAGTTCAGCAAGCGGTTGCCTGAGGACAAAGCATCAATCCCTCCCTCCAGCTGGCAGGAACAAACGCTCCAGGGCTCCTTCCCTCGATACTGACTATCGTCTAACTCAACCTCACTCCGCCCGCATTGGCCCCTCCTCCGACCTGCTATCTATTTTCCCGTCACCCTCCCGTCCTCTCCGCCTTCAACAACCACAACACTCCTCAGTGAGGCAGTTCTAGCCCACTTCTCCTCCCGCCGTCGCCATCCTCCCTGGTATGCAGCAGCTCCCTGTCAACAAAACGTACACCGACTAACAGAACTCCAACAGGAGGCCCCAATCTGACCACCATGGCGTACAATAACCAGCCCCAAGATCAACGCAACCCGAACCGTTTGCAACTCAACTTTGGCTTCCAAAACAATCCGCAGACCTTCTCCTCAGAGCAAGCTCGCGCTTTCCCTACCACGCCCTCCACATTCCCGCAACCGAACCAATATGCCGCTGGTCAGCAAGAAGTTTGGGGAACACAGACGCCGCAGCAGCCCGGTCTGAACCCTCAGGGATATTTCAACAACTTCAACCCCTATGGCACCCAGCTTCAGCAGGGCCAGGGCCAGGGTCAAGTGCAGACCCCTGGCGCCCCGGGTCCTGCTCCGAACACATACCGCGCGCCTGGTACAGCTACTGGTGCTGGCTTCAACGAGGTCACCAATGGTTTCGCGCAGCAGATGAACCTCGGCGGCAACACACCTCGCTCGTCGAGCCCTTACGCCAGGAATGCATCGCCCGCCAATGGTCGCCCACGAACTGCAGGAAACGGCAGCCAGCCTTACAGCTCGTACCTCAATGCTCCCGTACCCGGCCAGCCTCACCAGCCGAGCATCTACGACGAGCAGGTCCCCCCGAAGAACCCGGAGAAGTACTCAGCTGCGATCACTGAACGCGTGAGGCACCAGAAGATGTTGACTGGAGAGTTCTTCAAGGAGAACGTTGAGAGAGCCAAGACACGCAACGAGAGGTACGGATATCACAATGCTGGATAACAGTACTTGTGCATGAATACTGACATATCTCAGAGCGCAAGAGCTTGAGCGCATTCGTTTGAGCAACGAGCTGTCTGATGCCCGCAAGGAGCAGAAGAAGAACACCGCCCAGAAGCAGGAGGCCAACTTCCTGCGTTTCCTCAGAACTACCGAGCGTCCGCAAAACTACAGCACATTGAAGATTATCGGCAAGGGTGCCTTCGGTGAAGTCAAGCTTGTGCAAAGGAAGCGTGATCAAAAAGTCTACGCTCTCAAATCGCTTGTCAAGACCGAGATGGTCAGTTCTGAATTGTGTGCTGCAATCTTCCTTCATTGTTTTCTGACAACTTTTACAGCACAAGAAAGATCAACTCGCCCACGTCCGCGCTGAACGTGACATTCTCGCCAACGCCGAGAGTCCATGGCTCGTCAAGCTTCACACTTCCTTCCAGGATTCAACCTTCCTTTACATGCTCATGGAGTTCCTGCCTGGTGGTGACTTGATGACGATGCTCATCAAGTATGAGATCTTCAGCGAGGATATCACACGATTCTACATGGCAGAAATCGTTCTCGCCATCGAAGCTGTGCACAAGCTGGGCTTCATCCATCGGTATGTTGTTCCTGAAACTTCTTGTTCGATCAATGCTAACAAAGCACAGTGATATCAAACCAGACAACATCCTCTTAGATAGAGGCGGACACATCAAGCTTACCGATTTCGGTCTGTCGACTGGCTTCTCTAAAGAACACACTGCGACATACTACCAGCAATTGATGTCCAACACCCGATCAAAGTCCATCAACCAGAACCGCAACTCCGTCAGCATCGATCAGATTCAACTTACGGTGTCCAACCGCAACCAGATCAACACATGGCGCAAGTCTCGTAGACAACTTGCTTACTCTACTGTCGGAACACCAGATTACATTGCACCCGAGATTTTCAGTGGCAAGGGCTACGACAAGGGCTGCGATTGGTGGAGTGTGGGCACTATCATGTTTGAGTGCTTGATCGGCTGGCCTCCATTCTGCGCCGAGGAGCCGCACGACACCTACCGCAAGATTGTCGACTGGCCCAGATACCTCACCTTCCCTCCTGATCAGCAGCTGAGTCCCGAGTCGGAGCACTTCGTTAGAGGGTAAGTTTCAATGATGAGGCTGAACCAACGTTTGCTAACTATATTGTAGCCTCATCTGCGATCCGCAAAACCGCCTCGGTCACATGCGTGGTGCCACGGAACTCAAGGAGCACCCATTCTTCAGCGGCGTCAACTGGGACGGCCTTCGCAAGATCCGTGCGCCCTTCGAACCCAAGCTTTCCAGCGCCATCGATACGCAGTACTTCCCCATCGATGAGATACCTCAAGTCGACACCTCCTCCCAGATGCGCGCCGCGACTGAGGCTGCTGGCCAGGCTGACGACCCTAACCTCAGCTTGCCGTTCATTGGCTACACCTTCAAGCGCTTCGATGCCTTCCGCAACACTTAGGATCGTTCATCAGTGCTCAGGCGTTTCAACAATGATTACATTATTACATCTTCTCCAACGGGCGTTTGGCAGCATTGCGTCTTTTGATGGATCTCAGCATCGCGACAGATTGTTCTGAAAATCAGAAGTGAGAGCCTTGTGTTTGTTTTGTGAGATGGCGAACTGGTGCGTTTCATGGGCAGAATAGGATATTTGGCCAACGGTGCTTTTGATGTTGTGGTACTACTGCTTTGAGCGCAAACAATGGAGCAACAGAGACGCCGATTCCAGGTGCTGCTGGGTCAGTGCTTGGTTCCGCAACTCTATGGAGACACATGAAGACGGCCAAATGGACACGGTGTGAGAAAGCACAAGAAATGGAAAGAAAAACGTGCAGCTAGTTTCTGCACGCGCATGCATAGAACTTGACTTGATCTCCGTGCCTTTTTTTCATAACTCCTCCTGCGCCTTGCTGTTTGCCCTTGTAAAAATTCCCCACTCCGTTCCTTGTTTGGTCATATGCTTTCCGCCAGGGTGGAGAGTGGTGTTTGCTGCGATCTTGTCGCAGTGCAAGTCTTCCTTCACCATCACCACCTTCGCTCCTGGCCGGCCATGGCTGAATGTAGGTAGCTCATCGTGCCTCGAACTGGATCATCCTGCACGCCCAGAGTCAGTATGCGAAACACAAGGAAACCCCTTGAAATATGCGCGCAAGCATTTGCGCAAGCCCTGGTCTTCTCCACCGCCAAATCCCTCTCTCTTCTGGAGAAATTGTGTTTTCGCTCACTCACCTGTTCGTCCTCTCCTTGTACAGCACACGGTAACCGCACTCCTTGCAGCGGATGGGGTCGCCGCGCTTCAGGGTGACCTTGTTGTCGCAGTCGCCGCACAAGTAGTGCACCGGGCGCTGGGTGTCTTCGAAGCCGCTGCCGCTGGCCTGGAAGCCGGTGTTGGAGGCGCCGGTGGTGCCAAAGTCGGTTTGGCTGCCGGTGGCGGGAGGTTGGTATTGTTCGCGGGACATGGTTTTATGATGACTGTGTGTGTTTTGGTTGTGGCTGTGGTGTTGTTGGTTGTTGGTTGGAGTGGACTGGTTTGGTTGGTTGGTAATGTCGCAAGGCGGGCGGTGGAACTTCTTCAAAGTCTCAAGCCTTCAAGCAGCCTCGCTCTCTCTCCGCAAAGCACGTGAAAGAAGCCCTGTCATCTCTTCTTCTGGCGCAAAGAATGGGTTCGGCTCGGCTCGTGCGACTGGCGCCGATGTCGCGCAGTGGCGAGCGAGGACCGAATGCCTATTCTCGCTGACCAAACGCGATAAAACATTTGCCCCACCAGAGTCTGTTAGATAAGCCCGTACAAAACGTCTCCGTCACTGTCACTCTTCCCATGTGTCCTAGCAGAGGTCTCACGAACTACTCCCACATCGCGCGACAGCAATCATGTCCGCCATTCTCTCCGCCGACGACTTGAACGACTTCATCTCGCCCGGCGTTGCTTGCATCAAGCCCGTTGAAACCCTGCCGCAGCAGCAACCCGAAGAGCCCACGAATGCCTACGAAGTCACTACCGAGGAGAAAGTCGCCCGCGATAACCCGCCGCCTGCGCAGATCTCGCTGACGGATTGTCTGGCTTGCTCGGGTTGTGTGACGAGTGCTGAGGCGGTGCTCGTTAGCCTGCAGAGTCATAGCGAGGTGCTGGATACTTTGGACAAATACTGTGAATTGAAGGCCCCATGGTTAGGGAATGTTCAAGAGAATGGCCATGTCAATGGTGATGGGCAGGAGGTGGAGGACAGGATCTTCGTGGCTACTGTCTCGCCGCAGAGCAGAGCGAGTCTTGCTGCGACGTACAATGTTTCTGAGCGCGAGGCTGGGTTTATGATTTCGCAATTGTTGAGCGGACCTTATGGGCTTAGAGCTGGTGGAAAGCATGGTTCTGGATTCACTTGGATACTGGACACGAATGCTTTGCGCGAGGCCTGTCTGGTTGCGTCTGCCGACGAGGTTCAGCAGGTTCTAGCCAATCCTGCTGAGGGACAGAAGAGGCCGGTGCTCAACTCTACCTGTCCTGGTTGGGTCTGCTATGCTGAGAAAACACACCCGCACATCCTGCCGCATCTCAGTCAGCTCAAGTCACCGCAAGCGCTGTCGGGCACTCTGCTCAAGTCGGTCCTCGCAAAGAAGTTTGGCGTTCCGCCAGAGAAGGTATGGCATCTCGCTGTGATGCCGTGCTTCGACAAGAAGCTGGAGGCTTCGCGCAAAGAACTCACTTCCCACACATGGCACGGTCAGGAGGGCGATGCGATCAGGGATGTGGACTGTGTTATTACGGCCCGGGAGCTTCTTATGCTCGCAGAGAGCCGCAACATCAGCTTCCCATGCCTTCCCAAGCAACGACTCAGCAAGCAATTCGCCCCGTCATTCCCAGACGCCACCATAAACCGCTTCCTGTTCGGTCGCCAACGCGGTCAGAAGCGTAAGCACGACGACGTGGATCCTATTGCGATCGGCACAAGCGGCGGGTATCTTCACCATGTTCTCAAAACTCAACAAGCGAACAATCCTGGCTCTGTGGTCAAATTCCACCGAGGCCGCAATCCTGATGTTGCCGACTACACTGTCACGGACGCTGAGGGCAAAGAGCTGTTCCGTGCTGCTAGATACTACGGCTTCCGTAACATTCAGAATCTCGTACGACGTCTCAAACCAGCGAAGGCAAGTCGCATGCCTGGCGCCACACGAAAGCCAATGGGAGGTGCGAGACGGCCAGGTGCAGCGAGTGCGGGTGCGGCAAGTGAGGGCGACTACTCATATGTCGAAGTCATGGCTTGTCCTGGAGGCTGCACCAATGGAGGTGGTCAGATCAAGGTTGGAGACGTCTTGACGCTGAGACAAGTAGGTGGCACAGGTATCGAGAACGGCAGCGCGGCACAGGAAGTACTGCCTGCGCAGAAAGAGTGGCTTGCAATGGTCGACGAGGCGTATTGGAGCGCAGAGTCAGAAGATCTGGACTCGAGTGATGTGGATGGTGATGGAGACGCAGACATGAGTCCAAAGGATTCGCTGTATGGTCCCGAGGATGAAGACGTCGTCGATGGTATCGACAGGAAGAGAGTGAGAGCTCTGTTCGAGCATTGGTCTGGCTCTACTGGTGTCGATTTGCAGAAGCTGCTCTACACTACTTTCAGGGCTGTTGAGAGCGACGTTGGCAAGAAGACTAAGAGTAGCGATGTCGAGAGGGTCGCTGGACTTGCTGTTCAGGTTGGTGGTGGTTGGTAAACCGTGATTAACCACCTTTCTGATCTGACGATTCTATTTCTCCCGATGTTCCAATTCCACACTGCGTAACGAGAAAAACAACTTGCGAGTCCCTTCGCTCTGAATGAAGCGATCACTATATACACACATACATTACCATATACGCTAACACAACTTATGCACGATGCCAACATCATATATATCATTCTCATCTGTGTCATTATATCTCAACTTCACCCCAGCCGCCCTCAACGCAAAATGTCGACATGGAGCAACCCTGTCTACAACGAAACTGCGTTTCAGATCGCACCACATGAGGCACATCTGCAGAAATCCAATCTCACTATCTTGTGTGTCTACCTGCCTGTTGGTTTCAATCGAACCCGGGTATGGTACTCTTTAGTCTATCGTGATTCAATAGTTGCATCTACGAGCATGTAACGGTTGGCTAGTAGATAGATGTGGGAGACGAGGCAGCTGGTTCTCAATGGTTTGAACTGAAACTAAGGCGTTTTCCAGTGATGTTGTACGCTTGTTGATCACATGCATAGGATGCGGGGTTGATACACGTATCGATCTTGGGATTGTGTTTACGTGTACTAGCCTGGGGATTCCAGCGCGGCTTTGTCAACATTTGAGTTGTTCCTGGTCTGCGTCTGTGGCGAAGAAAGCGGCTCAACGATATAGACAAATTGGCTGTACATATTACTCAGATTTTAGGTCAAGCATGTCGTTTTTTGACTCTTATACATGTAGCCTGTGGTTGTCGTTGCATTCATGTTCGAAATGTGCATATGTAAATGGGGTTACTAGGGTTACCGAAACCCTTGTCTCAATGTCGAGTCGTCGAGTCGAGTCGAGTACATGTAGATACATGTATTGATAGCATGAAGTGTAGCCTGAAGTGTTCCCGATCGCTCTTGCCTACGCATGATTAAACTCGTGGTGATGTAGCGATCAATGCTGTGTTGTTGGCAGCCCGGCCATCGCTGTCACCTTGCCCACGCGTCCCATCAATCTCACGCGTCGCCAAAACATTGAAAGTCGTCATGATCGGCACGAATATATATTGATTGCAGAACGATCAACACACATACTCCATGCAGATTGTTATCCGCAGTCCGAACACCAGAGCAACGAGGTATCATCAATCCAGACCCTGCACCGAACGAGTCACGCCGTGTGGGCCAGTACGGACAGTTTGAAGCAGTGGTGCGTACGAAGCCTCAGAAGCGAGGCGGGCAGCGGCGTTGCTGTGGCAGAGCACACTTATGTTGACACACCCACACTCGCCAGCGAGCAAATGCACCGATGCCCAAGGGCCCGACGAGCTTACGAAGTCTCGAGGGTCTCTTTTGGAGATCTACCGCGCGTGAACTCATGGAGCGTACGGCAGGGAGGTTTTGGCGAGAAGGGTAAAATTGTACCGCTTACCCCAAGGCGCTATATCGGATCTTTCTGCTCGCGTCGTTGTTTCCCTGGCGATTGCCCTGTTCTCGGGGGAAGGAGATTTTGGCGAGATGGTTTCTGGTAGCTTCACGTAGGGACTTCACGGGAGGACTTCAGAGTGGTAGGGCCGTAGGGCCGAGGTGGACGAGACCACGGATGACTTGTGCTCAGTGGAAGTCCTTCATTCAAGGCCACCGACTGCGCGGTCGCTGGTATAGTGGGACACGGGACAGGAAGGCGTGCACACAGCAGGCAGAGATCTATTCCCATCCCGCAGACAGAGACAGACAGACGTGGACAGTGGCAATTGCGGCATTTTCCACGCGGGTGTTCTCTCGCTTGCGAGTGAGCAGGTTGTGAGGACTGAAGAGAGGTTCCTGCTTTTCTTCACCGCATACAAGCAATGGGCGGTCAAAAATTGTGGGAACGGAGTGGAGGCCCGTCTTCTAAACGGACTGATATGCTGCCTCTTCTCGCCACACGATAGACAAGGCCCAAGAAGACGGTGAGTTATGTTGAACACGACCCTAGATCACCAACAGGCGTTACGCGGACCACGCCGGATGCGCTGTTCCCCCAGGGCATCTTCGCAAAAGATCTGACAGCTGGCGCGCCACCACGCGTGTGTGCGTGTTTGTAAACAAGGAAGAGGCCGGTTGGGCACGAAACTCGCGTCAAAATGTCGAGATCTGTGGCGGCGGGGACGCCTCTACACAGGCCTCTGAAGGATGGTCAGTATCTTGGAACGCAACGATCGCGTCCCGTTCCCACGCCTCTGGGCCCTTCTCTCGCAATCGCAATCAGGTCACAAACCGTCAGCATCGTCACGCGAGTAGCAACTGAAATACCGATCGTCCCTCCTTTGCGGAAACGTCACGAACGAACCAACCCAGACCAATCTCTAGGGTCCCCTTCAAATTGCTGGCAGTCTGGCCGGCGCGCTGACTTGGGGGCATTATTTCTTGCAGAGTGCGTGGACAAGCGCTTGGGTTTCTGCACACTAAGGACTGACGCCGGGTTCGCTTTGTGCCAGACGGCGGGCGTTGGAAAACAAATGAATCGATGACGGGCAGCGCTGGGGGCCGCTGAGTCGTGAGAGCTTGTTAGAGCGCGCCTCGCTTCTCTTGACGACCGCGGACGTGGCATGGGCTCGAGAGAAGAAGATCTTTGAGGCTCTGACACGGCGCGGTTCGCTCGCTGTGTTTCGGCCTGTTTTGTTTCGCGGAACAAGAAGGGCTGTCTTCTCTCTTTTGCCTGAGCGCGAGATGTGCGGCGGATAAACCAACCCGCCATAAACATCGACATACAGCGGTGAACTACTACTGCATGTCTACCTTGCCTTCTAGTCTCGTTGAGAGCCACTGCTCTAACAACGTGCGCTCAACTTGTTCCATTATCGTTGAAGTGACGCCATGACTCTCTATCACTATCAACAGATTGGAATCTCGTGATACACCCAATATTTCCCATCTGCCCAAATCGGCAAACCAGACAACCCAAAAAGGCGACTCGCTATACATGTAGCTCCCGGCACATATCATCCCACTTCCCCCCAAACTTACGTCCATTCTCCGGGCAAAACCTAAAAAACGTGCTGCGTGATCATGCAGCCCATCAACACGTCTTCCGTCAAGCACGTCTTTGGCCATCTTGCCCAACAGCCGGATAAGTACAAGGGCATGCTATACTACATGTACGCGCGATCTGCGGTGCAGAAGGTTTATGGACCATGACAGGACGCAACGGCGCGCTTTTGGCTGGTAGAACCCGCTAGTCGGACTCCAACCACCACCCAACCCACCTGCCGCGGGCGGATGCAGCTCCCCGGCCCTTGGGCGTCCGTCTCGCTGGGCGGGAAAAGGAAAGAAAAACTACTGTGTATGGTTTCAGAGGGCTGGGGAAGGGGAGAGAGTCGGTGGCTGGGTTTGTGTTTATGCTTTGTGGGTTTGTGGAAAGACTAGGAAGTTTGGGAGGGGAGAGGGTCATAAGTTGCGGTGTATCTAGGGTATTGGATTTGCACGTGGTTTTGGATGCAGGTGTGGGTTGGGCTACCGTGGAAGTTGTTTATGCGCGCCTGCCTGACTTGTTGTTGTTGTTGTCGTATTATAGCTGAGGTGGGGAATTTCAGATTTCTATTTCGTTTATCATATCATGTGACTGTATGACATTTGCGAACACGGCTGTGAGAGACACCAAAGTGAGATACGAAGATGTGGTGAGAGCGTCAGGTCACCAGCCGTAGACTTCTGTCAGCACGCGGACGAGCAGGGATTTTCAGGCACCAAAACCAAGAAAAGTGACAAAGGCTTGGACTAAGGCAGGCAGCGTGCACTGCCGTGCAGCTTGGGTTCAGGGGCACGATCGGGGATGGATGTGGTGGTGGTGACGGCACGACTTGTTCCTGTTGGTGCTCGTTCTTGATTTGTAGTCGTGCTGTATGTATGTCTTGGCCTGCGGTCGATGGGCGAGATGCATCGAGAGGGTGGTTGTCTCTGGGTGACGCGCACATATGCCGGCAGTGCTCTACGCGTCACTGTCACAGGCGGGCAGCCTCTTATCATGTCTTGCTGAGTGGACTGCGGCGGCGTGAGACGGGGCGTACTATCGACAGGACGGTGACACGTAGCATGCGCGCAACGGTTCAGCCCAGCCAGCAGGCCCAGCAAGCACCAGCATCGCCGGGCAATCTCGCGACACGAGCCACGCACGAGCACTCTGCGCAGCGCGTGTGGTGTGATCTGCCTTCGCGGTCTGTGTGGCGGTGGTCGATGTGGTGGATTTGGTTTTATGTGTATCGACGGTGCGATCTTCTTCACGGCATCCTACCGGTGCGGTGGCTCGGGTGGAATGGTCCATGGTCCACGGATGCACACGCGCGCGGACATCAACACCACAATGATAACGGTGTCTGCGCGTGCGTGCATGCATCAACATGCCCTGTTCGCCTTAGCGATGTTGATGCGAGACGGCGACAGGCCACGGGCGGCACCAGGCGCGATTTGATAATTGGGTGTGCGGTGCTGGACGCATGAAAATGAAACCGCGCACTCTAGCTTTCCGCTCGCATGGGTGCTTAATTTAGGTTGTCGGAGGAATCGTGTGAATTCATGCACGCCCAAGGTCTAAGATGTATGTAGCTAGCTGGCAGCAGCAAGCCGCTTGATGCTTCCTTGTCTGCCACGATGCTGCTCTCGAGTGCTGCTAAGTTTTGCGTTGCTTTGTGCATAACAATCATCCCCGACCGGAGTCCGACGAGAGGGAGGCATCGTGCCGTGCGGCGAGGTGCATATTGTGGGTAGATACATCCTGCTAAGGCTGATAGAGAGTGAGGAGTGCCGGGACTACTGTGCCACCATCTAGCCACTTCATCTCATCTCGTCTCTCATCTCGTCTCGTCTCATCCTGCTGCTGTTGTCTGAATGATCGTTGCTAGTTGATTACCATTGCAGTACCTCTCTCTCTGCCCTGCCAATTAACCCAACACTATAACCTCCTCGCTACTGCACGGCTAATCCTCCTCCGCCACGAGCACACTTCGCCTTCGCCCTCGTCGTCGTCGTGCACGTCTCGCCCCGCGGCCCAACTCCTCCGCCAGCGCCAGTGCCTGCTTCATCTCGTCTGCTCGCCAATGACATACAACTAGCGCCGTCACATAGTACTGGCCCTCGCCCTCCCAGGGGCATCCGTCGATTCTCCTGGTCAACAGAGACTGCGCCGTCCTGCGCTGGCAACACTCCCAGACCTGTGCTCGCCGCAAGAGTCTTTCTGGAAGCGATGCTAATCCCGCCCTCTTCACCCTCATTATTACCCTTCATTACCACCCCTGGCCACCGCGTCTCCCTCCAATCCACCCGCCTAATCTGAGCCTTGCTGCCGGCACTTGACGAAAGCGAGAGTGTGCACTCCTGCGTGTCTCATCCCGTAGCCTTCTGGAAACTCCCCAAAACCGTTCAAGAACGCCGCCCGGACTGCACCGCGCCGCTGAACCCTCCTCTGCTCGTTCCGCCCACCCGGACCTTCGTCTGTACTGAGCACCCACCCCGACCAAAGACCACCACCACGCGCCGCCGTCCGTCGCCGCCGCCAGACCAGACCCAGGAGTCGCCTGCCAACGTCTGTCTCATCGGCATCACTGGCCCCACCCGCGTCGAGTCAAGGCGTCGACCCGCCCGCCGCGCCAGCCCGGCCCTGTTCCTGTTGATCTCCTGCTAAACCACGCTACCTCGACCGGGACCCCTTCCGCCATCCGTCGGTGACTTGCACTCTGCCCATCTGCCTCCTCGCACCCGCTACCTCATCGAAACCCTTCTCCAGGACCATCCACGCTCTTTTACATCCAACTTTAAGCCTGTGCAGGACCCTTACCGTCCCTGCAACCCAACCTGTCCCTCCTTTTGCATCACTTATCTCATACTATCACCTATACCAACCCGTTCTAATTCTAATACCAACGCCAACCCCCCTCTCTTGTGTCTAAGACATCCAACTCTCATCGCTTGCCGGTCCCGCGATCGCCTCCCACCCAGCCTATCGTAAGTTTCTTGGGAGCTTGGATGACAGAATCTTGTCGACTGACCATCCATCAGGCACATCCACGTCTTCATCATACGCATGTTGAGATAGATCTGGCACTACAATCATTTCGGCTTCGACACAACGAAGTCTTAGCGCCAAAATGACCGTCACATACGACACGTCAAGCCGCGGCTGGACGAGCAGCTCGCAACAATCGCTATGTCTTGAGGATAAGTACGAGATCCTCAAGGACATTGGCGATGGCAGCTTCGGTAGTGTCACATTGGGCCGAACAAGGAGCGCTGGCGCTCAAACTGTTCGCCGTGGCACAATGGTGAGTTGGTTCGAGGCTTGCGTGTCAATCATCTTACTAACAAATGCTCAGGTTGCCATCAAGACGATGAAGAAGACCTTCGAGAGCTTCTCACAATGCTTGGAGCTGCGTGAGGTCATCTTCTTGAAGTCCCTTCCTAACCACCCTCACCTGGTACCTGCATACGACATCTTCCTTGACCCATTGAGCAAGAAGCTTCACATCTCCATGGAGTACATGGATGGCAACCTCTACCAATTGATGAAGTCTCGTGACCACAAGCCATTTGACAGTGCTAGCGTCAAGAGCATTCTTTGCCAGATTCTCTCTGGACTGGAACACATCCACGACCACCACTTCTTCCACCGCGATATCAAGCCTGAGAACATTCTGGTGTCGTCATCTGCCACTGAAACCGGCCACAGCTTTAAGAGATACTCATCACTAGTCACCCCTCCTTCAACACCTCCCAACTTCTCCATCAAGATTGCCGACTTTGGCCTCGCGAGGGAGACCCAGTCAAGGACACCTTACACAACATACGTATCTACTCGCTGGTACCGTGCCCCAGAAGTTCTTTTGAGGGCGGGAGAATATTCCGCACCGGTGGACATTTGGGCTGTCGGTGCCATGGCCGTCGAAATTGCCACTCTCAAGCCGCTTTTCCCTGGTGGAAACGAAGTGGACCAAGTCTGGAGAGTCTGTGAGATCATGGGCAGCCCCGGCACTTGGGTGAACAGGAATGGTCAGAAGGTCGGTGGTGGCGAGTGGAAGGACGGCGTGAAGCTCGCACAGAAGCTTGGCTTCTCCTTCCCCAAGATGGCACCTCACTCACTCGACACTGTTCTACCCGCACCTCAATGGCCTGCAAGCCTCGCACACTTTGTCACCTGGTGTCTGATGTGGGACCCGAAGGTCCGTCCAACCTCGAGACAGGCTTTGGAGCACGAGTACTTCGCGGACGCAGTTGATCCTCTCATTCGCCCCAAGAGCAGCAGCACTCAGAGACTTCTTGGCCGCAAGCCGTCCACTCTCAGCACCAACGACTCACCCGAGTCGGGTCACCCTTTGGCCACTAAGACTTCTCTCTGGTTTAGGAAGTCTCTAGGCGCCAAAGATGTGGCACCTCCTGTTCCCGAGCACAACCAGCCCGCACAAGTCCGACCGGCTCCTGTGCATGCCAACACCAGCGACGTTGTTCCAGTAGCATCGAAGAGCAGGCCGCTCAACACCAAGAGATCGACCTGGTCCACCAACACCACCAGCAACGGAGCTCCCATCCCGATCCTCCCATCAATTAAGCCAATTTCTCCTCTTCCCGACCAGACTACCGCTCAAGCCAGCACCAAGTCAACAGAGAACGGAGAGGAGCGAAAGAAGGTCGGAAGGCAATTGTCGCTCAACTCACACGGCAACCACTACGCCGATGCCCACCGACAGGAAGCAGAGCGTATGCTTGAAGGTGCTAACAGCCTCAAATCACCCACTGGTAGCCAAAGGGAGAGCTTCTTCTCGCACTTGCGTAAGCGTGCGAGGAGAATTTCTGGAAGGAACCAGGGTACTGTGTCGCCACAGGTTGACGACGTCGAGGCCAATGCCGGTTGTGCTCCTTGGGCCGCCAACAAGCAGAGCTTGGACGCACAGTGCATGGCGCCCACACCTGTTGACCCATCCGTCGACCCCAACTACGCCGAACTCGATCGCGCACTCCAAAATGTACGTTACAGCCTCGACGCTACTGTTGGTGCACCCAACCTCCAAGCGAAGACACCAAAGAGGATGGCCAGCAACCCCGCTCTCAAGAGACACAACTCAGTGCCTTACGGCACCGAAGAGAAGAGGTCACCCGCAGCTACTGGCCCGATTTCTAGCAGGACTCGCCGCTCTGTACGTTACGCCAACCCTTCACCTCACTATGATACGCCTGATGAGGAGGACGAGTTGCTTGATGAGGCGCTCACATCTGCCCAGAACGCCATGCAAGGCTTGGACTACGAGGCTGCAAGCAAAGCTTCGCGTGCTCTTGCTAGACCACAACCTCAGCATGTACTTTCAGACCCTGGTATTGCTGGACTCTATCCCACACCTTCTCCCTCAAAGGACAACAACAACGTCTCCTTCGGCTCGCACGATTGCACTCCTTCCAAGCCAATGACCATCCCAATGCAGCCTCCACAGCAGAAGGGTGTCGTCAACCCGCAGTGGCCCACGCCTCCCTACGAGGAGAGCGAGTGGGCAGCGTCTGCGGCGGCCAGCATCTTTGCTACACAAGCAGCCTACAGGTGATGATTATACTCACATTTCGACGGATTTCAACACTCTTTGGACCACCCTTTTTGGTCTCACTTAGCTTTTTCCACATTTCAGCATCGCCTGGCATCTTTCAACTTGCCTAAGATACCCATTTTCGTATTGGCTCGACCGGTTTCAGCTTTTCCTGGTCGGCAATCCCGATCATTTCCAGTTTTTACTCGCAAGATACCAGCGATGGCGCTTCGGGCGTTTCATCTGCAAAACACCACTCGCTTCATTGCACAGACACGGCGTTACTTCCACGGCCTACATATACATCATTCACTCGCATCATCTTTACCAATTTTCGCTTCCACACAGCCTGGCGCCGTCTCTACATTGCAACATCATACGACTTTACTCACAATTTTTTGCTGGTACCTACCTGACTCCTGTCATCGGGATCGGGACAACCTCTTTATTTTCCTGCGAAGCCCCATCCGGCTGCAATTTTCCCTTGTCTCATTTGTTTGTCATCAACTTCCAAAAACTTTTCGCATCTCCTAAGGTGGAAAAGGGAGCTCTGGGGGTGGCTTATCTGTACTGTACAAAAATCAGTGTTCTTACATATTTCGCTCCATATGAGCGGGAGGGAAAAGCGCGAGTTTTTACCACATCTTTTTTCTCACATACCGTGTCAGCTTTTTTTACTCCGACTTTCGTTTGTTTTTAATACACGTCACTGCTTCGTCCCGTCTCGTAATGTCTCTGCGTATGGGCAAGATCAGCTTGCTTGTACCTCACATTCTTCTTTCCTTGCGGCAAGAGACCGCTTCAATCAAGATAGAAGGGCAGTGGCAAGGTGCGGACCACTTGCTAGAGCTGCTGACTTGTTTCTCTGGCGTTCAAAGGGAGTTCGGATCTGTTGTTCGACAGCGTTGAGCTTGTTCGAGAGCAGATGAGAGGATTGGTCTGATGCGTAGACGCCTGAGAGTGTAATAAATAGGCATTGTAGATTGGTTTGTGCAGAAGTAATGATACGCTCTGTCTGTGTATTCTTCTATGAGATATGGAGGTGTGATACTACCACTACGCATGATGGTATTTTGATAAGAGCTTGTGGATTTTGTGAATGATCGTCAGCACAGATTTTGTCTTTTCATGGTGACAATGCGTCTTATTCGTGTCTTTTCTCTGATTTATAGCAGTCTTGTCCGTGAAGCTTGACGTTCAGTGAGCGAGAGCTTCAGGTTAAGAATGAGGGACCTCGAAATTTTGGTTCACGACGTAGCGATCGAGCTTCACCTTCACCTTCACGATCAGACCTCACACCCCAAACAATACCTCCTCAAACTCACGGTCCGACCAATCGCATAAACAACTTGCAGCAAAAACTGCCACTGGACCTTGCTGCCTCGCCCCCACCAACACCACCCTGCAATCCGCTCCGGCGCAACCACATCATCCACTCGCCTAACCATGGCGCCCTACACAAACATCCCCCTCTCGCCAGCAGAGCTCTCCTACCTCCAGACCTCCCTCTCCGCAACCCCTCCCATCCGCCCCGACGGCCGCTCGCCCACACAATTCCGCCCTCTGGTCGCCGAAGCAGACATTCTGCCCTCCGCCAATGGCAGCGCGCGCGTGTGTTTCTCCGATGGTACCGAAGCGATCGTGGGCGTGAAAGCAGAGGTCGAGAAGAGCAGGCCTGCGCGCCAGGCCGAGGGAGAAAGCGCGGGCGAGGATGTCGAGATGGGAGAGGATATCAATGCGACTGGAGAGGGAAAGGGAAGGAATGAGTGGTTGGAGGTCGCGATTGATGTTCCTGGGTTGAGGGACGATGATGCTCTGCCGGTTTTCTTGGGAGCTATGTTGAGTGAAGCGTTGTGTGCGGATGGAGGGCTGAGGGATCGGTTGTGGATTAATGCAAGGTTTCATTGGAGGTTGTATGTTGATGTAAGTTGTTGAACTACTTTCATGTCTATTTCTCGGGAGGGAGTTCAAGGGCAAATTGCTGACAAGATTGACTATAGATCCTACTCCTGTCGCCGCCTCTTTCATACCCTCTGCCTCTACTGAGCTTGACGACACATCTCGCTCTGCTCAGCACCCGCCTTCCAGCTCTGCTCTCGCAAGGCGACGAAGACCCGCTCTTCAACGACGACTGGGAAGCCTCGACATACTTGTACCCACGTCAATCGAAATCTGCGCCACCCCAACACCAAGCCAGACCGCCAATCACCCTCCTCGTAACAACAGTCGGACCCAACATCCTCTTCGATCCCTCCCGCGACGAGCTCGCCGTGGCCGAAACAGTGCTCGCCATCTCTGCAGCACAAACATCAGCTGCGACAGCAGAGTCTAGCGGACTGAAAGTTGTTGCCATGCGTACTATCGACCCGCCTTCACGTTTGACGGCTGCTGGTGTGCCTCGCGATGTTAACTCCGCCACTGGAGCTGCTGCGACGGCAAGCGCCGGCGAAGTCCTGGCGGCGAGGGAGAAGGACGAGGGCAGGGGTGTTTGGAGGGCGCCGAGAGGTGGTGTACGTAGAGGTGTTGTGGCGGAAGCTGTCAAGATGATTGTTGCGAAGGGTGGCGTGGGAGAGGAGGTTCTCGGTGGTCTTGAGGGAGTGGAGACTTGAGACTTCGATGGACCCGGACGAGATTCTCGCTATCAAGGATGCGAGTCGGGCTTTGCTTCTGTGGAAGACTCCGAATGTCTGGCTTTTACAGAAAAACAGCCCGGTCTTGTGGAGCAGTTGAGGGACGCTTCAGAAACCCAAGATCACACTCCAACGCAGCCACTGTCGTGTGTGTGGCCATGTCGCTGGTGCAACCACAATCCCAGAGCCTGGTGATCATCAATTCATCGCCACGCAGACACCCTAGCAAAGGAAAGAAGTGGCTTCTGGACCCGTATCTAGAGCCAAGGGAGCCCAACACCCGCAGATCCATAGGGAAGCAATAACCAGAAGGGCAACACCTTTGTCAGAGAGGGCTAGTGTCAGTGTAAGTAGTCCTCGCTGAAACCCAAGGTAGCCGCAGCCGGTGCCATACACATTCAACCCCATGACTTTACCCTGATTTCAATTTCGCGGGTACTTGTATCGCTTACGAAGGTGAGAGCTATCGATTCACGTGCGGCGATCTCGAAGGCCACCAGGGTGGCATCTACAGGCGTGCTTTCCAAAACTTGGCTACGGAGGTAGGACTATCATTGAGATACGAGTAGTTCTGAGCTCCTAGCTCGACATCAAGTATGCTAACACCATCAGATTTGGGTTCAAAACTAGTTATGCTTACCACTAAGAGCGTGATTCGAACTTCAGTATCGAGAAGGCTTATACGGTCGGATTCGGACCTAAGACAGGCTTGCTTGCCAGTGAGAGATGGCGCGAATTGGCTTATGCAAAGTCAATCGTAATAGCCGTAATAGAGGCAAGCTGGTTGGATATTCTTAAGACATTAGATTTCGCTGACTGTACAAGAATTCAGACTGACCATGTCCTCTATTCTCACTGGCCAGCTGCAATTGACTTTGCTGTCGCTATCGAACGCGGAACCGTTTGATAATTCACTTCCAATCGTGCCAAGAGATCAAGTACTCGACAGCTCCTTTCTCTTCTCCGCCTTCAATCACTTGGGCTTCTGCAGCTACCAACACTTCAAGATATCAAGTACGCGACGATTCTCTTTCCTTCTTCTTCTTTGATCACTCGAACATCTGCAGCTACCAACACCACCAGAACGAACATGGCATCCACCACCATGGAGACGAATGAGTTCATCGCTGCAAAACGTCTGGCCGACAGTGCTCGCTACGCTATCCAGAAGCTCGAAAAGACCCTTTACAAAACCATGACGCCTACCCTCGCCAAGGACCTGAAGCTGGACGAGATATCGGCCGGCCTCGAAGGTTGCTTGGGTCGTATCCGCGAGCAGCAAGACAAGCATCCCAGCACTTACCTACCGGGAGCTTGTGGCGAGGGTGCCTTACCAGAGCCCACTTCCGTCATGGTGGATTCTCGCGGAGCGTTGACTGATATCCTCGTCTCCATGGCGGGTGCTCTCGACTCTTCCAATGCTGCCGCAGATCTCTCCGTCGACTTGGAGGGATACCACCTCAGCCGCGCTGGCACCATCTCCTTGCTACAGATCTTCGTACATGCCTCCAACGTCGTCTATCTGGTCCACGTCGCGGTGCTGGGTGCCGCCGCGTTCTCGACGCCTGTGACTGCTACCAGTGGCATCTTCAAGGGCATGCCGCTGAATCTCAAGTCTGTGCTGGAATCCAGCGCCGTCACGAAATTGTTCTGGGACTGCAGAGGCGATAGCGACGCTCTATACCACCTTTATCGTGTCAAGCTGGCCGGAGTGATTGACGTCCAGCTGTGGGATGTCGCGACTCGCGGGCCAAGCAAAGAGCGGGCTAAGGTCAAGTCGTTGTCCCACGCATTCACGCAGAGGATGAGGAGAGATCTTTCGGAAGAGGCTATCGAATCGTGGTCGTTGATCAAGGACGCTGGCAAGGTGGCTCACGAAGCGAGCGAATACGAAGAGGTTGAGCGTTCGTACGTCCAAGCTGGTGGCAAATTGCCCGAAGTCACTTCCAGCAAGCGCCAGGACTCGGTAGGCAGTCAAGACTCGGTCCTCGACAACGAGTCGCCCAGCAAAGGCAAAGACGCCTTCGCCCGGAGCCCGCTTCGTCCTTTGATGCAGGCCTACGCTGTCAACGACGTCCGGGTTCTGCCGGCCATGCTTGAACACTTCACGGTCAAGCATCGATTCTGGAACGCCGACTGGCAAGTTCGCGTGTGTGCCGCATCTGAGGACAGGATCAAGGAGGGTATCAGCCCAGGGTTCAACGCTTCTGCTGCGGCGTCGGGTGTGAAGAACGAGGCCCCGGCTGGGTGGAAGGATGTGGTACAGGTCGACAGATTCGCGACTTCGTGAGAAATGAGGGTATTCTGCGAGACTGGTGTTGTCTGGTCTATGGGGTTCTTGGCGGTTTTGGGTTTTGGGTTTTGGGCATGGCATCGCGGTTTCGATGGGGTTCAGGTTGCATGAATGTTCCTACCTTTACCTGCGACTGGCATGATGCATTGTTTCTGGTGATTCTTTGATATTTTAACGTCGCACTGTTCGAGCATTACACCACAACCATCATACTCATATAGCGCATCGAGAGTCTGGGTTTCAAGCACCGCTGTCGTCTGGTCTACGTGATGAATCGAACGACACAGATTGAGAATCATTTTGCTTCACCAACCAAAAGATAACTCAGCACTTGATAATCGCCGTTGCTTAATTGTCTAATGTGGACGTGGAAAAACAAAAAGCCAACATTGAATATAAAATGTCGAGAACCCTATGCCCAATGACCAAATCGCCAGCGATGACGTCGATCAAGTCGACTCAGTTCGAGGTCAACTTCAACTTCGACCTCAACCCGCATCTACATGCACAGTCACATTTTAACGATCCGAATACAAAACCATTGACGGATATCCAGCCATTGTGACTTGCTATCGATCTGTATGGTACAGACGTAGAATTAGCATCACCCATCAAACCAAAACACCACGCATCTCACCAGGAGAACACAAGAAAGAAAAGATGCATCCATCCCAACCCAGCAACAAAAAGAAGAAGCAAACAAACCCGAACCCAAGTCCAGCACCACCGCCTTACTACATAACATCAGTCACGCCGCCCGCCTACTGCCACACATGCGGCCGTATCATCTCCTCAAAACGCAACGTTGCCTCAGCCAGAAAGCAGCAAGACCCTCCCAAAACCACACCTAAATTCTGCTCAGAGCGCTGCAAACGCCACAAACCCTCTCTCTCGCCGGCGAGCGCAGAAGTGCACGTGGAGAAAGCGCTCGTGGCGCTGTTGGAGGGCCGCGCCCCGCCGCCACCCTACAAGTCTTCTGAGTTGCCGACTGGCGAGACGGAAGGATTGCAGCCGACGCCACCTGCTGTTTCTGCGACGCGGAAGAAAGGCGAGTCACGGATTCTGCTGCCGCTGTCGATTTTGGAGGAAGCGGTGTTTGGTTCACGAAGTGATCCAGAGCGGTCGTATGGACGAAGACGGAATCGTGCTTTCAGGGGCGTGCGAGAGGATGGGCAGTGGCGGAGCGTCGATATGGAAGACGACTCTGAGGGGGAGAATGGAGCGAGGCCAGAGCCCATTAGTACGTGGGAGGAGGCGGAGGATTTTGAAGGTGACGATCTAGACATCGAAGGTGGAGTGAAGTTGGAGCGCAGAAATTGGGACGACGAAGACGAGGAACTAGGACTAGGAGTAGGAGAAGTGGAGACGCCGGAGTTGGCTGCGAAAAGGCGGGCAGGCCAGAAGAAGGCTGAAGAGAGAGAGTTCATCAGGTGTGTTGTTAGGAGGGCTGTGGTGTTTGGTATCGAGGTCGACGGGTGGGAAGAAGTAGGTGGCACAGGAAGCACCAAGAAAGGCAAGAAAGGCAAAGGAAGGAACGCTGAGGATGAAGAGGTTACAGAGACAGAAGTGAAGCCACGGAGGAAGTGCGAGGCAATCATGTCAGGTCAAATAGTAGAGCCCAGTTTTGCTAAAGGCGACTGGAGTGTCAGGTGGCGCGAATGAAGCAATCGTTGCGGCGAACCTACAATGGGCTCCAATCGCAACTAAGTGTTTAAGAAGTAAACATTGATTGAGTTGACGGGGGTTCATAAACATGGCATATGACTTGCACGATCTACACTCTCCGAATCGCACGGCGTCGCTAGTGTACAGGCGGTTCCCAGAAATGCCAGATATGCGATCCTGGTCCGTCCCACATACGGGGTATATGTGAAAGCATGCTTTTGATGATGTGAGATTTCCAGGAGCGTTGAGAAGCGTGAATCGAAACAGACGCTTTGAACGCAAGAGATTTCTTCAGCGGAGCTACATTCCATCATAAACAGTAGCCGCCTGTATTCCATCGCATCCGGCCCGGTCTTGTCTGCGGGCTCAAACGCCTGAAGTAAACCCCCGTCTCGTTCGTACCACAGCAATAGTCCATTAAAGAGAAAGCATTTAAGCCTCCTCGATGTTGCCCCTCTCGGAAACGTAGATACCGTCAAGGAACTTACGGATATCCTTGTTGCGAACACGGCAGATCTGCTGGATATCGGCGGCGGACTGGGAGACGTTCTCGATGGAGTTACCGCTAAGGACGAGCTCGTCCTTGACGTTCTTGGAGGCCTCGACCTCAACGCCCTCACCGAGGGTGATGCGGCGGACGAGCTTCTCGCCGAGGAAGTTACTGCGCATAGTATGTCAGCATTCGCGATTCAAATTTTGACATTATTCCGTCCTTCTTCAAGACTTTCGAGGGTCGCATACCGGATCTCAACAACCCAGAGGCCGGTGTCGTTGTCCTTGTCAAGGTTGACGTTGATGGGGAAATGGGCGTAGACGTAACGCATCTTGTACTTGAAGCCCTTGGTGACACCAATGATCATGTTGTTGACGAGCGAACGGACGGTACGGAGAGCGGCGACGTTCTTGCGGGCACCGTGGTGCATCTCGATCTTGATGGTGGAGGCATCGGGCTGCTGGAAGGAGACGGCCAAGTGACCAAGGTCCTTCTTGAGGGTGCCACGGGGACCCTCAACGGTGACCTGGCGGGTCTTGATAGAGACCTTGACTGCACAGAGGTTCCGTCAGTTGTTGTTCCCTTGTATTTTGCGCATTTTCTCCGGCCAATCGTTCCTCCATGTATTGTCGCTTTCGATATCCTCCTCCACAGGAATTTGTCGCATTCGTCTCATGGCCGGATCGGGTGGATTTTTTGGGGATTACGCACCGCCCTCAGGGACCTTCAAGTCTTCCTCGGAGTGAATGTACCTCATTTTGGCGGCTTGGTGCTGTGTACGTTAGTATCGAGAGGTACTTGTCGCTGCCAGAGGACCGCAAATTCGCTGCTTGGTGCGGACGATGCCTCTCTGCGAAACTCTTGGCTGTGCCACCGCGGGACGAAATTCGGCCCGCCCTACGCTAAGCGATCTATGGCAAGCGCTCCTCGGCAAACTTTACGCAAAACAAAAAAGAGCTGCCGACCCTAGAACTCGAACCTAGATCCAAGCGGTCAGGCGATGATAAGTGACACCTTAGGCACACACACGATCTTAGCGGGGTGACCGAGACGAACGATTGCCATGCGACACAGCCCCACGTCGTCGTCGTCGTCGTTGTCGTTGCTTGCTTGGTGACTGCTACAGTGTTTCCTGGCTGGCGTCTCTCTATTGCAACTTGAACCAACACACAACCAACCACCACATACCTCGACAACTATGAGTGCAAAGGTTCCGCGTAACTTCCGCCTCCTGGAAGAGCTGGAGAAGGGCGAGAAAGGCCTTGGAGCTGGTACGAAGATGCAATCAACAACCCAGCCTTACGGAGAACATATATACTGACAATTTAACAGAGGCATGCTCCTACGGCTTGGACGAGGGCGATGACCTGCTCATGACCAACTGGAACGGCACGATTCTTGGTCCTCCTCACGTGCGCATCGCCGGTCTACTTGGACACCATACCATCGACTAACCAAACGATCACAGAGCGTCCACGAGAACCGCATCTACTCTCTCAAGATCCACTGTGGCTCTCAGTACCCCGACTCCCCTCCTGATGTCACCTTCATCAGCAAAGTCAACCTCCCATGCGTCAACGCTAGCAATGGCAAGGTACGACGATCTCGAGCATCGGCAAACGCTTGAATACAACTCTCCAAAGCCAATCATACTGACACTACTTTCCTCGCTACAGGTCGACCTCGCCAAACTCCCCAGCATAGCAAACTGGAAACGCGATTTCACCATGGAGACCGTGCTCATCGAGATCCGACGATACATGGCCGCGCCCGCCAACAAGAAGCTGCCGCAGCCTCCCGAGGGCACCAACTTCTGAGCAAGAGAGCAGGTTGAAGAGAAGTGTGTAGATCGAGAGAAGGAACCCGGAACTGGAGTTCGCAGACAAACGAGCCGCATGCAACTGCCTGGACGCTGCTGCTACGGCGGCGACATATGACGATAACGACTTCTTTGGGCTACAGCATAGCATCGGCGCATCTCGAAGAGCAGAAATTAGGGGCATCCATTCAAATACTGTTTTCCTGTTGATGCAGTGAGTTTGTCTTGAAAGGAAACGTGCTTTCTCGATGACGGATATGACGTTTGCCATGTTTATGGCTCACTACCCAGCGTATCAGTGGCCACACGACTGATTGTTCCGCGATTTATTGCTATGCGAACGGATGCCGTCTTTTAGTCAACTAGCCTTGACCTCACCAGCCTGCTACACATTGGAGCATCGCAACTTTAATCATGGCTTCGCGCCCTGCGCTATTTTCAGTACCGCCTCGATACTGTGATTTCGCATGTTGACCCAAAAAGTCTTATTGTTGTTTCAAGTCTTGATTTATGATTATCTTCGCTCTTAATGTCTAAGTCTATCATCCCGTTATTCACGGCGCTTTATTTACAATCGTCAAAAAATCAACGTAGCCAACCATCATTCCTACCATGCAGCCATGTCTTCACACACAACTCCTCTAGGAGCTATTGTAGACTCTCGCCATGCTTGCCGCACCCTTAGGCTCGATGAACAACGCCTCCGCCTCGCAGTACTTGACACCAGGCTCACCGTCCTCGGTCAACTGCTCAATCCAGCCCTTAACCCAAGCCTTACGGCCCTCAACCTTCGTCGTCTCTGCCTTGAGCACTACATAGCTACCCGCGGGGCAGGGCGCGCGGTAGTCGATCTTCAAGCTTGCCGTGACACCGATCTTGTTCGGCAGCGCCGGGAAACACGCGCGAGCCAGACCCTCGTCCAAAAGCGTCGCCAGCAGACCGCCGTGCACAATCGTCGGGTGTCCACACAGCTCCTGGCCCAGGAAAGCAATCTGCACCAACCGCGGCAGCTCCTCGCTCGAATGCGCCAGGCTGAGCGGCGGGACTTCGATCTTGCCGGGGCCCAGCAGCACGCCGCCGGTCAAGTTGTGCGGGCGCATTGCGCTGGGGATCTTGAGGTGGGGTCGTGATTCGACGACGCCTTGCTCTGCGCGCAGGCGCTCGACGAGAGGGTGGTTGATGATGTGCTCGTTGATCGCGGCGGTCTCGGGCGAGGTCGGCTGGAACATTGTGAGGGTTTCGGCGTCGGTGGGCGGGTTGAGGACGCCGTTGACGGTGTCGGCGGCGGGGGCGGCGGACATGATGAGGCCGGCTGTGAAGAAGAGGGCGATGAGGGTGGTGGTGATGAGAGAGTCTCTGGCGCGGCGGGATTGAGGAGGGGTGGTGTTGGTGGGCAGAGGGATTGTGGTGGTCGGGGTTATGAGGACTGGTGGCTCGACGTCTGGTGTTGAGGTTGAGTTGGTGGTGGTGCTCCGGCTGCGGACTGATAAGATAGAGGGAAATTGTGCCTGGGAGGGCCGGTGATTGATATATTTGGCGGGACTACTACTCAGCACGCCAGCGTGCCGGACCCACCGCTTGGGAAGTGAGGTCGAGGGCGCGGACAGCAACCTTGGCGCAAACATGATTGAATGTTACGGCCGGATACGGCGTCGGGTTGGGTAGATGTTAGGACAGGAGTCTTCCGGCTCGAACCTCAACGGCCCTGGCTAGTTCCGTCTTGAAACTGTATAACTTTTTTTGACGTCTTGGTCGTGGCACAGGGGCGAAAAAGGGTGCCGAGGTCCAGGGAAGAGGTACCGATGGAAGTGAAACTGCATTAGGACGGACGCCGCTCTTTGGTGGACCTTGTACACGTAATACAGAGAACCCTAACCCTGTGCCATCAGCCTACATACATGTATACATGTATATATATCCTCCGTACCCATGCATGTACACGTACGTGTAGTTTCAAACCCGTATTGCCGCTGAGATGGCAGTCCGGATATGCAGACAGACCGCGCGTTGTTATGGGGAACTTGGCACGTTTCGACATAGATGTGCTTGCAAACATGGCGTGAAAGAGGGCAACACAAAAAGGCACAAGATCGTAAAGGTACGTACATCTTCGACTCGCTAAGGTATTGTGTATGCAAATAGTGCATACCGCGTTCGCACTAGCAGCCACGGCCATTGCGCTCCTACGTTTCCACCGTCGAGAATCGAGGACTCATTCTGAGCAGAGTTATCGTCCATTCCGCGTAGCTCAGCTCAGCTCTACAGGCTTTCGGTTATGATCTCCAGTAAGGAAGATCGATACAGGAGGAAAGCAAGGCATCAGCTCCCCAGGAGAATGGTCTCTCAACCAATCTCCATCCCACCAAACATCTCAGAATCAGATCGCAAGACGAGCTTCTCGACCTGATCCAGCTTCGCTACCAGCTGTTCGAAGCCAGCCTCGCCCTTCACCTGGGCAAAATCTTCCATATCATCGTCTTCGGGGAACCAAGTCTCAATTCGGTCGTCCCAATCCGCCATCGTGCCGACCGCGAGGTGTTCGTTCCTGGTCAGCAGCGTGGCCCACATGCTGTGGTAGACCTCAAGGCTCCATCGCGGTTCGTAGGTTTTGCAATCCGGCTCTTTCATCGAGTGTATTTGATGTGTGAAGACACGGTCCTGGAATCGCGTGAGCTCCAAGGTGTAAGTGGAGTTTTTGAGAGCGAACATGTAGCTTGTGCGCTGCTGGAGGATCGTGACAGGTGCGTAGGAGCTCCATCTCACAAAAGGCTTGTCTGTGCGTTGTTGACGAGCGATGTCGACGTCGGCACGAATGGAATCGGCCAGGTTGCGGTGTTTTGGAGCTAGTTTGCTCTCGTCGACAGCGTTCGAGGCAGAGAGATCGAAATGCCATGCAGAACTATTCTTGAGATTCAACAAGCTGATGTCAACCAGCGAAGACTGAGAAGTGTTTTCACGGTCCAATCTTGTCCATGTTCGGGACAACGGTTCTAACTCGGGCTGACTGATGCCGTCAGCCTTTTCTGTCCAGGATATCTCCAAGCACATGTCGCCAGCATCATCAGCGATAACGAATACCGCTGTATAGATGGGCTTGATGTCGTCCAGCGTGTGATCCATGCTGTCGCGCGGGTCCAGTAAGTCGTCTGCGGCTCGAAGTGTTGACAAACAGGTCGTCTCGCTGTATCTATCTCCTAATCTAGTACGATGTTAGTGTGTTGTCCCCAATCTGCATGTTCAGGGATGAAACTAACTCAGGGGTCACTTCGCCCACAAATTGCGACTGCTGCAACATGTCTCTGAAGTCATCCACTGTATACCTGCCATCTTCAGTCGACCTGTAGTGGTTGGCCAGGAATGTACCCAGTCTGACGCGGAACTTCAGATGACCTCGATAGTAGTGTAACTTGGCAATCGTACGCATGATTGCCTTTCCGGCAATCTTAGCATCTCGTATACTCTTTTCATAGTTCTGCTGGTCTTCCTCGGGTTCCAGATCGATCTCGACTAGGCCCTTGGGCGAGTAGCCTGGATGATCCTGTGTGACGGTGGTATTTCTTGCTGCAATGCGCCTGATCCGTTCATACTGCTCCAATGTCACATGTGTCGGGATATCGCTTTCTGTCTCGCTGAGGTGTAGGAAGTACTTCCTCACAGGGGCAACCTGGCGAGCGGTTATTTGGAAACAGGCTTTACGGATGCGCAGCAGTGCATCCTTCACAGCAGTAGCCTCGCCCATCACTTGGAAGCCTGGGAGAGTCTGGTCGAAAACAACATAAGAAGAGCACTCCATGCGGATCGGGTCAAATGCTTCATAGCTGTTTCCGAGTAGTTCGTGAGGCTGTAATTCCCTTACAGGCCAGTGGAAGAAGCCGATCGCCCCAAATTGTGTACCTAACGGAGGTGCTCGCCTAAACCTCTGGCGCATGACCTCACGGTGCCATTTCTTCTCCTCGCCTTTGCGCTGCTGGGGAAGAAGAGACTTTTGTTTCGAGAAATGCATTGTTCCAAGTACACGCTTAGATGCCATTTCACGTGTCTTCCAGTCGTGCATCGCTTGAGTTGTAGCATTGACCGCTCTCGGCTCGCCCCATACGTTGAGCCGAATCATGCCACCTTTGTTGCGGTCATCGCTGAAGACGAAAGTTCCATACTGCTTCGCAATGATCTCATGTTGCTGATCGCGCCAGACGAGTTCCTCCGGCACGTCGATACTGGCCGCTGGCCGCTGGTGATTGCGCCATGCATTCTCGGCGGCAGTGACCGCGGTGTCTCCAACATCAATGAGCAAAGGTTGCGGTTCCCGTTGGACTTGTTCCTGCCTCTTGACTCCTTCGGCGATCAGCCATGCGGACTCGATCTGATGTGCTGGGCGACGCCCATGCGCAGCTGCACGTCGCATACGGGGTGCAGGCTGGTGGACAGGCTGGCTTTGTTGTATTGTCCGTTGTGTCGACGGTCCGGGCAGCGCAGTTTGTCGTGCAGTAGTATGGGTGCCTCTTGGTGAGGCCTGCGCTTTGGCTGAGTTTTCGCCGTGCTTCTGACTCTTCTGCTTGCCCTTGAGGTTGAGATCCCATTCTCTTGCGTTTGTTTTCTCGTAGTCATCCATGGTCGAGTTGTGCGTGCAAGTTACAGTGTGTGTGTGTTGCGAGCGAGTGGCAAAAGTGTAAAGATTATGAGCAGATTTGCATTTCGTTGGAGTGAGCGGCGTTTGTTCTGGAAGCTCGAGGCAGCCGCGTGGCAAACAGGTGAGTGAGGAAGGAGCGACAGAGCAAGACGCTGAGCACCTTCGCTTTGTATCAAATGTCCAGGCCGAGGGCTACTTAACCACAAATTCCGCAATTAGTAGCCGGTTACCATTTTAAGCTCGATAGGATGTGCATTTTAGTAAATATGAACTCCATATCCTTACTTGCCTGTGTCGTGCTACATGCACATAACGGTGTTTAGATGTGGTCTGAATCACTTTGGTCCCGGTGTTGTTATGCTTCTCGCGGCCAGAGCACTCCACGATTACCACAACCGCCATCCTATCCAATCCTCTTGATGTTGCAAGAGGCATGTGTCAGTACAACATGGCGGTCCTCTTTCTGCTGTCGCCCCAATTGCTGGAGTTTGAATGCGTCGCACAAAGTGAAGTGTCCAAGCTGGTCGAGGGAGACGCGATGACATCCGACCCAAGCAAACAGCTTGTTATGCAGCACTCTTGCGTCGCGAGAGACCACTCTGGGATCAGACTCTGGGATCAGACTCTGGGATCAGGTCTGGGTGAGAAGCATACAAACAGTCCAACCAACGCAGGAGTCAGCATAGCGACAGAGGATCTCACATCCATATCACGGCAGTCGGCATCGAAGCTGCAGCAACCGACTCATACATACTTGGAAGCTAGACCGGTGAGGTCGCTTGCCGAATCGATCTGACGTAAAACATGCAGGTGGTGTTGCTGTGCCACTCGCTTCGATGCACGCGATAAAGGCGCAATGTCGCTTGGAGCGCTCTCTTCACAGGCGAGGCAGGGCCTGCAGCAGCGACGAATGCAAGAGCGTCTGGACGTAGCAGGCTCCTTACAGCCCGCAATGAGGGCAAAATCCGACTGGCAACATCAATAGTATAGATAATGAGATCAAGGTCGCCGGTTGAATTTGGAGTGCTGTGCTGACAGACACCATTCGCGGGTGGGGCGGCCTTGGGCGTGGAGAGGCGTTTCAAGCCTCAATCCTTCTTCCTTCTCTGACCTCCGAGTACCGAGATCTACGGCCAAGACCTCGCGAACCATATGTTTACTATCATGTACTATAAAGGTCTTGGTCACATCTGAAGCTTGCAAGTGTGTGGCTACACGACCGGGCATTGGTTGCGTGTCGCGTCCCAGTAGCATCCGATACCAGGATCTTGTGCGCGGTCGAAGCAACTAAGGTCCTCACTATGCGCTTGCATCTCGCGTAGGTTGTCAATCTGGAGTTGTTGCCGCGTAGATGTCTATCGTGCAAGTCCGAGACTGTTTTTTCAACTCTTCATGCGAATCCCTCTTTTCACTGATTGTAAGCACTGTATCTCGTTTCTGGACGTCCTTTCCAAAGACAGCTGCAGCCAAACATGGACTTTGAGAGGCAGGCCAAGCCGAGCACCATGCCTATCGAACAAGAAGAGATGAAAGGCTATGAGGTGGATGGATCCATTCCAAACAAATATCGAGGCTCTGCCGGTAGGTAATCAGAAAGAAAGAACCGTCTCGTACAAGACCACTAATGATCAATCGTGCAGCCGACCGACGAGACATGGCCATGCTTGGAAAGAAACAAGTCTTGAGGGTGAGATGAGTCGACAAATTTATCTAGAGAACCTACTTGCTAACCACGCACATAGAGAAACTTCAAGTTCGTGACGATGCTTGGATTCGCAAGCACGGTTATGGCGAGTTGGGAAGTACTTCTGGTGCTCTTCAAACTGACACTGATGACCGGCGGTTTTCCCAATTTATTTTGGGGGTTCATTGTCAATGTGTGCGGCATGCTGTTTGTTTATGCAAGTATTGCGGAACTGGCTTCCATGTATGTGATTTATCGCACCGTCCAGTCAGCGACCGTCCTTCTGACCATTTCTTAGGTCACCTACTGCCGGAGGTCAATATCGTGAGTATTGGACATCATTGAAAGAGACTATACACAATCACTCATACGGAAATTGCAGATTGGGTCTCTGAATTCAGCCCAAAAAGCGTACAAAAGCCACTGAGCTACTTTGTTGGTGCACGAACGCCTCCTGCTGCGAACCAGATATCTCTACTGACGTTGACGCAGGCTGGCTGTCTGCTATCGGATGGCAAGTATATCTCGCCGGAGTATGCTTTATGGTCAGCGGCATCATCCAAGGCATGATCGCCTTGAACGACGAGTCATACGTGCCGCAGAGATGGCACGGAACCCTGATCACCATCGCCATCATCTTCAACGCCATCATGTTCAATACATTCTTGGCAGTGAAACTTCCGCTGATTGAAGGCATCCTGCTCGGTCTACACGTTTGTGGAGTATTTGCCATTGTGGTATGAGACCGAAAGACACAGCCCCGTATCATGATTGAGAAACTATACTGATCAGCTGCCTTCATTCTACAGGTGCCTCTTTGGGTGATGGGACCGCGAGCTCCTGTGCGCACAGCGCTCTTGGACTATCAGAATCTCGGTGGCTGGGACTCGATGGGTCTTGCCGCTCTCATTGGCATGGTGACCCCTTTGAATGTGCTCATCGGATACGATTGCTCGGTTCACATGTGTAGGTCTCAGCGACGGCATCAGAGAGACCTTAGAACAGACCCGACGGCTAACTTTGCGGACGTTTAGCTGAGGAGATCGAGGACAGCAGCTTGGTCCTACCTCGAGCGGTCATGTGGAGTGTTGCGCCAAACGCGATTCTCGGACTGCTGGTCATCGTTACACTGGCCTTCACATCAGGCGACGTGCAACGAATCATGCAGACGCCTACCGGAGAGCCTTTCATCCAGATCTTCTACGATGTCACGCAAAGCAAGGCAGCAGCCACAGTAATGGCATCCATCGTTGTCGTTCTTCTCTGCTCTTGTTGTTTCAGCGAAGTGGCGACATCAAGTCGCCAGCTCTGGTCTTTTGCAAGAGACAGGGGTTTCCCTGCTTCTTCGTGGCTCTCCCATGTATGTAAACTCAAGCTTCGACGGCAAGCAGAAACAAGCACTAACACTTTCTCAGGTCCAAGCTGGGTGGAACATTCCCGTTCGGGCTGTCATAGTGTCATTTGTTCTCGTCTCGGCGCTTGCCTGCATCAACATCGGGTCCACAACAGCACTTCGATCCATCTCATCTCTCGGCGCCGTCGCGATTCTAAGCTCATACCTTGTCGTCATCGGCACACTTATCTGGCGAAGACTGTACGGTGCGCCACTCCCACCTCGCAGATGGTCGCTCGGCAGATTCGGGTTGGCAATCAACATTGTGGCGATGTGCTTTATCCTGCCGCTGTGGTTCTTTGCATTCTGGCCCATCGCTACACCAGTGACGGCGGAGACCATGAACTGGGCTAGCGTGATATTCTGTGGCGTGCTGCTTATTGCTGTGGTCTACTATCTTGTGAAGGGCAGACATGAGTATGACGGCCCCGTAGCTTTGATTAAGCGTGATGAGTAGGAGAACGAGATCCGATGAGAGAGTGCGGTCCTAAATAGAACATCGGTTGTGATCGAAGCGTCAGACACAGGATTTTGCCTTCTGACACCTCGATCCTGATACGATCCTTGTTCGAGCCTTGATCAGACTTCCAATACATAAGATGTCAAAGTGAACATCCAAGATTTTGCTGCGGTGAAGAACAATGTTCAATGGCATTGTTTGACTCGGCCAAAGTAACTCGAAGGTAGTCTTAGTCATGCGCACCTGCCTGAGGCAAAAGTCAAACGTCGCGCTTTTCGAAGCTCAAGTTAATTACTGCCTCTCACTCTCAGTTCGCGCTAAACATTGCGATTGAACCATCGCCATCTGCCAAACCTCTGCCAGAGATCGCATACACACGCGCGCTCGCATTGATACTGACAATCAAAACAGATTCGCCATGAGCGACTGGAAAGAGGCCAACACGCCGGAAGGCAAGGTCTACTACTACAATGTCAAAACAAACGCGACCACATGGGAGAAACCCGCCGAGATGAACGGTGCACCCGCTCCGCCCACTGGTCCTGCCTCGCAACTCACCCCGGCGCACTTCGACGAAGGCTGGGCCGATGCAAAGACGCCCGAGGGCAAGGTCTACTACTACAACAAGCACACTCGCGAAACCAAGTGGGAGCTTCCTGTCATTGCGCCGCGCGGACCCGCATATGCTGCTGGCGCGCCTCAGGATCTGGTCGAGCGCAACTATGGGCCTCCGGCGCGTCGCGACAGGAGGGATGATCGCGACCATGGTTTGCCGCAGAAGCCTGGCTTTGAGGGTGGTAGACCCTGGGAGGGTCGTGGAGACAACACTGGCTTCAGAGGTGCCATGGCGAAGACGGATGAGCCTGACTTTGCAAGCGCCGATCAAGCCAAGGAGGCCTTCTTCAAGCTTCTGCGCAAGCACAACATCAAGTACAACACTCCCTGGACCGACGCCCTGCGAATTGTGGTCAAGGAGCGCGACTACCGCGCAATCAAGGACTCGAGGGAGAGGAAGCGCGCGTTCGAGGACTACTGTGTCGAGCAGAAGGAAGAAGAGAAGAACAAGGAGAAGGAGCGTCGTGAGAAGCTGAGGGAAGAGTTCCGTGCGATGCTCAAGACGCATGAGGAGATTAAGCACTACACCCGCTGGAGAACTGCACGCCCTATGATCGAGCGCGAGGCCGTGTTCCGCAATGCTGGCGATGACGACGAACGGAGGCAAATGTTTGAGGAATACATCCTGGGGCTCAAGAAGCAAAACGCGGAGCAGGAAGTGGCTGCTCGCAGACAGGCCATGGACCGTCTCTCTGACCTGATGAGGTCCACAGTGCTTGATGCTGACACTAAGTGGGAGGACGCCCAGGCTACTGTCATGAACAGCGAGATCTTCACAAACGACGAGATTTTCCGCTCGCTGCACAGATACGATATCCTCTACAATTTTGAGCAGCACATCAAGCAGCTCGAGCGTCATATCAACGATGCTCGCCAAAAGGAGAAGAAGCTCAAGGACCGCCGTGACCGCCAAGCCCGCGATGGTTTCAAAGCACTGCTTCAAGAGAAGTTAGCAGTCGGACAAATCTACGCTGGTAGCAAATGGCAGGATCTGGTTCCTCAGATCGAGAACGACGAGCGCTTCCTCAATCTCATTGGTACTGAGGGCAGTGGGCCACTCGACATGTTCTGGGATCTGGTGGAGGACGAAGAGCGCAAGATTCGCTCTAAGCGCAACGACGCTCTGGATATTCTTGACGATCAACGTTACGAGATGACACCAGACACTACTCTTGAAGAGTTCTCCGCTGTTATGCAGGAGGATAAACGTGCATCTAGATGGTCACACCAAGAGATGAAGCTTGTCCACGACAGGCTCATGGACAAGATCCTCAAACGTGCCGAGGAAGACAAGGCTCTCGCCGAGCGTAGCCAGAAGAAAGCTGTCGACAACCTCAGATCAGTCATCAAGCACCTCGAGCCGCCAGTCAACATCGACGACAGCTTCGAAAGTATCAAGCCGAGACTGGAGAGCTACAAGGAATACCAAGTCCTTGACGAGGAGGCTAGGCAAATTGCTTTCTCCAAGTACGTTCGTCGCCTGCAAGAAAAGGTTGAGGACGCTGAGCGGGAGCGTGCGCGCCGTGAGTCTAGGCGTGATCGCTCCGTTCACCGTGACCGCGACTACCGCCGCTCCTACGACTATGATGACCGGCGCGACCGTGGCGGTGGCCGTCACCGTACTCGCACTCCTGAGATTGATGCCTACGAAGCTGACCGTCGCAAGGCACAGGCTGATCGCGAGCGCTCGTACCGCAAGGCTTCGTTCGGCCTGACCCCACCTCCGCGTGATCGTCGTGATGGCGACCGCTACGTCAGCAGGGACAGGGACAGGGAGCCGCCTCGCGAACGCAGATCAGACAGGTACGAGAGTATGTACGAGCGCGAGAGGCGTGAGCGGGAGATGGAGCGCGAGCGCAACTACGCTTCACGTGCAGATCCGCGCGACAGAGGCAAGAACGCCATGCTTGACTACGGAGATGAGGATGCCGTGGGCAGCAGGCCAGGCAGTGTGCGCAAGCGCAGGGAGTCTGATGCAAGCATGTCTAGCAGACGTGACAACAAAGTGAGTGCGGTATCTATTACCATCCCCTTGATTCCTGTGAGAAACCAGAACATCCGCTAACACTTCTCTCTAGCGATCCCGCCGCAGCAAAGAACCCGACCCCGATGCCATGGCCATCGACAAGCAAGAAGTGGCCTTGCAGAGCGGCAGTGAGGAAGGCGAGATCGAAGAGGTCTAGGTACCCTCTGCGATGAACCCGCCTCCAAGACCTGCCCGCCAGCGTAAATCGAAGTGGGACGTCCCGCCAAGCACATGTCCCCCCAATTGACGATCCACGCGACGTAACGACCGGCACACCCCCTGAGAAGGGCATGAGATGAGAGTGATGGAATGGCAAGGCATGTAGTCCCACCAGTCTACTTAGACTGTCCGTAGGAAGAGAGACTGGAGTTGACCGCACAGCGAGCGAGCGAGCGAGCGCAAGGCAGCATGCTACGCACTCATCTTGCTCTTTGACTCTCGGGACGAAAGACCTCGGAGCCGAAACCGCGAAGATACTCGAACTATGCTGGCGCCTGGCTACAGCCCACCACGGTGTACGTGTTCTCTTTTCCACAGAAAAACTTGGTTTTAGTTTTTGCGCGTGTATTTATAGTTGCAAACAGAGACTGAGATTCCAGCCTACAGCCACACCACTCTCTGGTCCCACGACCTCGAGCTGAAGTTCTTCACGCTCGTTTGTTTTAGAGCATCATTCGTAAGTTATTTGACACAATAATGACGTGTAACAATACTACCATACAGGAGATCGACATGATCTTGGTGTCTACCGAGCAGATGTAGTTGCCCAGTTAGTATGTAAGTCCGCCCTGCTCACTGCTCGTGCTTGATACAATAGTATCACCCTCTTTGAACACAACGCAAAACATCACAGATTGTCGACAACAGCCGAAAATATCACGCAAGACCGCAGTACACGATATGTTGGGAGCAAAACAGAAATCAACTCATGAGTAAAATGTGAAGCTTTTTCAATTTCTTGCCCTTGGGGGAGCCTTGTACTGGTAATAGCATCCGGTTCCTTAAAATCCATCACGCTTTTGTAATATTGTAGTTGTCATTACCCATAACCTCGTAGCATGCATGCGCCATTTCTGGGTAAACGAAAGCGAGCAGCAGACGCGTCCTGGCACAACATCATAGGAGGGCTGAGAAGCGTGACTTGACTCGAGTGTCGATGCCCATTGCCTGGCAGTCGACGGGAAAATGATACACCATCGCTGAAGCCTCGACTTTGTGTGCTCCAGTGCTTGAAGTCGTGGCCGTAGCGAGTGGTGTGTGCTGTCCGCCAGGTCGCCTTCGTCATCCTTGTCCTCCTCGGCGCGCTTGAGATCTAGCAGCTCGTCTGCGCCGCTCTTGATCACACGTCGCCGTTTTGTCCCGGCCCTGTGCGAGGACTGGACGCTGAGCTTGCGGCCTGCTGCTGCGTCTCTGTTGTAGTCTATGGCGACGCCCTTCAGGCCTCTTCCTCCAGGAAGTACTGTGCATGCTGTGTTAGCGCAAATTTCTGCAACGGTCAGTAGGCTTGGTTTTTGACTTACGTAGCTTCCTGCGGCCTTCTGCTCAGCATCCTTGACACTGTTGAGCTTGTTGATACGTGGGCGGTAAGTGCTCGGGTCACGACGGAAAGTGACGTCAAGGGCCTTGAGGAAGGTGTTGCAGCCAGTGAGCAGGGACTCGGGTGTGTTGGCGTGAGTCTTGATGGAAGGCTCACCGTCGAAGACGATGACACGGTCGGCAAGGTAGGTTGCCATGATGAAATCGTGCTCGACGACGAAGGCGGTCTTCTTGGCGTGCATGATGAAGCGCTTGATGACGCGAGATGCGACAATACGCTGTTCGGAATCGAGGTAGGCGGAAGGCTCGTCGATAACGTAGATGTCTGCGGGCATACCGAGAGCAAGCACAATGGCGACACGCTGCAATTCACCACCGGACAGGTTCTGAACTTCCTGGTCGATGAAGTCGTCCATCTTCAAGGGCTTGTAGACATCGGTCTGGAACTGAGGGTTGATGAAGGCGGCCTTGATGCGCTTGAAGAACAGCTGGCGGACGGTACCCTGGAACTTGGGTGTGATCTTCTGGGGCTTCATGGAGATGTTCATGGCAGGGATCTTCTGGTCGTTGTCGGGCTTGAGCGCACCTGCAAGCATCTTACAGAAAGTCGTCTTACCAGTACCGTTCTCACCCATCATGACGACAATTTCGGAGCCAGTGAAGGTACCAGCGTCGATCTTGAGGTGGAAGTTACCCATGGTCTTCTCCATTGCTGGGTAACTGTAATCCTGGGACTTGTCCAGGAAGTATTCGTCGCTCGCATCTCCAATACGGAACTGGAGGGATTCGTCGCGGAATCGCAAGTTCTCGGTGGGCACGTTACCGTCCAGGAAGATGTTGATACCTTCACGAACCGAGAAGGGAGCGGTGACCACACCGTAAACAGCGGGCTTACCGTAAAGAACACAGATGTAGTCTGACAGGTAGTCGAGAATCGACAAATCGTGCTCGACAACAATGACATAGCTGTCAGGTCCGAGCAGACTGCGGATCAGGCGACCAGCGGCGAGACGCTGCTTGACATCCAAGAAGGAAGAAGGCTCGTCGAACATGTAGACATCGGCCTTTTGCACGCACACCATGCCGATGGCGAAACGCTGAAGCTCACCACCAGAGAGGAGGTCAATATCACGGTCCCAAACAACATCAAGTTCTGGTTTCGTGTTAGTCGGTCTGCAAAGTGTGTTCGGCGTGGATTTTTTATGCACATACCGAGTGTCTCTTTAATCTCCTGCAGTCTCTCCTTGCCAACATCGCATCTTGTAGTGATCAAACCGCCAACAGATCTGTTGTTCTTCTCCTTGAGAGCCTTGGGAATCTGGTCCACGTACTGCGGCTTGGTGATAGCCTTAAGGTTGTCCTCAAGAATTTTTGTGAAGTAGTCTGCAAATTTCTTAGCGCTTGTCCCTCCCCAGTGTCCATATCTTGACTATTCTTACTCTGCAGTTCGGAACCACGGAAGTACCTCAGAATCTCCTCCCAGTCTGGCGGGTCCTCGAAGCGTCCAAGGTTGGGCTTCAGCTTGCCTGCCAAAATTTTGAGAGCGGTACTCTTTCCGATACCGTTGGTACCAACCAGACCGAGGACCTGACCAGGGCGGGGCATGGGAAGACGGTGCAGCTTGAAGCTGTTGGCGGAGTAACGGTGTGTGACCTGGCTCTCGAGGTTCGTGGGCAAGTTGATAATCTGGATGGCGTCGAAGGGGCACTTCTTGGGGCAGATACCGCAACCGATACACAGGCGCTCACTGATGAAGGCGATCTTGCTGGAGTTGTCGACTTCGATACACAGCTTGCCGGTCTTGACGACGGGACACGCCTTCTTGCACTCCTGGCGACATTTCTTCGGCTTGCACTTGTCCGAGTTGACGATGGCGATACTGTGGGAGAGAGAGAATGAGCTTGTGTGTCCTTTTCCCTTCTGCAACGATGACTGTGCGCCCGCGCTGGGCGCGTGGGGAGATGGCGAAAGAACTCACCGGGTGAGCTTGTCCGACATCTTTGCAAATCTTCGGCGCGGTTGTTACCACCAGGCCGGGTATATTGGTGAATGTAGCGAGTGGAAGAGGCGGTGTTGGAGGTGGAAAGCGAAGGCGGTAGTACTCGCTTTGTTAACTTGAAATTCTATCGTCCAATGAACGAACAGTGCGGGGCTTTTGGGTAAGCATAATCTCTCTTGCGCCCTAGTTAGGCGGGGTACGTCTCTGTACTACTTGCACATATCTTAAAACGAAGTTGTTACTTTTCGCTTCATCCCATTACTCTATACATGTAAATTGCTCCAGTAACTCATTGTTTCTTTCGGAGAGGTGTGAGAGTTTGGACTCCGACCCACCTATAGGATTGTACAGAGATCGGTGTACATATGCCTACTCTTCCATCGACTTGTTCTTGGTTCTCACAGACTCATTGAATGTAGCAATCATGCTATGGAGTGATCGTGTGCACGGCGCTAGGTGCCATGTCTTTGTTCTGTTGGTCTCACGTATGCTCGAAACATCGCTCCTGGCAATACCACCCGCATCCTGAACGAATGTATTGACTCGAGATTGTATTACCATCACTTGTATCCTTGTCTGCTCCCAGCCCCGAGATTCATAATTGGAAAGATTGAGCCATGAGACACGACCAATACACCCCACAATACTATATCACATACAGATGTACAAGATGTCATCCTTCCACCTCGGAATCGTCCTATATCGCCCGCAACGTGTACCAGTGGTCATTTTAGCACTGATCTTGATGATCACCGTAGCCCCAACCCTAACCTGACTGTGGAGAACTGCATGCTTGATATCTGCCTTTTTCCTGTGCGAAGGCCGTCGTCCACGACACACGTACGTGTAATTGTGTGAGTACGTACATGTACATACATTTAGGAGCTCAGGAGGAGTGCATTTGGATATTGACTTATCGATATCGTCATACATCAGAGGAATTGACCACAATGTAAATCCAAGCAGAATCTTCAAGTCTGCGTACACCGGCTCCACAAGTCTCGAGACGCTATGTATAGCTGTCAGACACGGGGGCTGTAAACTATTTGTTCGGCATTGAGATACAGCTAATAGTGAAAGTACGTCCACTCACCTACATACGGATGCAATTCGGCTAAGAACAATGATCACCACCATAGAGAACCATCTCGAGCGAACTTCAAGCTATTGTACATATAGTCAACAATTAATTGTCCTTGGTAGGGATCGAAGCCGGCGTCGTTCCTTCCGGCCATCGACCGAAGACTTGAGATCATGTTCTGGTGAGACAGTATCCTCTACGAATACTGGCGATTTCGACAATCAGGAAAGGGTTATCCGTCACAAGTGACGTGAATGCAACAAGGCATATAATCAAAATCGTGATCGCCCTTGAACCAATGCATAAAGTATCCTAGGTGCGATCAATGCCTGCTGATCATCACTGTGACCTGAGTAAAGAGCAATAGGAGAATGTGTCCACCGATACCGGGAGATGATATGCGTTTGATGTGTCCGGTAGTGCTATCATTCTCGTGGTTGCATGTAAAATTATGCTTTCCTTGTAGTGAATATCGCCGCGGCAGATAAATATGCATCTGATCATGTTGTTGAGAAAATGAAGTCGATAGCGGTTACAGTGAAGCGATTGCGGAATAGGTGGCGGTACTCGTATGATGGTGAAAGTAGTATAATGGTCAACTGTGCGGCTCGCTGCGAAGGTTATTGCAATGTCGCCGGCGTGTCCTCGCGGTCGAGACGTGAACGGGCGGCGGGCGGTCTCGCTCTCCGCTTCGCAACTCTTCCCATTTGATCCTACACCACCCAAACCACACCACACCCACCACCCAAACCGACCACTGCCTAATTAACTACCACTGCTCCCAGAGAACATATGGACAGTGACTGGTCGATTCCCACACTCTTTACGTAGTTTTCAGCGCACCCTGACCGCGACACCACGCGCATCGCGCCTCGCGGTCAGCCATCGTCCGAGCCTTCCACCGAACATATATCATCACTGGCGACCCTAGAAACACCTCGGAACTACGAGAACGACCTGTACGACTACGTTTGATGCTGTCAGACTGCCCTGTAAGGACTTCTTCCCGTCGGATCGCCCACCACGACCGCCAGCGCACTCCATCGATATCTCATCACGAGGCCGCATTTACCGGTCGGACCTTGTAGAGTCGCGTTCTCTGCTTCAATACGGTCCTTTCTCGTGGGGGAACCGGTCGCGTATATGCTGGCTGGCCGTGTGAAAAATCTCAGCTCGCTCCGACTGCCACAGCCGTAGATACACTGCTGACTGCTCTTTGGTATAGCGGGGCCAGTACATCTCCCACCCTATACATACCACCTCGACGACATGTCCAACATGAACGGATATGCCGATGACCACGATGACGACCGTTCCGAATCTTCGCCGCGTCGCGCTGGCAGCGAAAGCCCTCTCTCAGACGTCAATGACCTCCCTACCACCACCGCATCACATATGGACGAACACACACAAGATGGCTCAGACGACGATGCTATGCAAGACATGGCCACGTCTGAGGTAGAGGAGGAAGATGAAGTCGCTGAGGAGCAGGATGCCGATTTTGACGAAGAGACACCGCCGGCGGAAGGAACAAACGGAATGCGACACGACGATTCATCGTCAGAAGAGGAAGTGAGGTCTGGCAAGCGAAGAGGCGCTGTAGATGATGAACAATACATGAAGCAGAACCCCGAGCTATATGGGCTTCGTCGCAGTGTTCGTCTACTGTCTTTGTCTTCATGATTCCGATTTACTGACACTACCTCACAGGGCCGCGCGAGACCTCAGCACCGAGTGGTACGTGCGCTCTCACATGCACAGTGAATGCTATACTAATGCAGGATACAGGTTGAGACGAGCGATGAGGAGGATGAGTCTGACGATGTCAATCCCGGCCGCCGGCGGAAGCGCCAAAAGACCACTGGCACTCGCCCAGGTATGTATTCCCTCATCAACCGAGTCGTCCCACATGTCCCAGTACCGATGCTGACTGTACCAGCATCAACACGAACGGGCAACAACTCTTCCATTCAGCCTTCATCTGACGAGGATGGCTCTGACGAAGACGACGTATATGGCGGCGCCAAAGGACGTTCCTTCGCCAAAAAACATCGTCGACAGAAGCAGGCCTCCGCGTCTGGCGCCGGAACACCTCAACTGGGTGAAGTTCGCTTTTCTACGCGTCAGGCTGCAAAGGTCACAAATTACAACGAGGAGGACGACTATGGTCTGAGCGAAGAGGATACTGAGAACGTCACGCCCAACCACTGGGTGGTCGAGCAGACCGGGCCTTCAGTGGACACAGTCCTCAATCACAGACTGGTCGAAGGCGCAGGTATGTCATGTCGCCTGCTATCAGGTGTGCACCAGATGACTGATTGGTTACAGACGCAGAAAACCCCACGAAGAAAGACTATGAGTACTACGTAAGTCACTTACACCTACATTACTTCAGGTGTGCGGTAAACTGATTTCGTCTGTCACAGATCAAATGGCAAGGCCAAGCACATTATCACGCGACCTGGGAACCATGGGATACGCTCAAAGACTGCAAGGGTATCCGCCGCGTGGAGAACTACTATCGAAAGGTCATCTCCCTCGAACTCGACGTTGCCCACCCAGACACCCCTCTTGAGGACAAGGAGAAGTGGAACCTTGATCGGGAGACCTATCTCGACTCCCTGAATGAGTACATGAAGGTCGAGCGCATCATCAGCGCACAAGAAGGTGACGAGGACACCGAATACTTCGTCAAATGGAAGGCTCTCCCATACGACTTCTGTACTTGGGAGTCAGCATCTCTGATCAGCGAGCTTGCGCAGACCGAGATCGACCGCTACCTGGACAGGACTTCCAAGACACCCACCACAAATCAGAAAGAGGCCAGTCTGGCAACAAGATCCGACTACAAGCCTTTCCGTACCCAGCCAGAATACATCAAAGGTGGCGAGCTCCGAGAGTTCCAGATTCATGGGCTCAACTTCCTTGCTCACCACTGGTGTAAAGGCAACAACGTCATCCTTGCCGACGAAATGGGTCTCGGTAAGACTGTTCAGACGGTCTCCTTCATCGACTGGTTGAAGCACGAGCGTGGTCAACAAGGACCGTTCATCGTTGTCGTGCCGCTGTCCACCATGCCTGCATGGGCCGACACGTTTGACAACTGGACCCCTGACATCAACTACGTGGTCTATAATGGCAATGAAGAAGCACGCAAGATCATCAGGGAGCACGAGCTTTTGGTCGACCCTCGCAACTACAAGAAGGTCAAGTTCAACGTACTGCTTACCACATACGAATACGTTCTGGCCGACGCCGGCTTCCTGTCTCAGCTGAAATGGCAATTCATGGCCGTCGACGAGGCTCATCGCCTGAAGAACCGCGATTCGCAACTCTACGCAAAGCTCATGGAATTTGGTGCTCCCAGCAGGCTGTTGATCACTGGTACACCAATGCAGAACACCCTCAGCGAACTTTCTGCTCTCATGGACTTCCTTATGCCTGGCAAGGTCAAGGTCGATGAAGATATTGATCTGACCTCCGAGCATGCCAGTGAGAAAATTGCTGAGCTCACCAATGCTATTTCACCTTATATGATTCGACGTACCAAGGCAAAGGTCGAAGGCGATCTACCACCGAAGACCGAAAAGATTATCCGTGTCGAGCTGGCCGATGTTCAGCTTGAATATTACAAGAACATTCTCACACGCAACTACGCTGCGCTCAACGCTGGTTCAAAGGGTCAGAAAGCCTCGCTGCTCAACATCATGATGGAGCTCAAGAAAGCAAGTAATCATGCTTTCATGTTCCCCAACGCCGAAGAGCGCATCTTGGAAGGTACATCCGGCACACGTGAAGAGCAGCTTAAGGCGCTCATCACCAGCAGTGGCAAAATGATGTTGCTCGACCAACTTCTGACCAAGATGAAGAAGGACGGCCATCGTGTGCTGATCTTCAGTCAGATGGTCAAGATGCTTGATCTTCTTGGAGACTACCTGAACCTTCGCGGCCACCAGTTCCAAAGGCTCGACGGAACTATTGCCGCAGGTGCAAGGAGAATGGCGATCGACCATTTCAACGCCCCAGGCAGTCAAGACTTCTGTTTCCTGCTGTCCACCCGCGCTGGTGGCCTCGGTATCAACTTGATGACAGCTGACACTGTTATCTTGTTCGATTCAGATTGGAACCCGCAGGCCGATTTGCAGGCCATGGCGAGAGCTCATCGTATTGGACAGAAGAAGCCTGTCACGATCTATCGCCTGGTGTCGAAGGACACAGTCGAAGAAGAGGTCTTGGAGCGTGCGCGAAACAAGCTCATGCTCGAGTTCATCACTATTCAGCGTGGTGTGACAGACAAGGACAACAGCATCATGAAGGAGAAGCTGATTCGTGCTGGCGAAAAGGCTGTCGAACCGACATCGTCTGATGAGATCTCCCGAATTCTCAAGAAGCGTGGCCAGAAGATGTTCGAGCAGACAAACAACCAGCGTAAGCTGGAAGAACTGGACATTGATGCTGTGCTCGAGAATGCAGAAGAGCACAAGACTGAGCAACCAGAAGGCATGACTACCGATGGTGGTGAAGAATTCTTGCGCAGCTTCGAATACACGGATGTCAAGGTTGACCTCGAATGGGACCAGATTATCCCACAGGCCGAACTCGACAAGATCAAGGAAGAAGAGCGCAAGAAAGAAGAGGAGGCCTACCTTGAGAGCGTCATCGAGGCGAATCAACCACGCAAGAGAAAGGCGCCTGTCGACGAAGCTCGCGAACAGCGTGCTGCTAAGAAGAGAGCGCGTGACCTCGCTGCCGAAGCTGCAGCCGACATGGGCTCAGACGATGACGACGACGACACAGATCGCGGTCGTGATCCGAAACGCCCACTTGGCGAGAAGGAGTGCCGCAATCTCATCAGGGCTTACGAGAGATTCGGTGCTTTCGAGGAGAAGCCTGACGAGATCGTCCGTGAGGCTCGTTTGCTCAGTCGCGACATTGATGTGGTTCGCGACACCCTGCAAGCAGTCATCGACGAGGCTGATCGACTGCTTAAGGAGGAGTCTGACCGCCTGGCCGAACTGGAGCGCACGACCGGCAAGCAAGTGACGAAGAAGGAGCGCAAGACTGTCCTTTACGACTTCCGAGGTGTGAAGCGTATCAATGCAGAGACGATCAAAGAGCGTCCGGTCGACATGCGTATGATTCGCGACCTTGTCTCTCAAATCAAGGATCCCAGAAACTTCCGCATCGCCGAGGCCTCGAAGCCAGCTTCATATACATGCGAGTGGGGCGCTAGAGAAGACGGTATGCTCACTGTCGGTATCGCACGCCACGGCATGGGTGCTTGGGCTGCCATTCGCGACGACCCCGATCTCGACATGGGCCACAAGCTCTTCCTCGAGGAGCATCGTGTTGGACAGAAGGAGGAGCGCGAGAAGAGTGATGTCAAGACTACAAAGTCTCCTGGTGCTGTTCACCTTGTCCGTCGTGCTGGCTACTTGGTCAGCGTGCTTCGCGACAAAACTAGTGGTGGGTCGAACAGCCAGGCCAGGAGAGCAATGGAGAATCACCACCGCAACAATCGGAAGCATGTTGGCAGCTTCCATGGCCGCTTCGGAACACCAAACGGCTCCGCTAGCCCTGCGCCTGGTCTTCGCAAAGGAAACTCTCACCATGACAGACATCAGTCTGACATCAGGAACGGCCTGGCTCGCCAGAACTCTCATGGCTCCCCCAACGGTCATAGAAAGATCAGCTCCGAGGACCGTGAGCGTATCCGACAGCGCCAAGCTGAGCAACCTCGTCCAGGCCATCACCGCGTCAACTCCTCACCAATGGTCAATGGCGGCAAGCCGCTGTCAGAGCACGAAAAGAAGTTGCAGCACGTCCTGGCTCCCATCAAAGAGCACCTCGCACGTGCTAGCGGTGCACAGAAGAAGAAGATCCCTGATGATATGACTCGACTCAAGATCATCAAAGTCAGTCTTGTCGCTATTGGGAACCACATTGTCAACCACCCCAATATCAAGGAGGACTCCTCGCTTGAAAGTGGTCTGTGGGACTTTGTCTCTGAGCGTCACTGGCCGCAAAGCAACAAGGAGAGCAAGCGCGTCTCCGGCAAAAAGCTGAGAGACATGTACTTCAAGATTGCTGGCAAGGACGCTGCTCCCAAGGCTCCATCGCGACCGTCCGCTTCCAACGGCACGACATCGGAGGTGAAGAAGGAGACTTCACCTGCCGAAGAGAAGAAGCCTATCGCTGCGTCACCCGACACTGTGAAGGCCGAGGACAAGATGGACGTCGACTCGAAGTCTCCGGCATAGAAATTGCGCGGAGCCCTTAAAGGACGGATAGTCTCAGCGCCCCACTACTGTGGCAACTACTGTTATTTATTGTTTTTGATTTTTGATTTCACCACTGCACGCAATTTGCTGAGCGTTCTGCACAAAGAAAGAAAAGCAACCTTTTCTACACTGAGACACATTGGAACTGCTGTTACTACTCTGATTTTTGCATGGCGGCCGTCCGGAGTAACGTCTGAGCGAGAGAGAGAGAGAAAAGGCAGCCCGATTATCTTGGGCCCCCGGAAGCGAACTAGAAGGGAAGAGGGAAATCATGTGGAGCATTCTGTTTGGCGCAAAAGAAACCCCAACAATGTTTGAAGATGAATTTTGGGTGCATGACTGTTGCTAGGAGTTTGTCTTTCTTGTCTTTATATTTTGCAAAGCGCGTTGTCTCTCTTTCTTGAGCTTTGGGTTGTGTATGCACACACACGGTAGGGAACGAAAGCGCATATTTCTTGGCTTATCTTCTTTCTTTCCGGTGTGATTGTGGGTGGTGGACTGTGTCATACCTCGCGTGTGGGTTTGAGCCAACTGCGCGACTGATAGCGTCACAAAACACGTGTACGAATAAACATAACCTTAATTTCGACAGCGCTCGTTTTGTTTTTCTCTCATACTTTTGAATGTGTACCTTAGGACAACCAAGCAATGTAGGACTTTTGCCGCCGCTCCTGGACTTTTTGTGTGGACCAGGTTGACACCCGTTAATGCCTCGCAGTCTTCATCTCGCATGCATCACGTCGTCCTCTTAATAATGAGAGCTCCTCCAAGCATGTGCAAGTCGTTAGTACTAATCGTTCATCATCTTCTCTCAGGACATGCCTGCATGTGGTTCCACAGTCAGTACGAGATCATCCAGCGGGACACCCTCCAGTGAGAAGTATCACTCAAGCATGCAGCACTCACCGAGCAACCCCTCGTACGGCCTCAGCGTGATCTTGCCCTTCGTAGCAGCATCCGGCGCGCCAGCAGTGTAATTGCCCGCAACCCATCTCTGCACATGCGCCGAAGCAGGCAACTCCCACTCAACACTCTCCCCGGAAAAGTTCAACACCGTCACAAACGCCTCGTCCTCCCCTCTCCGCGCATACGCGAAAATCTGATCGTGTCCATCCTCAGGATCCAACAAGTGGAAATCACCATACACCAGCGCGTCTTTGTGCTTCTTGCGCGCCGCCAGGCCGCGCTTCCAGAATTGCAGGACGGAGAGGGAGTCTTTGTCGTTGTGCTGGCGCTGGGCGGCGGCGTTGACGGTCTTGTAGTCGTCGTTGACGCGCATCCAGGGCTTGGTGGAAGGGTCGCAGAAGCCGGCGTTGGGGGACTCGGAGGTCCATTGGACGGGTGTGCGGGCGTGGTCGCGGGCTTTGCGTTGCATTACTTTGCGGGCGAAGGCGAGTTTTTCTTCGTCGTCGGGGTAGGCGGCTTTCATCTGTTGGGTGGGGAGTGTTAGTGGGTGGTGTACAGTGGAGTTGTTTGAATGATCGAGCTTTACCTTCTCCCAGTAGTTGATGGTCTCAATGTCTTTGTATTCGGACGGCTCGAAGCTTGGAGGCATGTTACGCTGACCGAGCTCTTCTCCCTGGTATACATAGAGAGTTCCAGACAGAGTCGTTTGCATAAGGCACAAGAGCTTTGCGCTGAGCTCGCGGTATTCATCCTTGTCGCTACAGAAGCGGGAGATCGAGCGGGGGTTGTCTAAGCATCTGTGGTCAGTACGTGTATAATCATTAGGAAATAAGACCATCGTACCGTGGTTCTCAATGAACAGGCTGTTCCATCCATCACGATCAATCATGAGGGTCTGGTACTTGTTCATAATCTTTTTGATTTCGTTCGTGTTCCAATCCCGAAGCGTCAGACGGAAGCCGGTCTCGTCGTTGTCAATATCGACCATCTCGAAGATGAAGATCATGTTGAGCTCGCCACGCTTAGCACCAACGATCTTCAGGATCTCTTCCTTGTCGCGCACGAAAGGCATCTCGCCAACCGTGATCGTGTCGTACTGGCTGAGAACCTCGCGATTCATTGCCTGCAGCCATTCATGCAAACGTGGGCCGTTGGCGTAATACTTGTGACCCGGCTGATACTTATCTCCAGGAGAGGTGATAGGTGCATCTGGATATCCTGGAGTCTTCGAGATGTGGTTGATGACATCCATGCGGAAGCCGCTTGCACCTCGCTTGAGCCAAAAGTGGAGAACGTCATGTACGGCAGCGCGCACTTCCGGGTTCTCCCAATTAAGATCGGGTTGCTCTGGGGTAAAGAGTGCGAGGTAGTATTCTTGTGTCCTCTCATCCCAAGTCCAAGCGCTGTTGGCCTCACCCAAGATCATGGCCCAGTTGTTTGGGGGTTGACGGTTGCCATGTTCGTCATACTTGGGAGGTTGCCAATGGTACCAGCTGCGTTTGGGATCGTCTTTGGAAGAGCGAGATTTGAGGAACCAGTCGTGTTGATCGGAAGTGTGATTGACAACGAGATCCATCATCAGTTTCATGTCACGTTCATGCAGGCCGGCAATCAGCTCGTCAACGTCCTCCAGAGTGCCATAGCGTGGGTCAATGTCCTTGTAGTCGGCAATGTCGTAACCCATGTCAACCTGCGGTGACTTGTAGATGGGTGACAGCCATACCACATCGATGCCCAGGTGCTTGAGATAGTCGAGTTTGGAGACGACACCCTTGATGTCTCCCCATCCAGGCAGACTACCTGAACCTGTCGATTGGAAAGATGCTGGGTAGATCTGAAGTCTTGTCAGAAACAACAGGAGTGTACGGCAATGACCAATGGCAGCCGTACCTGGTACACAACGGCCTCTTTCCACCAACGATGCTTAGCGGAGCCAGTCTCGACGATCTCACCCATGTTGCTAAATAGAAAGGTATTGATGCAATTGGTAGGTCACGGATGTAGATGTGTTGCAGAAGGTGATGGCGGAAGGAAAGATACGCCTGCTATACTTCTAGTGCAAATTGAAGAAAGGACGAGGCGGTCGCCATGCGGTACTGACACCTTAATAACCTCCAGTGCCAGAGAGAGCTTACACGTGCACATGATTCTCCACCGTTCTCCGCGTCATGCAACCCACCCCGAAAGTGCTTCCGGGGTAGTAGCGGGCGATTTCTCCGAATTATTATGCGATAGGTACCGCGAGTATTTCTCCTCACCTTCGCAGCAGTGGCACGATGGTCTGTACCAGCGACATGAGAATAGTCATGTGTCATGGGGTAGGTGCCACCACCACCTTCGCTTAGGCAGATCCAATGCACAATGCATGCAACATATGCGATCGCGCGTGTAACCGTGTAACAATCGATTCGGCTCGGTAGTGGAGATCCCTTACACCTCTCAGTGGCACTGGAGTAGAAAAGTAGCACGTGCCGACGTGCTTGGGCGTATCAGCACTATTGTGGAGAGGGAATGTGACTTGTGGCGCATATATCTCGATACGAAGCCTTGCAGCAATCCATGGATGACGACCAGCTAGACAAGATCGTATGTAACAGTATGGAAATTGCCGTGACCACTCGAGTTTGCAGTCTTGTACCATTGCAACGGGAATATTCATCCCAGCATAATAAGAATTGGATGGAACACTTCTGCTCCCGTAGGCAGCACTGGACCCCTGCGGCCACAGACTTTTAGCTAGACCAGGCAGAATCGCCACCACCGACGCGCCTTCCGTCGCGTCAACCAAGTCCAGGCTTTCTAATTATTCCTCCCACTTCCACCCTCAATCCTTGTGCTCTTGACCGACCTTTGTGGAACATACATCGTACCAACCTCAACCTCACCGCGTTTGCAACCTCCATTAACCGTCAAGCCTCATATCCTACAAGATGAGCGCCGAAGAAGACCAGCAGTCGCAGTCTGGCTACGACGAGCAAGCTGGTGGACCTGGTGCGCCTACGCCACTTGCTGCTCTTGAGGTTGGTTTGCGCCTCGAAAGATACATACGAACGAGACTAACAAGATTGTAGGGTGTTGCAGGTCTCTCCAAGCGTGACATTCAGCTCTTCGTCGATGCGGGCTACAACACTGTTGAAAGTGTCGCATACACGTAAGCTCAAGAAAGAACCCATCACGGAATAAGTGCTAACCAAATTCAGACCAAAGAAGCTTCTTGAGACCATCAAGGGCGTGTCCGAGCAGAAGGCGACGAAGATCCTTGTAGAAGGTGAGTTCGCCACCAGCCGCTTTCTCCTATCTCACATCAACTGATTTTTCCAAGCGTCCAAACTCGTGCCCATGGGCTTTACGACCGCAACTGAAATGCACGCACGAAGATCCGAGCTCATCTCGATCACTACTGGATCTAAGCAACTTGACACCCTCCTCGCTGGCGGCGTCGAGACCGGCAGTATTACTGAGGTTTTCGGCGAGTTCAGGACAGGAAAGAGTCAAATTTGCCACACACTCGCAGTCACCTGCCAGCTGCCCTTTGACATGGGTGGAGGAGAAGGCAAATGCTTGTACATCGACACTGAGGGAACCTTCAGACCCGTTCGCTTACTTTCCGTTGCGAACCGGTATGGCTTGTCTGGTGAAGAGGTGCTGGACAATGTCGCATATGCTCGCGCCTACAACTCGGACCACCAGCTGCAGCTACTCAACCAGGCTGCACAGATGATGACCGAGACTCGCTTCTCGCTTCTGGTGGTCGACAGTGCTACATCTCTGTACCGCACTGACTTCATGGGCCGTGGCGAGCTGAGCAGTCGACAAACACACCTGGCCAAGTTCATGCGAACACTTCAAAGACTTGCAGACGAGTTCGGTATCGCAGTGGTGATTACCAACCAGGTCGTCGCCCAAGTCGATGGTGGTCCCAGTGCCATGTTCAACCCTGATCCGAAGAAGCCCATTGGTGGCAACATCATCGCGCACGCGTCAACAACCAGACTTTCGCTGAAGAAAGGCAGAGGCGAGACAAGAATTTGCAAGATCTACGACTCACCTTGCTTGCCCGAGAGTGACTGCATGTTCGCTATCAATGAGGATGGCATTGGCGACCCATCGCCCAAGGATCTCGAGGACAAGTTCTAATTTTTCTCGGTTCAAATGTTGTTTATGGCTATAACGCGGAGCTCACGAGGAATGGAAGGGATTGCTTTACGATGCATGGGTGCATAGAACGGCGCATGATAGTTGTCCCGAGGGGCGATAAGCGGTTTCGTGCATTTGCTTTACGTGTTTACCTTCTGTAGCTACTTTTCTGATACCCAATTTTAAGACTTTCTACCATGTTTCGGCGTTTGATGTGAGCACAACATCACCATACTAAGATATTGCGACGCTTTTGAAGGCTTGTAGCATTTTGTAAATTGCTCTCCTCTCCTCAACTTCTTCAGCTCCATAGAGTGAATACAGTACTGCAACCGCGCAGGGTGGCCCGAGCGAGCTTGAACGCGGGAAACGCGACCAAGCAACCTTCAATCTTTGCGCAACCCATCAAATCAACAACAGCTTCACCATTTACTTGCCTACACATAGTTGCAAACATGGCGCGGCCAGCTGTCACGCCCACACTATACCAGGAGGTCCAATTATCGACACTGCCAGCCTCGCCGGCGTCCATTCTCAAAATCAACACAACCGGCAACAGCTCTCTCACGCTTTTCGGTGCAGGACGCAAACGCGGCTACAATGAGATCAGCGAGCTAGATGAGGAGTCTTATGCGCGCAAACACCTCGCTTCAGAAGCTTCGGTATACTTCCGCCGCAAGAGCAAGTACCCGCGCAGTTTTCTCTGGCGCGTACTGGACGATCGACGACTACTGGAGGTGCAATGCGTGGACCTGGTGCACGAAAGAGATGAACTACAAAGAGAGGGCTCCTTGACATTTCACATTGAGCTGCCTGCGGAAATTGTGAGGGGAGGAGTGGCTTTCGCGGATCCTGAAGAGACGGACGCGCTGGAGGTGTTTGTGCTCACCACTGGCAACGACTTGTACACCATCACATTGAAGGCCGAACTGCTGGCTAGGGACAGCCCACCTTCGGAGTTCGACCCATCGACTGTGGTCAAGAAATACTCGCCCAGCTCTTTTGGCTTCCGCTACCCATATCGCATGATCGCCGTGAACAGCTTGGAGATTCTCGTTTCTTTACATGATGGCAGCCTACTACGATTGGAGCGACAGGCGAACGAGAGCGCTGCTCAGTGGCGCGAGACATTCTACAGCGAGGGAGGATGGGGCGGTACATTGAAGTCGCTCAACCCATTGAAGAGGCGGCAAACAGTACGATACGGTGATTTGGATCTCGAGACCAGCTCGGCTGTGGATCTGGCAAAAAGCCCTGATGGAAACATTGTATGGACAGTAACGCTGGATCACCAACTCAAAGCTTGGAGCGCCAACACAGGACGGGTCGCATTGCAGATGGATCTTCTCAATGAGAAGAATGATCGCGATGGTTCAAGACGACAGACCCCATACATTATGACGGCCGAGCAAGGGAAATTGCTGCAAATTGCACGAGCACCGGGACTACCAGAAGATGGAGCTCTGGCCAGGATGGACGAGGACGGCAACTACTTTGTTTGGGTCTACTCGCCGAAGAACCACCAATTCAAGGTTTATGAGGTCAGGTCTACCTCATCGGCGGAAGGCGAGAAGCCGAGATATGAAGACCTGCAACCAAGAGCGACGCTGATCCCTCCCGTCGAGGAACTTTTGAACACCAACATCTGGCATCTCGAAGAATTCCACGCGCACCCATCACCAACCTGGGCTGATACACAACTGTGGATCAGAACACGAAGTGGTGCTCTTTGCAAGACCTTTACTCTGACCTTCAATCTGCTGGAAGAGGACCGGGATGAGCTATTGAACGCATTCCGGAAAGGATGGACAGTTGTCGACAACGGTCCGTTGACACCAGAGCGCCTACGAGAAGCCAATGATTTCCCAGCTCAACTTTCTGCTACTGCAGATTCACTCATCACCCCCACGGAGCGCTGGATGTCTTTCTTGTTCTCTCCCGGGCGATTCTCGGCTTCGAGTATCGAGGCTGCTCTTCACACTTACTGCAAGCGCCGCAAACTGGCCACCCTGCCAGCCAAAGGCTCAAGTGCTCACCAGGTTCCCTTGCAGGAGCGCCTCGTCACGTCTGTGACCAGCAAGATCATCTTGGCGCGGTCTCCCAACAATCAGCCCGACTATGATGGATATCAAGCAGATGTGGCCGCGCAATGGGCTGGCTTTTATTCCATTGTCGAGGAGCTACACAGGAAGCGCACCGAGTCCATCAGTCTTGCATATGACTACGACTATGCGCAGCCTTGGTCGGTTTGCACGGACACCGTCGCGCCAGTTCGCGCAAATGATGACCTGGAACTCCTGTATCTGAATTCCGACCTGCTGGAAAATCAACAACTGGAACGCCTTGATTCAGATATTGTACAGTCCATCTTTGACCCGAAAGACGCCATGGCGCATTCTGTGGCAGTCTTGATCACAGCCGCCCGCAACTTCAGGCGATCTCTGCCTGCAGAAGCGAGAGACACGTTCACGCACACTGCCTACCAGGATGCCCTGTGCCAGGACCTCGAAGATCGGGCCGGTCTTGATGGGCTATACGATAGATGCGATCTTGGAGCTGAGGTGTCGGAGGAGATCTTCAGCGCTCTGGAGCTTGATGTTCAGGATCTGGAGGGTCTCGGGAGCATAGATCGCAAGATCTTCCAGCAAGTTCTCCGACGCTTGGACAATACCAAGACTGGCTCGGAGCAGGTCCAGACCCTCGAGTCATGTCGTTACGGCGATAGGCTTAATGTCGCTGTCGCCCAGCAGAGCTTGCACCGCAACGAGACTGTTCTACTCGATCTGCTCGCCCTGATAGCTTTCATGTCGGGTGATCTTGAGCCCAGCGAACTCCACCTTGACTTCTCCCCACGCAAGATGTACAACGAGATCATGGAGCTACTCAAGCAGACCAGCCTGCGACTCTTCCTGGCCAGCCACACACGCATGGAGCCATCGCTCGACGGTACCACCTCTAAGATCGAAGCCACACTGCTCGAAAGCTTCTTCGCGGGTGACTGGAAGCGCAATTCTGGTGCTGAAGATGATAACGATATGCCCACCGCTCTTACACGCTGGAGCAAACGCTGGGCATACGCCGTTGACCTTAAGAAGGACTGGAACGGTGCCACCTCGCATGTGTTCTCAATGCTGTTGCAAAGTGAGCTGTACCACTTGGCCTCCGACTTTGTCAGATTTATGCCGGATACTCCGTGGTCCACTTACATGCAGGCGCGACTTGATATTGCTCTTGGTGAATACGACACGGCTGCTATGAGATTCCACGAAGCTGCTAACAACAAGAACGGCCTGGCGCGACCCGAGAGACAGTCTATCAGTGTCTTTGACACCGCTGGACTGCTCAGCGCCGAAGAAGAGACTTTCTTCCGCTCCGGACTTTCGCAGTACTACCAGCACGTTGCTGCTATCTTCCAAAAACCTGGCGTGTTCTCCTACGTAGCCGACTTCGCTGCCGAGGCACTGAAGAATGTCCACGGAGTCGCGAGTCTGGATGATGACCTCGCAAAGATCGACGGCCGGAAGAGCATCACCGACAGCCCGGCCATGGATAGAATCGACGATACTATGAAGGAGATCAAACTCATCAAGATTAGAGACACCCGAAGTGAAATCGCTAGCCATCTCTTCAGCGCCCTCGTCAAGACGGGTCGTTTCCGCGAAGCATACGACGCGCTGCAAAAGTGCAACGAAGACCTCAGAAAGGCCAACTTGAAGCTTCTCGTCGAGACATGCATCAAGCAAGACTCAGTGCCAGCCCTGCTCGCTCTGCCTTTCAGCACCGAACTTGCAGCCGACGCGGACGCCACCCTTCTCGCCCTTGCTAAGAAGTCTCTCGCCTCCACTTCATCCGCCACGAAACCCCACCACCAAATCCTCTACGCTTTCCGCACCCAGCGTGGCGATTTCCGCGGCGCAGCTGAGATCCTCTACGAACACCTCGAGCGCTTGCGCCACGGCGAGGCTCGCCAGTACCAGGACCCCGAAGACGAGACGACGCTGCAAGCGTACCTACTCCTCATCAACACGCTTGCGTGCTGCGGCGAAGGCGAGGGCTGGTTGCTGGCTGACCCGATCGAGGGCGTGCACCAGGCTGGTCAGAAGCGCAAACTCGTTACTTTGGAAGAAGTTAGGAGGGATTACTCAGCGGAGCTGGATCGCAGGAGTGATATTCTGCAAGGCCGCTTCCCGCTTGTGGGTGGTGGGGATGAGATGGACGTTTTCTGATTTTCCTAATGGGTTGTTTGGTGGGGACTGTTTAGGTCTAGCTTGTTTGCTTTTGTTTTGGATGTCTTGATAGGAATTGTGCTGTTTATTAGCGAAGCGTTATGGCACTGGAAATGAAACAAGAATATTCAAGCCTTTTGAGAGAACTATATGTAGCAAGTTGTGAAGTTCGATTGAGAAGAAAACTAGGATGACTTTAACAATTGTGTCACATTAAGTGATGTCCAATAGGCCGTTCGCTAATTTAACAATATCCTAGCCGGTATTCGGACCGGCAGCAATCGTCCGCTCGCTTCTCCTCTTCCTGACAGGCTTAGCAATAGGCCCATCATCCGCCTCCATACTCCTGGCAGGATTCCGCCGAACCTTCTGATACGCCCTCTCAAGCTCCAGCTCGACGCCTATCCTCACCCACAAATGTATCACGCTGGGCCACACGCTCCTCTCGCCCCGCTCAACCCAGTGGTCGATGCCAGCCGTAGTCGGATTTCTTAGCAGGCGCGCCCAGTCCGACAATCTGATCTCCGGGACGAGAGTGAGCGCCGGCCCGGGCACGATCTCGTCCATGAGCAGGCGTTTTATGCCCGGGTTCAGCACGCCGAGGATGTCGAGCTGGCGCAGGCGGTGCTGGAATTCTTGCAGGATGAAGCGGGTGAAGAAGGCGAGGAAGCTGGTTTTGAAGATCCGGAGGGTGGGGTAGAGGAAGGGGACGATGTAAGGGCGGGCTTGCGAGATGATGAAGTGGTCGACGTTGAAGAGCTCGCCGAGGCGCGAGAGAGGACTTTCTTGGGGGGTGCTTGGGTAGGAGGAGTAGCGGGCTGTGCGGATGCCGGAGGCGTCGTAGGGGATTATTTGGCCGGTGGGGTCTTTGCACATGAGGCGGGTGGAGTTTTGGGATGGGTCGTTGGAGTTGGAGACTAGGGCGGCGGACCAGATGAGGACGTGGGGAGCAGTGAGGTGGTTGAGTAGAGTGATTGAGCCGGGGCCTGATGGGGATATGGTGATGTTGAGTATCCGGTCAGTCGCTACGTAGGCTTCCTTGAATGTCATGTCGCCCACATTGGTATGGACCGCCTCTTCGAGCACGTGAGGGTCAAGAACGAAACCGGAGTTCATGAAGCGACGGGCTCGACGGTACAGAGTCTGCAACCAGAGCCAGTATCCAGCTCCCTGAGTCTCCGCAGCAGCTCGTTGTGAGGACGCAGCGAAGGCGCTGAGGTCGAACTTGTCGCCACTGAGGCATTCCAGCATCTCGTCATCGGTGTGAACGCAGACCCACGCTGCCATCAAAGCACCTGTTCCAGTTCCAGCGATGACACGAGGCAAAAGATTGCGCTCGTACATTGCTTTAACAACACCAAGATGGCATAGGCCGAAGATAGAGCCACCTTGGAGTACTAACACAGTGCGGCCATACGCCATGCGTGTGTCGTGCAACAGATTCATCTTGTCTTGCGCCGATAAAGGTGAGCTTGGTGTGAGAGGCCAGTCCGTGTACATCTTGATCGCGTCGCTGACATGCCCGACATACGCTTCAATCAGGAGCTTAGTTCCCGCATTGGCCTTCGTGTACAGCTTCGGATTCAGGATGCCTCCAATGTTGCGTGACAAGCCGGCACGGATCTGATTGTGGATTTCCAGGACGTCTCGCTTGTCGACGGCGTCTTGGAAGATGTTCGTGCGCGCTTCGATGAGGTGGAAGTCGTAATACTTGACCTCACCCTTTCGGCTCTGCTCGCTGGCCATGGCAAATCCGCGCCAGATCTCGTTTCCCAGCAGGTGATCTAGCTGGCGAGCAGCGGCATGCCATTCTTCGAACTGCTTCGCGTCGTTGAGCGTCTCGATGAAAAGTTGCTTTGGATTCTTGGTATTCAGCCATTGCCAGAGTTTCTGTAGTAAGCGTCGTGTCAGCTGATTGCCTGTGAAATAAATTTCGTATAAACTCACCCTCTGCCAATACACAGCAATTCTCCAGATCGTCCAGAGGCACGTTTGGAGGAAGCCCAACACGCCTTGCGCCATGGTTTCCGTTGACCACCCCATAGATAGCTGACGAGAGACCAGACGGCTTCTGTTCAATTAATTCTGTCCAATGAGATTATGTAGCACGGCAACGATGTACATATTCACTGTATGTGGTGTTGTTGTGAGGAGATGGCAGGACCAAGGGGACGATGGAAGAGATGCCGCGGAATCACATGTCAGCGGAAGCGACGTCCAACATGGATGAACCCCGCCTCATGCGCAACGCAACGCACCGCAAAAGGTAACATGGATGACCTTTATCATTCGCGGCATTCGTGCACAAGATATACATGATGTAGTTGATGATGGTTGACTGAGGTAGCCGTTTTCGCGAGCGGTCGAGACACATCGTGCCGGTAGGCTTTCAGCTGTCCGTTTCCAAGATCGATGGATTACAAAAACACGAACAAAATTGTATGTACGCATCCATAAATCGAATAATATCGCGAAAAGAACAGAAAACGGCCGCCAGAATGCTTCCTCGAGCAAAAAGTAATGGTGAACTTCAATCTACGACAAACAACCCCCAACGCCACGCAAAACACACAAACCAGTAACGCCCGTCAGTAAATAGCAATCGCCGAAAAACACGAGCTCATTACAATCCATATAAGTCATCAAGCCTCCAAATCTGGCCTCTTCGTCGAATGTACCTCGTCAAGCTTTCAGCCTCCTCTCCTCGCACCTCACGCACACCGGATCATCACTTTCGCCCCGAAGGAAGTATCTTCCATCTTCAAACTCGCCTCCACATTCCTACAAGCGGTCAAAGTTAGCATCGATCATTGCAAAGGGAAAAGCTCTCAGCTTCAAGATGTAGGAAATCGACTTACCAGACAGCAAAAGCAATTGGCATGCCACTCGCTCCCCAGCGCCTTCACCACCACATCCGTCACCGGCTTCCTGCACTTGCGGCACTTGGCACTGTACCGGTTAGTGTGGCAATCGCAACACCACGCGTAGCCATCCTTCTCGACGAAAGGCGTGCTGGCATCGAATGGGTCGCCGCACTGCGCACAGAAAAAGTGGCCGGCGTGCCATTCGGCGCCACAAGCAACAATAACTTCGCCTTCGATTGGTGTCTTGCACGACTTGCAGCGCGGGCTGAACATTTCGTGGAAGTCGAGCGCGCAGTAGAAGCGCATCGAGGGCTCGCCGTCGGCTACTTCCGTTTCGTAGAGTTCCTCGTCTGTGATGTGGTTTGGGATGTGGCCAGTGTGGCGGGCTGCAATGCGCTCTAGGCGTGCAATGCGTTGGGAGTCGGGCTCGGGGTGGAAAGCGACGTGCTCGAGGTTTGTGTCACATTCGTGGCAGTTGAAGCAGGACGGGTGGAGGCGTTGGCCAGCTGCCGAGAGAACACGACCGGCGATTGGAAGGGCACAGTGAGCGCAGAGAGCGCGAGATTGGCGAAGGGAGGGAGTGTAGTGGGGTGTTGATTTTGGAATGGGAGATGTGTTTGCATGATGATGCAATGGTGCTTGCTGGGTGGGTGTTGGAAGTGGACGATGCGACCCGGTGCTAGGCGGTAGTGATGGAATGGGTCTTGAGGAGAATCCAGGACCATTCACGCTGATTTGAGGCGCTGACCTTGTAGGCTGCGAAGGTGGATCAAAGCTGAAAGTGGGCACGGTAGTCCGCGAAGGCCGCGTAGGAGATCCGCTCACTGCTGATGGCCCACCGGCATTCATGGACGACCTCTTGGTAGGCATTGGTGGCTCAATGTTGGTCGTTGGTGCAGCTGGGAATTCCGGAATCGCAGAAGCGATATCAGGCTCTTCAGGTAACACGATGCTCGGGACACTTGGGTCGTCGGGAACGACGATCGTCGGTATCGGAGGCATTGGCGAAGTTGATCTTCCAGGAGCATTGATGGTTGGTATTGGTACTTGCGACGTCCGATATGCACTTTCGCGAGGTGGCTCAATCTTCGGGATGGTCTGCCTGTTGAATGGTGAAGACATGGGAGAGTCTGATACTCTAGAGGTGCGCGGAGGCGTCGAAGATGCAGCTGGGGTTGGTGCAGGCGCCGGTACCCTTGTCTCCTCGAGCACAATTTCCTTTTGTTGTTTCCAACTTTGATCAAAACTCACGATCGGCCTACCGAGCTTATCACTCACTGCGGTAGGCTGAGGTAGATTTGGGCTTCGATCACTTCTCTGTTTGCTTGTGGCCGCACGAATATCATCGCCTCTGATTTCTTTGCCGTCTTTCATAGGCGATGGTTGAGGGGATGCACCCTCGTCTTCAGAGTTGAAGGCAGGAGTGGTAGGTGTGAGCGGAAGCGATTCGTTCGACGTGTAACCTGCATTACGTGATTGGCTTGGTGGATTCCTCTGAATCTCAATACGATTGATGTGATTGCTTTTAGGCACAGACGGAGGCAGCACTGGCGCTGACTGCGAACGATCGAAACGGTCCAAGCGTTCTTGTTGCATACGGACTCGAGCAAAAGGGTTCTTCCGGATGAGTGAAGGTGCCGTTTGTATGGGCGATGGCACCGGCCGTAGATCAGGAATCGGGATGACAGGTTGTTGTTTCTTCGGAGGCGTAGCTTCTTCCTGCGGATCCTCGAAGATCTTATCATCAGGATGCATGAAGACTTTCTTCTCTCCGCTGAGAACGCGTCTGCTGCCACTGCTTGTCCGTCTCCGTGCATTGTCAATATCTTGCTTGACCGCGGCCGCGAGATCACCATAGTTCTTCCCGGATGGTGACCTTGATGTTGAGCTGGACCTTGGTACCGTAGCCTCGCTCGTCTTTGGTGTGTTGTCCAAGCTTGTCCTCTTACTACTCGACAGAGACGCATCCAGTGAAGGTCGGTGATTGCTGCTCATAGATCCACGTGCAGATGCCAATGGCGCAGGCTCCCGACTGTGGCTCCGCTTGTAGCTTCCTTTCTCCAGATGTGACGTGTAGTCCTTCTTGATATCCGGATTCATATACGGCGCCTCAGGGTTGGCGAAAGGCGAATTTGGGTTCCTATGCTTCCACACCAGCTCCGCCGCCTCATCCTGCGCATCCTTGTGTATCTTTTGCTCCTCAGCGATATCCATGTCCTCAAGTGCCGCCCGCAATGACTGTGCTTCCTGCTTTTCCATCCACCGTGTGCCTTGCTCCATGTACACTCCGCTCTGTGGTCTGCTGCCTCCAGGTCTTCCGACATGTCCCTCTCTCGAGAGATTTGATGGGGTTGCTGAAGGTGTTCTCGCAAGTGGACGGCCGGCGAAAGGGCTATTACGGCCTGCCACGCCAGGCCTGTGGTGCGACGTGGTCTGAGGTATCATCGTGGGCATACTGTTGCTCTGCGGTAAAGGCGGGCGATCGCTGCTAGCGGTGGTAGTACTTGTCGCAGTCGTCGTCTCGGTCTCGGTGCGCCTCAGACTGCCAAATTTCGAAGGGGGCGGCGGTCGCGAGCCTATAGGACGTGCCTTGTTGGTTCGAAGGTCTTTGAGGTAGCTGGCTGTAGGCAACGAGTGTGAGTCTCCCTCTTGCTCTTGCACTTGCACGCTTGCACATTCTCCCAGCGACGATCTTGAGCTCCCGAACAGAGCGCGGCGGGCCTGGATTGAAGGAGATACATGAGACTGCTGACCCATTTGCTCCTCGGACATGTACGAGGGAGATGTCATGGCCCGACCCTGGCTGCCCAACATGGTGGCCAGGTGGGACGAATTGGATGTTCTGGTGGTGGTGCTGGTCGAGGCGGTAACGGTAGGAATGCTGGGTGGGTGGGTGTTAGGGCAGCATGCGGCGAGACACGTGAACAGCACAACGCCTAGAAAGAGAAACGCAACCAATGCAAATGCTGTGACGAGAAGAGAAGTAGTAGTAGAGACAGTATAACGGCTGCTAAGCGATGTTAGCAGTGTTGGTAGATTGCTCTTCTTCAGGCGTTTGTTCAAGACTGGAGTTCCGAACGTGGAAGCTCGACCAAACAGATCCCCTAGCAACGCTCAAGCCCCCAGCAACGCTTCGGCCGTCTCGCGAGCCCTTCAGCAAATCCGACCCACCACACTGATCGTGATCCTGCGAGCGATCGACGTATATTCGCTATAAGATACATGGGCCTCCCTCATTGCTGTTCAATTGTAGTATTTCTTGTAGAATGATCCTTTCTGCAATACATCATCGATGACGGAAGACAACGCATGCATTGAAGCCCAAGCGCTCTCTCTAATTTCTACCAGCTAATGCAATGCTCTGCTGCCATTCAATACTCCATAACCTGGCTCGTTCACAAGCCATAGCAAAACCCCAATCCTGTCCGATGCAGTCATATCAAATTCGTCACACAGGCATAATCCATACGCTTTCTCCCACTCCGATCTATCGCCCCAACACACCCCTAACGACGCCCTCAAGTTCGACGCTGCCCTTGACCGCCAACTCCATGATTCCACTAGCACCGCCACTACCCTCGGTGAGCCACTTCTCGAGCAGGTCGTTCGCCTCCTTGGGCTTCACAGCCGGAGAAGATGTGCCCACTGTGACGTGAGCAGTCCTGTTGGCGCAAGGCCACGACTCGCCCTGAGTGCCCGCCAGGCGCACCACGAAAGCCATGACACGGCTGTCCCAGACCAGACGCTCAAGTCTGACATTTGCCAAACCGAGCTTGGCATCAGGCATGCTGTATGCACGCTCTGCGGTAGGAGCAGAAGCACGAGTGTACACATCGTTGAGCTGCGCCCAGGTGTCAGGGTGCTGAGCGGAGCTGGCGCGGTGGATGAGAGTGACGTGGAACTCGGGCTGCACACGGCCAGATGCTCTTAGTGTGTTATACATCTGTGCTTGCTCGGGACAGGCGTCACGGAAAACGGCGTCAAGAACAGCGGCGACGCGAGTTGCTGGGAGCTGGACAGCGAAGTACTCAATCTTGCGCTCTTTTTGCTTGGGAGCGTTGGGAGATGGGTTAGGAGCGCCATTGGGCTGGGTCTTCTTCGTCCAGTTGTTGGCGCTGCCGCCCTTGATCTGGTGCTTGATTTCCACTGTGTAGTTGTTGAGAGCGGCGGCGATGGCAGCGTCCATGTCAGCGGCTGTGGGCATCTCCTGATCGCGGAAGAGCTTGGGGTACTCGTTGTAAAGTCTGGTGATCACTGTTTCGAGGTTCTCACGCGAAGACGCAAGAACGTCAAGGTTGATGATGGTGTCGAAACCATCGTCGGGCGAGGTATCTGGGCTGAGAGGCTCGAAACGGTGCATGAAGCCTTCCATGATCTCGATGATCTCCTGGCCCTTCATGCTGGTGTTGATAGTCTGGTGGTTGTCTCCACGCGCAACAATGCGTTCACGCGTAGCCTTGCGGATGTTGTCGTAGTTGCCCCTCTCGTGCACGTATTGCAGTGCCACGAAACGAGCGTTGGGAACAATCTTCGAAACATCCTCGATGATCTGCTTGCGCTCACGACGTTGGTGGTTGTTGCGGTCGGCGATCATAGCCGGGCTTTCGGTCAGACAGTCTGAGCACTTCGATGCAAACATAGCAGGCTTGCCCTTCTTCACTGTGATGTTGTCGTTTTGTACGTGACCCCAACCAAAGAGCTTGCACAATGCGAGCGCGACAGTAGTCTTGCCACATCCGAGGGTAGCAACAGGCACCAACACAACATCATTGGTGACATCCTCATTCGCAACCTCACCAACCTCACGCTCCTGACGGATGATATCGGCGCCGTTGAGACCGCGAGATGCCAAGAAGTCGTTGCGCATCTGGATGATACCATGGTTGGCGTTGTATGCCTCTGCGAGCTGAGGGTTGCCGTGAAGCTGCCTCCTCGCGAAGTCGATGTACTCCTCGGTGATCTTCTTGTGCTTCTTGTACTTGGGCTGACGGTTGCCAATGATAGCTTTTGTGCATTCACGCCACTGGCGGTACATCAGATAGGGCTCCTCAAACTTGTACTTGAAGAACCAGTCGTGCCAGACATTGGTATTTGCCTTGGACTGACAACGGATGACGAAGCCCTCGGTGTCACGACCATCGTAGTTTCCTGTCTCCGCGACCTTATCGAGGAAAGTCTTGACCTGACCAATGTCGTTCATTATGAGGTACATCGTCTTCTTCATGCCCCACTCGTCTGCGAATCGATCGACGAGGTGATGAGGATATGTGGCAAATTCTGGGAGGTTGAGGTTGATGCCGTGCAGGTAGAGGCCTGCCTCTTCAGGTCTGTACTGAAGAACATGTTCCTCGAAGTCGTCGTCGCACAACTCGGCCACCGCAGTCGCGTTCATGGCGCGGAGTGTCTGAGCGAGCTGCTTTCTGGTTCGGCCAACAGTGGCGAGATGCCTGTCGACCCACTTCTCGCCTGCCATGGCGTGGCTGACTTCGGTGTCTGTGCGAGGTCCGGTCGAGTGTTTGCTGCAGACGATGAGTGTGCCATCCTCCATTCCGGAGATGAAGATGATGCATCCATTCTCCTTGACACTGAGCTCATAAGGGCCTCTCGTGTTGTGTTCGACATTTCGCCACTGGGTCTCGTTGACTTCATCCTGGTTGAAGAACTTGTCGTATCCTCTCACGACGATCTCGGGCTGCTGGTCGCGGTTAGTGGCAGTGAAGATGCCGCGAGCGTATGTGGGAAGGTTAGGTTTCTTGTAGTCCCAATCCTGCATGCGCCAGGAGTCGACTGTGATATTGGAGCCTTGGACGGCGAATGTGTTTTTCTTGGCAGAGAATCCGGCCTTGCCTTTGTCTTTGCTGCTTCTGCCCTGGGCGGCCTCGAGTCCACGAAGCATCTCAGAGACTTCATGGTGATCCTGTGCCTTGTAAGGCGCTTCGTGTTGATACGCCATGGTTGCTTTTGTGGTGGTAAACAAAGTATTTTTCTTGGGAGGCGTCCCTGTTTGTCGTGTCGATAAACTCGAATTGTAAAGCGGAACGAGTGATTGGATCTTTTTGGCCAAAGTCTTTGCAGCTGACCAGTAGCGGTCAAGGGTCCAATTTTGCAAGTGGTTGTCGTGCAAAAAGAACTGATCACGGCACGCGACAATGAAAGACTTTATATTGACGTCGTTCCTACATCTATGGACACCGCAGTGAGAGTCATTGTGAGCGTCAGAAAGAACCACCGAGCGCTCGCGCCTAAGGCAGCAATCGCAATCGATAAGCTGGGGTCAGCTCCAAGTGAAACACCCAGTCAGGGTCCAGAAGCACAAGCACAAACATATGCATGCAGTGAACGCGAAGGCACTTTCACTACTCACCGTACAATCCGTGCTCCGCCAATCAAATAGCTCAGAGTTGCGACCTAGCTTGTATCAAAACAGACGACAAGGGAGCTGTCCACTTTCCTTCTACTCCCACCTTCTCCCAACACTTTCCCACCAACTACAAGAGCGGACACCGCCAACAACATACCGACAACCCTCAAATCTACACCGAGACTCGTCTAAGATGGATCTTATTCAAGGTATGCATGCTGTCACACTCGTAGCCTGAATCCTTCCGACTAACACGTCCAAAGATTGGGGCTCTTACCTGCTCTCCTCAAACAACCCTTTCCGCCCATACATCCTGCCCTTCCTCTCCTACACAAGCATCATCAAGGCCTACACCGCGCCTATCATCACAGCCGTGACTCAGAAGCCCGACCTGGCAACAATAGCGCTGCTGCTGCTCATCATCTTCCTCTCGCTCAAGATCCTCAACATGCTGCTCAGCACGGTCATGTTCTGGTTCCGCCTTGCGACACGCATTATTTTCTGGGGCAGTCTTGCGATTGCTGGCCTGTGGATGTGGACGAGAGGTTCAGAAGGCGTTCTGGAGGATCTGGGGCACTGGGGTGGAATGTGGACGGAAGAGTACAAGCAATTGACTGAACGCGCGAAGATGGCGAGAGGAAATCAGCAGCCTTATGGCAGCAACTATTGATGGCGTTGACGGGATTCTTGGACATTATGGAGTTGCTCGACAGGATAGAGCATGTCGCTAGTGTGTATACCCATCTTGATTCTACGCCTGTGGTTATATGGATGCTTTTTCTTTCTTTCTCGGAGATGGGGCACAACTCCCAGGCACCGCGAGGCAAATGATACGAATCACATGAAAGAGAAGAACAGAGATACCAGAAACACAGCTACAGGAGAAGATCAACAATATGCTTGGACTTCGATTCCTGCTGTCATGGTGAGATTTTCGAGACAAGGGCATGCTTTGGAGGCCGTCGAGACAAACTTGACGCCACTCTAAATGCCGAGTGGCCCGCATGCTCCTGAAACAGTTATTCTAAATAGTATGTAAGGGGTTCACGAGCAATGCGCAACATCGCCTCCGCTTCCTCCCGCGACCATGGAAACTCTTCCAGAACGCAAGCGACTTGAGTCTCAACACTGTATCGCTCCCAAGATTCTAAGTGGCATAGAGCACGGTAGTGAAGTGGCCTATACTTCCAAGTGTAAACCCGAGCCGCCTGCCATTGTCCCACGGAACAGTCAACGTGAACGTGCTCTCGTTCCAAGGCGCTGTACCATAGCTCGCGTCGATAAGTCCCAAGTTTACCATCTACGTCGTCGTCCACGTAGTCGGATATCGTATTTCCCAATTCATCTCGCTGGTTAGGATCGACGCCGGCCCTAATGAGAAATTGCAGTACTTCAAGCTCAGTGGAAGATCCTGGCCACGATGCGTGAAGCACGACCAAAAACAGGCAGTTCCAGCCAGAGATGTAGCCTTGTTCGTTGTCATGATTCGTGGATGGTATGTACACTTCGTGCACATCGCAACCAGCACTCCTCAGCATTTTTATAATGCTCAGCCTGGCGACTATACATGCTTGCAGCCATATGCTGAGTCCGCTCGATGGATCGATCGTCTTCAGGTCAGCATAAACTCCGTTGAGCATCAGTCTGATCATGTCCTAATACCAATGAGCTATACACAACAAGAGCATTTTCTTCGACACGAAGACGTACTTGATGCAATTCGTTGTAAATGACATAACTTTCACAAGAGTCCAGCGCATTCGTGAGCGGGGAATGGGCACCGCTATGGCTAGCAGCAATAGAGGTGGGATCAGCTTCCGCTTTGATCAATAGGCGCACGATTTCAAGTCGGTTGCGATCCGTGGCGACTGGTCTTCCGCCTGACTCTGTGAGAGATTTCCTGCCGTGAACAACCATGTGGAGGGGAGTCGAGCATTTGCGGCTGAGACGGCATGATGAGTGAACGTAGTTACAAACAACTGTTTGCCCCAAGTGTTTACTATGGCCCACCGCATGACGAGGAAGGCGCGCTTACACATCTTTTATGTCCGCATCGGTTCTGTCGGTGTCGACGCCGCAATCAATTAGAAGTTTGCAGCATTCCAGACTAAGATAACAGCTTGCAAGCTACGGAGAGTCAATCTCGTGCGCAGAAAACATAAATCAATAGGGATGTACTTACGAATAGGAGTGATCGACCGTCCTCGTCACAGTCTCTCGCCGATGCTTTCTGCGATGCAATGAGCCTGACGAGGCCATCCACATCATCACGCCTTACCAAGTCGAAGACTTCCGATGAATTGTTCACAGTCCTATATGTAATAATGGTAGGATTGAAGAAACTTCGTTGCAGGTGATCTGTACGTTCTCCAAAAAAGGCAGACACCGATGTGCCACCCACGATGGGACTCCCGGCGGGTTTAAGACGGAGGGAGGAAAAGGACTCGTTCACCTCTTGGCCTTTGGTGTCGATTGAATCACGATTGATAGTGTCGAGCCGGATCTCCCATTTCCCAGCGATGATGACACTACTCTTGCGATTGACTTCAAAGACGTGAGTGGGAAGTGTGCGTCGAGAGCATGGTGCAGAGTTAATCTTGACGCGGTTGACTGAGATCAGCCCATTCTGAAGACTTTCGAGCCCGTCGAGGGTATGCTCAAGCCTCGACTTGGCATGTTCATCTGCAAAAGTGCCGACGAGCACTCTGATCCATTTGGCGAGCCGTTGCGCATCTAGGTCCTTTTTGAAGTGTTGTATGCTCAGGCAAAGTTGGCCGAGGTGGTCGATAGCCATATCGAGAGGATCTTGACCATGCCGCGAGTTCCCTTCTGCATCGGCATCGACATCATGGATACGCTTGCGTTTGGGACCGCTTTGCGCAGGGCGTGTCAGTTCTGTGTCTCTCGCTGACAATGGTAGCGGCCAGAGACTATAATTGGTGTTGTAATTCTTGACGGCGATGTTGTCGCCATAATGAGCGCGCGCGTTGTCTTGGGTCACGACGGACGTGTAGACGTGCCCGTTTCTATGCGAGATGACGGCGCCGCTGCTGGGCGAACTGGTGGCCAGCCCCATGAGAACTCCCAGGTTACACTTGCCAGGAGTAGACGTGCGCGGATTCGAAGCTTATGATGAACCTCATGCCGACATTTTTGGTGTAGCTATAGCACAGTGCTGTTGAATGCTCCACTACCTGATCAGCCTGATCAGCCGTGCCAGCTCCATCAGTGGAAGTGTGACCTCAGGCATAATCGGACGAGCAATGATTGTAAGCGCCGGTGGCTGCATAAGTACCCGCATGTATGCTCTGAGCAGCCAACAACACGAAAGGCTCTAAGGAGCCCCCAGTATACGCCCATCAGTATGTGACAGTCTTACTTCCGCTACAGATTCTAAAGAAAACACAAGATGTGCTCAAAGCACCGTCGTCGAGATCACTAATCTCATGAATCGACGGACTGACGGTTGTAATTTGCTCAAAGCTCAGACAGAGCATTGATCGAACGTGTACAGTGCAGTTTGGTGCAATGCACTTTTTGGGCCGATGCTCTGGCCTTTCCAGCTTGCCTTATCACTCTGCCTTGTATAATCGGTCGGTTCCTAACGTTCGCAACCGCCTGAAGTTTCTACTTGATGGACGAGATATTTGACAGAGAACGAAGTGCAGTCAAGGAGATGAGCAGGTCTTCTTGGGGCGCCGCTGAGTGAGATGCAGACTTTGGTTTACAGAAATCTGGGTACAGTATGTAGATATATAAACCTGCTGTCAAGTCGGCATTTACACTCCCTGACAACAACTACGAGTCTCTTTCTAACTTGCTTCGACCCTTACACAGCTATCGTCTCAATTCGATACCTCCTGCTATCCTAATGACATGCTCAAAACCTGCTAAATAGCTCACAAGTCTACATTCTGTTCGCCATCTTCACTGTGCACCAACCACATTCACCATCGATTTGCTACTTCTGATCACGCCACGTCCGGTTCGGAATTCCAACGAAACCGAAGACTCGGTCGCCGAATACCTGACGACTTGGGGCAAGATATCTCAATTTCGGACAAAACGTGCATATCAAAGGTAGCTTTTCTGTCTTAATGCGTTCTTTCGCGCGTGAAAGATAACCCATCCCCACTGCTGTATCCGAAATGATACGCGAGCTTCTCCGTTATCTAGCACGTGCTCTATGACCGTTGGTGACTGGTATGTCCCTGGGATCCCACTCTTCTGAGGGGGTTTGAAACATCAGCCAACTCACAGGTGTTGAGGCTTGGGTTCAAATCGGAACTATGCGCAAGCATGTCGACTCAAGAGATACAAGGCTGTCACAGCTCTTTGGTCTCAACACATACCATGGTAGTATTCTGAAACGCAGTTACCAGTGAGCCTATTATGGACATATATCTACAAGTTGTTATGTTTGGCTCGCTGTGGCCGCAAGGCTCTCATCAATGAGATAGCTTCCTGCTAGTAGCAAAACGATCTCGATCAACACTCAACTACCGATCTCAACACAGGACAAGCCTACTACAGATAGTCGAATACACATCCAATATGGAATTGTCGACCTCCCCACGCAAATTGAGAATCTTGGCACTCCATGGTATGTGTTCTATGCTGCAGACGGGAAGGGAACATGACCATTGAAGGCAAAGTGTTTGACAAATGTTCAGGCTATGCACAAAACGGTGCCATGATGCGACGAACGCTTCGACAGTTGCGAACTCGGCTCGAGCACCTCCTCAAGCACGAATATCCTGGAGGCGTGGAGATGGTGTGTCCAGATGGCACCATCGCACTTGCACCTGGAACAGCTACTGGTGAACTCCGTGAAGAGCGTGCGATTCAGGACCTCACGGACATGAATCTCCGCGGATGGTGGAAGAATCTGGACGACGTCAGTCAGTACACAGGGCTACTACATAGCCTGGAAGTGCTTACGGCTATGCTAAAAGAAAATACCTTCGACGGAGTCATCGGCTTTTCGCAAGGCGCTGCATTGGCCACAATGCTGGCTGCTCTCTGCGAAGGAGGCGCAGCCCGCTCTCAAGCACTTGCACAGCAGGGAGAGCCTTTCTTCATTGCGCCTCCACAGCTTCCTTTCAAATTCGCGCTGTTGTCCTGCGGTCACAAGGGAACAGAAAAGTACTACAGTGGCTTTTATAATCCCCGACTTACAACGCCAATTCTATTCGACGTCGCAACGCTCGATCACATGATTGACCCATCGCAATCCGACGTGTGGGTTTCCGTTTGCGCAAGGAGTAAGAAGATTCTGCGACCGGGAGGACACTGGTTTCCCAGGAATGAAAAGAGCTTGCATGCCATGGTGTCGTTCGCATCGCAAGCCTTGTGTGCGAATGGTCAATCGTGGCATTCGCATGGCCCAGCAACAGAAATTTATTCGAACATAGGGGGTACCAAATTATGGTCGCCGCAAGAAGGTCACGAAGCCAGAAAGTGGACTGCTACGGGCTCTGCGTCTCATCTCGACATGCCCATCTCACGCGGAAGATCTAGATGCGCTCTTAGTGCGACCAGTCTACTGCGAATCCGACCAGCACACAATTGCGCAAAGGGCGGTTGCGCGCGAGTCGCTGTTGTCGAATGATAGAACGGGGCACTCGCTAGCCACCTAGGTGTACTGTATGTTATTATAGGAGCCAATGTGAATCCTCGGATCTCCCAATTTACAAACATAGATCAACGTAAATGCATTGATGTCCACCTCTTGATAGACCAGACCGAAATCTTCCGCGGCATCGAATCTCTAGTTCACTTGTAGATGCCTTTCATAGGGTATCTCTATCTGTCACAAAGGCGTCGAGTGCCACAATCACAAGACAGTGGTGCCAACTGCTTTGCTACCAATTTAGCCTGATCGGTATCGCTAAGTTCATTAGCCCTGCCCACACTCTATAATAGTTGTGACTTGTGACCTCAAGCATCCTCAGGTCAGCAGATGTCTGCACAACAAGAGCCCACGGCTGCGTAAGGGCCCGCTTGTATCTATTTGCATCCGAAGCTCTAGAAAGTGCTCAAATGTCCACACTGTGGGACGAGACGACGTCGCTGTCGATATATAAGGTCGTGAGGAGCTCGTCACTCAAAGTCCAAGTCGTTTTGATGCTCACCTCACCGCCCTCCAAAACGAACGTTCACTCCCACTTCCGTCTTCGAGTGTCTCCGAATCTGGCCAATACCGTCCTGCCATATGCGAGCGCTTTCGCCCTAGCTGGATCCTACTTTCATGCAGTCCCCAAATGTCCATGCCTTCTTGAGGAGCACCGCGACGTGCTGGGACGAGTGTGCATGCTCCAGGACAGACGGCCTCGGCTGCAAAGCTGTTGGGTGGCAGTGCAATGAAGGTGAAACAGTGATGTGTTGTACAAGCGCGCGGTCTCGCTTTCGCTATAAGCTACTGGGTAAGTCGCACGAGCCTTGCATGGCGAGCATGGATACATGGACGGCACAGCCTCGTGGCATAGCTCTTACCAGACACCGGCCGCATAATTCCTGACGATAGTCCATTCTACCGGCACCAGAGACCGCACGCTCTCGCTGCTCTGTTCTGCAGAAATGCAGTTCTGTCCGACTGACATCCCCGGCCGCCATGGACCATTGCAGAACGGAGTTGTCTTCTCGTGGCGCTAACAGAAACACAGCATAGAAGCAGGGATCGAATTTCTTGGGCTTCTATCATGGCGTGAGAATCCTGACAGCTGCCGGCAATCCTTCATACATCCCAGCTTGTGCAGCCGCAATGTTTGGTATACGGACGAGCCAATCGCCATGTTGCTTTGTCAGAGCTTGTGGCGTTTGATTGGTCGGTGCATGCCGTGTGGAGACCCCAGCCCCCATTGCTGACAAGGGATCTCCAAAGTCGAACTACATCTGCAGCAACACAAGCTCGACAAGGCACCAAGGCAACCATCGTTCATCAGACGACCTCACGGAAAACAAAGGAGTCAACGCCTCTGAGACTCATGATGGCTCAGAGTTTGCTGAAAAAAAGGACCTGATCAAGTCTCGTGGCCCCGATGCTCTAATGAGTCTGAACTCTCAGCCCACCATCTCGCTACCCGGCCTAATATAACCAAGAAAGCTTGCCATCGGGAAGAGAAGCGTCGTTGCTGGGCTGTCTAAGCCATGGATCGACTCGCTTACGCTGTACATCTGTGTAGGTATCACTATTTAGGCACCACGATGCGCTAACAGCTGATTGGACAGTTCGCACCTTTCGTTGATGAACACGCAGACCGCATCTTGGCTGTCTGCAACCCTGTCTCATTGGACCATGCGTATAGCTGAGTTAACGTGGGTGGCTCTGCAGAGCAATATGCAGACGAAGGTATTAAAAGGGTGCTTCGTTCAAAGTTTGGGCAACTGCACTCTCTCTCACTATTCCACTTCCTATTTTTCCTGACATCTTCTCACCTGAGGCTGTCCCTCAACACGAACGAAGATGTTGTTGTCACGGTGTATAGCACTGCTTGGTGCACTGCTTTTACCGTTATCCTTTGCGGTCGCCCAGAGCAACGATGACTTGAGCTGGATCCCTTTCGATCGCAGACAATTCGACGGCAACACAACTCTAGATGATAACGGGAATGTCCGACTCTTCTGGAAGACTGGAGACAACTATTCGACCTTTGGCATCGCATCTCGCTCTAGCGGCTATCTTGCTTTGGGATTCAGCCAGACTGGTGCGATGACTGGTGCTGACATGGCTGTCGGATACACAGACCAGAACGGCGAGTTCGTCTTTGAGAATCGTCGCGCCGCTGGATTCGTCACTCCACAAATGTCCGAAGACCAGGAGAAGAACATGCGCTTCAAGGGAGGCAACCAGACGAACGATGTCACTGCCTTCGTTTTTGAAAAGCAAAATAAGGCCGACTGCCTCGAAACCCAAGCAGATGTCGGAGCCTGGCAATGGTTCATCTACGCACATTCTCAACAGAACACATTCGCGCAACATGGACCCGGCGAGAACGGCAAGGCCTATGTCAAGCTGGGCACAGCCAAAACCGTCTCGGTGAATGCCATTCGCGAAATCCCTGGCAGTATGAATTTCACAGTTGAACAGCCCGAAGTTATAATCCCCACTGCCGAAACCACGTACTGTTACAGTCTTCACAAACTGCCAGCCGGCAAGAGAAACTATCTTCTCGGAGAACGACCTGCAGAGTCGAGCAAGCTGTTGCACCACCTGGTTCTTTATGGCTGTTACAATCTTCCTGATGAAGCCAAAGCTATGGTTGGACAAGAGCCCAACTGTGACTGGGAGACTTTTTCGAATCCCTGTAACTCGTTCGTTACCGAATGGGCTCCTGGTATGTCCGGTCGCACTTTCGAACCAGGTTTCGGCAAACCATTCGGCTCCGAGCTCTTCGAGTATGCAATGTTGGAGACCCATTACAACAACCCCGAAGGGCTCGAAGGCGTGAAAGACAAGGCAGCTTACAACTTCCTGTACACCGACCAGAAAGTGGAGAACGAGGTCGGCACCTTGACTTTGGGAGACCTTCAAGTGAATGGATGGTTCCTCGAGCCCGGTAAAGAGATCGTGCCTCATTCCACGGTCTGTACACCTGAGTGTACTGGAAAATGGCCTTCCGAAGGTATCACGGCAGTATCAGTCTTCCACCACATGCACTTCCGTGGTCGTAATGCGCGCGTGCAGATCATTCGAGACGGCAAAGAGCTTGCACCACTGTCGTCCCTTCGTGACTTCGAGTACGGATATCAGTTTTCCAAGAGCTTGGAAGAAGTCAAACTACTGCCTGGAGATAAGTTCATCACCACGTGTGAGTACAATACCATGAATGACACCGAGCCGGTGCCAGGTGGACAATCAAGCGAGGACGAAATGTGCTTCGCTTGGGTCGACTACTACCCGGCCAACGACATTCTTGCATGCACCCAGATTGACATGGGCAACCTTCCTGAGAACCCTATCAATGGGACATCAGCACTATGCTTGACCGCAGAGGCACCGGATCTTTACAAGTCAGCATCTTTGACTGCCCCATTCGCGAACTTCACCACTACAGGGGGCATGTGTCCTGCGTCGGACGCCCCTGGGACCACCACACCTGGCACCGGAGATGCTGCGGTTTTGAGTACTTGTCCAGGTACTGATGTGTGTTTCGCGGTTAACGTTCCCCAGCAATCGGCGAGCTCAGGATCTGGCGAAATCTTCTTCCAGTTGTCAGCACCGACAACTTACTCTTGGGTTGCGCTCGCACAAGGTACGGCTATGGACAATGCCAACATGTTCATCATGCATAGCTCCGCCGATGGCACGAACGTCACGCTCTCAGCTCGAAACACATCTGGACACATCATGCCTACCCACAACACCGCTGCAGACGTGTATCTTCTGGAAGGCTCCGGCATTTCGGACGGAAAAATGACAGCCAACGTCCGATGCACCAACTGCAACAGCTGGAGTACTGGCTCAATGAGCCTTCAAGACAGCACCAGTGACTGGCTGTATGCGTATCACCAAGGATCACCGATCAACTCAGATGACACGAACGCTGTCATCTCGCAGCACGATCGACACGGCAACTTCCAATGGGATTTGTCCCGTGCCACTGGAGGCTCAAGCCCGAACCCCTTCACCTCAGCCGCTACAACTACAAACTCATCGTCAAGCACAGACGAATGGCAGCAGATGTCGACACAATCGCAGAACCGCTATGCGCAAGCTCACGGCGCGCTCGCTGGTCTTGCTTTTGTTGCAATTCTTCCCATCGGTGCCATCCTGGTTCGTCTTGCCAATTTCAGTGGGCTTGCTTGGATCCACGGTGGCCTCCAGATATTCGGCTACGCCATCTTCATCGCCGCAGCAGGACTTGGGATCTACATCGCGAACATATCTGACCGCATGGACGATCCACATGTCGGCATCGGCTTGCTTCTTCTCGTCGTCCTCTTCTTCATGCCTATCGTGGGCACGATTCACCACAAGAAGTACAAGCAAGTGCAGAAGAGGACATTCTGGTCTTACGGCCACATATTCACCGGACGGGCTGGCATCATTCTGGGCATGATCAATGGCGGTCTGGGCCTGCAACTGGCAGATGCTAGCAGATCTTACGTTATTGCGTACGGAGTTATTGCTGGTCTCATGGGTGTGGTATATCTTGGTGCTATAGCATTTGGCGAGTTGAAGCATGGGAGGGAGACACCTCAGAGTGCTTCGAACCACGCTGAGAAGAAGCAACGCGATCGTGAGGGCAGTGGTAGGGAAACTTCGGAGGAACGCTCTTTTTCATGACGGACTTTACGATAGGGATGATCTTCTACTCTCACACACTGTCTCACCTGGTATCTAGAGAGAACGGTAGATTTACACAAACTCACTTTTTCCTTGAATGATAAGTCGAAGCCTCAAACCTGCCGTAACGAGCCTTGCCCTTCCTGAATCTGTAGAGATGATCGACTCAACAACCAAATTCAGCTAAAATGCGGACATTTCGTCCTAAGCTCATGTGAGACAGTGAGAGTACTCTCAGCATCCTAACTCATGCACGACGATCTCTTCGACTCGACATCGCCGCCGATCAAAATACATGAACAGTGCGACAGCTGGCTATCTTGCGGTCGGTCCACCTTACTGTCAAATTGAAAGCTTTAGGAGAATGAGATCAACCATGATCGTCTTGGTAGTACAAAGCAATAGGAACTCTTGGGTTGGAGTTAGCAGGGTTTGCAGGGGTGCGCAAAACTTCGCGCACCCCTGCTTGATTATACAAAATCAGCTTGGCGGCACAGGTCACTGAGACTTGTACATACATGTATGTAAACTATTGCGTGTATTACAGGACAGTACCATTTGAAGCCGCAGTACCAAACGACGCACGTAGATTCTGCTCACATGTTCGAACGATCTTCTTCCAACTTGCCATTGTCCTGCGGCACGCAGGCTCGAGGCAGTTTGTATTCCCTTTGTTCGCAGAGCTAGACGCATAGTAAATTGTATACATGGTGCATATGGCGCAAGAAGTGACAACGGCGCGCAGGGCCCCTTTGGCGCATATGGCGCAAATGGCGAAGACGGCACGAATGGCGACGATGGCGACAATGGCGACGACTGCGCCATACAGTTCCCACGAGATTTCGCGCTATCCGGCTGGCGGCCATGGCACACGAGGGCGAATGCGAATGTGGGGGTTAGCCAGACACAACGGACCCTAGGTGCGTGCTGCGCAGCCCAAGGGCCTGCATAGATGCTCAGAAGATGGGAATAAATACGCAGCAAGGCCTGTCAGAGTCTTGGTCTGGTTTGTTCCGTCGCAGCTTCATTCAAATCTTCATTCTCTCTCGATAAAACTCACATATTCATTTCTAGTGGCCTAGGAACCAGCAGAAAGAAGATCATGTCGTCTGTTTCTGAAACCCGAGGCCTCGGAACGGGTACACCCGTTAGCGCAAATCCTGTCGCACCTACCAGCTCAGCTTCGCCGGACAAGACAGACTCGATCACCATTGTGCTAAGCATCATCGGTGCGGGTTTGGCGCTTGCCTCCGTGATCGTTGCCGTCTTGCAATATCGCATCCAAACAAGGAGAAGGCTGGATGTTGAAAGAGATGCTCATCCGATCGAGATGAATCCACAACGTCCTGCCCAGGAAACAGGAGATATTGTGGCTGCTCCACCACTGTAAGCATACCTGCGTTGTTTCGCATTCACACTTTTTCCTTTTTCAGAATATGCAAGCTGACAATGTGTTATAGCTCATCAGAACACATGGAGCCCTCCTTTGCTCGACGGGGTACATTCTGATGACATGGACGCTGTTTCGCAACCCTTCTTCTAAGCTCGATGATGATGAGGAAGTTGAGATTGAAGCACCTGTGACACTGGCACGGGAGATTTAGGAGACCGCCAATCGGGTCATATGATTTTTGAGTTTTTAATCTAGAGGCCACTGATAACATAGCCGAGCATTACAAAACAATTGCAAAAGCGTTAGAAGCAAGCAAGAAATCGCGAACGCCAAAGTTCCGGAACAATGGTAGCGACTGTGTTTCGTCCATGTGCAGGACCGATTCTCAAGGGCCATGGACCTTTCAGACACTCTTGTGGTAGCACTGAATGCCTTCTCGGCTTTCGGTATGCTGAGCGAGCTCTAGGCCAAAACAAAGGCAGGGTCGCAGACGATGTTGCCAACCTCGCTACTCTCTGGGTCCAGGAAGTTCCAAGCACCGTTTCCGCCATCACCGAAAGTAAAGTCCTCATTGCCGTCACGTACGAGCTCGATCACGTCGCCATCAGTGTCGACAAGCTGGCATCTGAGGGCTTGGTTCTCGACGTCGGCACCTATGTCCAAGTTGACAGTGTTGAAGGGGCCGGAAGAACCGGCCGGGGCCTTTTCCTCGAGCTCGAGTCCGGCATTTTCGAAGGCTGTTTGAGTTGCCAAGTTCCCGTCGCTGAGAGTGACGCGGATCGCAAGGTCCTGCTCTCTTTTTTTCGAACTCCGGGTCGCAGATGATAGCACTGACCAGGAGGGCACCGTCCTGGAAATCCCAGACGCCACCGTCACCGTCTGCAAAAGTGGTGTCATTGTTCTCGCCACGAAGGGGGATGATAGGGACATTGTCGTTGTCGAGAATCTGGCAGCGGAGGTCCTGTTGACCAACATCGGCGCCGAGACTGAGCTCGACGGTCGTGAAGGGGCCAGAAGAGCCGACTGGTTCTTTGATCTCGCGGACTCCCTCAGAGAAACCGGTTGTGGAGCCAAGCTCAATGGCTTGATTCTGGAGTATGACACTGATAGAGTTGTCGGCTTCGTCGGATGCTTGAGCACTAGCGAAGCTGCCAGTAGCAGCCAGCAAGAAGATAGCCGCGGTGGAGTGATGCATTGCGGAAGTTGGCTTTGGCTTTTGAGGGTTGATAACGTTGAAGAGACCGAATTAATTGATGAGGAGCTTGTGAATGCGTGCGGTTTTATGGCGGAGATCTTTTACTGTTGTCTACTAGCTTTTGAGGATGTTCGACCAGAAATAATCGAGCAGCATCGCTATATTTGTACTCAACTACTTTCCTCCTGCCATTCTTGGTAATAGCTTGCTCGCAATACCTGACGTGAAGACTCTCACGTACACTCGCGTGCTCCGTTGCATTGCGCAGCGCCTTATACCTTAGCAGCTGAGCGATTGGCGAATAGCACCCCAGAGCACTAGAACGAGGCATCGAAGTGAAGTGGTTGAGTTGCTCCAAGTGATTACAGCCAAGGAAAAAACTACGTCTGAAATCATGTAAGCATGGTCGTAGGATTCCTCAAATCCTTGGCACCACATAAGCCTGCGCAATCCACGTTGTTCTTCAAAGCTTCAACCATTGCCGCCGAGAGTTGCACTTTGATGGGCAGCGGTAGGAAAGGTGCCCGAGCGACGTATGACCTGTGGTGTCGATTTCGAGACTGGCATGGGCAGTGGTGGTCGTGCCAAGGTTCGACACCCCGTGTCGCTGTCAGTACTGGCAGCCTAGTAACATCCTGCGTCTCGACAGCAGCTGATATAGCGCCTGAAGTCAACAATACAGTCAGGCTCAACGATCTCGAAGGACGAGGAGTGGTGGAATCGGATCAGTCGCATCAGGTCGGGTTGTTCAAGCCTCGTTGACCATGGTTGACCTGATTGCATCGTCTCGTGGCCATGGATGCACAATTTTGTCGGTCTACGAGAGTAACAATCCTCAGCAGCTCCTACGACTTGGCAGAGCCTTATAGACTGGTCCATTGTCTGACGGCGTACGTCCTACTAGATATCGACGCCCTTCCACAAGCGCCCTGTCGTCCCGCAGCAGCCCGCCCTACGACGGCGAGCAGGTCGAGGATGAAGGAACCCGTAAGATTCGATTCCGTTTCGATGACAGTAGTACACTGGGGACCTTGTATGGTGTTTATAGGGCGGTGTGGCCGCTTTTGCATAAGCGGGAGAATTTTTCTGTCATCTCTGTGTGCAATGTTCGGGTGTACGCACCCACACGAGATTGATAACTACACATTTAACAAGTCCGACCGTTCGATCCATTTCTCTGAATTCCTTATTGTGAGCGTGCTTCGTTGGAATATGCGAATGTCGCTTGAGTAAGGTGTGGCCGTTTGGGCGACAAGCGTGAGACTGACTTTCACAAGACCGAGTCATCAGCCGCTTCTTAGTATTAGTCCTTGATCCTCGGTATCGCAAGCAGGCCACATCACGATATTATTGTGTCAGTGGTATCTTCAGAGAAGGAAACAGCGCTTTGTGCCTAGGCCGCCGAGCTTTTTGAACAAATTACCATCGACCTAGACGACAGTGTCCTGCCAAGCTCCGCCTGACTTGGAAAGATTTACACGCCGCGGTTGTTGATTCCTTGTATGATGCTTACGTTCCTCACCCGGGGTGGTGTTTGCTCGGTGAACCGCGTTAAGAGCGCATATACGATCTGACGACCGCACGCCATTCTTTCACAGAACAAAGTCTGCGATACTCACCTCCGACGGACTCAAATTGCGCAATCACAACGACCTTCCCAAATACCGGCGATGGTAAACGAGTCACATCGTAAGAAGTCTAGAAACTTAGTCCGGTATAATACAGCCGAGGAAGAAGACTGTTTCCAGCGACAAGACGTTGCAAACTGCGCGCTTGTGGTCCGAATTCCGCAGTAACTGAACTCACATGGTTGCTTGTTGCACTTGCACTTTTTGCCTGGCAATCCAGGAGCGAGAATGAGGTCTCCGATCAGTCCTCGCACAGTAGCAGTCCACGGCGATTCGCAGCGCGCAGTCGCAGATACCAGAGCTCATATCAAGGCCATCAGTATCGATAGTCTTCTCCACGGAGATCCAGGAGACATGCTACAAGGCTGCAAGGATGAACTCATGGAAAATTTTACTTCCATTCAATATCTGCAAAAATGAATTCATGGAGAATTTACTTCCATTCGAGATGTTGCGATGACGCGCCGGTTCAGCGGGACAGTTTCAATACACGCATGAGCAAGCATCGTCGACGGGACGTGAATCGTGCGATTTCTCCTGGAGCGCAGCATTTGAAGAGGATTCGTCTGCGCACGGCAGTCGAGTGTCGGGTGCGTGGCGGCAGGATCTGCGCACAACAGTGAACTGATGATCTCCTGCTCGCGAATGGATTTGCAAAGCTGCAGTTTCTGACACTCGAGGTGTTTCAATACGGACGATCGACCTGATAGAGAGTCAGCGGCGTTCTTGTGAATCTTGTCACTCATTCAAAATCCTCGTGTTATTTGAGGTCGCTCTTGATGACGGATCTGAGCAAGCCTGGCTTGGAGTGTTCGAGAAATTGGCGGCCGCTGAGAGACTCTGTGCGTTGCGATTTTTGCTTTCAGACATTTGGCACCACGATATAGTCTCTCCAGAGGCCGTCAATGTCCAAGTGATCTCGGAGGTGAAGGCGGATGTCAGCACCCGTCGATGGAGCCCCATGTTTGGCTACATAACCTTCACGAATCGCTGTGAACTATTGGAACGCTTGCCAAGGTTCGTAGGGTCTGATCACGGCAGGGGGACGAGGGGCGCGGTAATGGATATTGATAGTGACCTTGAAGACGGGTCATGAGCATACATGGCATCCCAAGATCGGTCTGACGAGAGAACAATCTGCTTACGCATAAAGTCTTGATTGCTTCACACAGCAGCCGAATTTTGGTAAGCGGATCTGCTCACTTTGTCGGAACGGCCCCTTCATGGGGATTAAAATCCTTTGTTGGACCCCTGTAATGCTCAGGGCTCCGATTTGCGTGTGCAACAAGATCGATCCACCTTGCTGGAGCGTTGTTGGTCGTGCTGGCACCGCCATGTCAATGCTAGTAGCCTAGTAGGACAATATTCTCCGTGGCTTGCGGCTCGACGGCAGCTGCCCTAGCGCTTGGAACAATAGTGCAGTCCAGGCTTGATGGTCTGAGTGTCTCGAATCACGAGCAGCGGGATCGGACTGGCTGCAATGTGTACATCTCGTCGGCATGCAATACCAAATACTGGCCAGGAATGACTGTCGATGTAAATGCTGAATGTGTTCCAACGGCAATTGTATGACTGCCACGCGTCGCCTCTAGCAACTTCTCGCCGCGGGAGCCATTTTGTTTTCTCTGCTTTCGTTGTTGAAGAGACTCTTCAGGCCCGGTCTGCCGAAATACCAGGACATGAGGATGCACCACCACTCCACCCATGCGATGATCTCCTGGGGTGTTCTCCACACAGACGGGACCTGCATATGTCCTGACGCAACCGTTGGCGTTTGGCCAGGCTTTCGGATGGGTCCGCTGGGCGTTCTAGCCGTATGAGGATTGAGAACCGTCCGTCTGGTTTCAGCCTGCCTCCTCCTCCAAGCACTTCACTTGTATCCTGAAACTCGACATCGAACCTTGACGGGGCGATCAACAGTAAGCTTTCCCACCAAGCATGTGCAGACCCACCTTTTTTGCTAAGCGTGCTCGTGACAGGACCCTAGTTCCCGAGCAAGCACCATGTGTTCCAGCCTATGCGGAACCGGGCCTTAACCGTTGCACATCAGTCACATCCTCCACGTCCTTGACGTCCTGCTCATGTCGATCTCAATGCCACGCCCGAATCCTCTCCGACGAAGCACTCAGGTCACGGATGGTTAGCCGTGAAGCTGGAGGCCAACTTTAGACGGAATTGCTCAGAGCTCAGAAAGGAGTGCTGAAAATCGTTACCCCCTGGTCCTCCTCGAGTCTTCAAAATGGTATCATGTCTACACACGTCTATCTCCATGCGTGTAAAGCGCCCCCGGATAGTCCAGACCACCCACGGGGCTCGGCTCCAAATGCCTCACCAAAGGCTCCAATGAGGTGATTGTGTTGACAACCGTCACCGCACCATAGTCCGTACCTTCGCCTCATTCGGCCTTTCTGTACCGCTCCACAAGGCTACAGCTCCAATAGCTACTACGAAGATGTCAACGGTCAAGGTCTTCTACATCATGAAGCAGCCGATTAAACTCTACCAGTGCACTGCGAGGTGTTGAGGCTTCCAACATGACTAGCAACCAACACTATACCGCGTCACCCACCAATGCGTATCTCCGTGATTGGTTCAACGAGCTGAAACACTCCCGTCGCTTCACAAACCAACGTCTACACTTCACGGATATCAGAATCATGACACTTTCGCCACTTCGGTACTATGGCGATGAAAATCCAAAACCGAACCAGACTGGGCATGTCCTACAGATGGCATATAAGAGGCCTCGCAGCCCTCCTTGAATACTGACTTTTCATCAGCATCACATTCTCTCCATTCAGCTTATCAACGCCGGACCGTTGTTCATTTCAGCCACCAACACTCTTTTCGTTCTACATTCGTTAAACACAAACTCCAACCAGACAATCAACATGGTCAAATACAGCATCATTTTCGCCAGCCTGGTGGCCCTGGTGGCTGCCACGCCCGTGGACATCGTTGGTGCAGCGAACACCATCTCCGGAGGTGTGAAGACAGGAAAGAAGATTGGCCACGGAATTGCCGAGTACAGGGAGAAGATGAAGGACAAGGCGGCGTCCAAGACATCCTCCGCTATCGAGCGCTACTGCACTGATGCTCCCGCCGCCGGCAACGGTACTGCTCCCGTCACCGTCACTGTCACTGTCACGGCCTCCGCATGCCCTACAGACGCAGCTGCCACTGCTGATGCTGCCGGTGCCACTCCCGCTGCGACTGACGCGCCCGAATCTTCGCCTTCCGACGACGGATCTGATGACGGTGATTATTCTGCCCCTGCAGATGTCGCCCCGGCTGAGTACACTGGCCAGAGGAGAGATGCCCCGGCCCAGGATGCCGCGGCGGCCGCGCCTGCCGCTGGTGGTGATGCTTCGGGCGGTGCTGCTGCGGGTGGTGATGCCGCAGGTGGTGCTGTCGCAAGCAGTGATGCCAACCCTGCCACCCCCGATGCCGCTGCCGCAGCCCAGCCCGATGCTGAGCCCGTGACGAAGGAGCAGCTCAAGGCGCAGAAGCAGAAGTACAAGGAGAACAAGAAGGCGTACAAGGCCGACCACGCAGTCTACAAGCAGTGGAAGACCAAGGTCAAGGGCGAGAAGAAGATCCTCAAGGGCCAGAAGGCGCAGTACAAGTCCGACAAGGCCAAGCTCGCCGCCCAGAAGCAGGCTGCTAAGGACGCAAAGGCCGCGGCGAAGAACCCCCAGGCCGCGGCGCCCGCAGCCGACGCCGCCGCACCCGCGGACACGCCCGCCCCCAGCAGCAAGTGATCGCGCCAATCTTCGCGTCCGATCAACTCGTCCGGAGTCCGCATTGCAGTTGAGCATGGCGAAGCACATCGCGACCCATGATTCTCAAGTCCGGCATCTCTTCATGGACTCCTGACTCCATTACGCCTGGGCATCTGCAGCACTCCCCGACACTTGACACCACCACTGCCCTTGATGGACCCGACGCTCCTTACCGCATCTGCATTGTGTTTTCGGTTCCTTTCTATTCGCAGATTGTATCTGCTCCATAATTGGTTTTGTATCTAGATTATCTACAAGCTGTATGTCATTTCTGCATCGTTCCGGCGATTTTGTTCTCTGATATTGTATCTGTTTCATGAATGTTTTGCTCTACTGTCATACACTCTCCACGTGCCTTCTCGTAAGGAATTTATACTAGTCATCACAGTCGCCATGGCCATCTTGAACTGTCCGTAGTCACATCGACAGGCTTTCACTGATGTCGAGCTGAATCAAAAGCAGTCGAATCATCAATTTATAGACGATCCTTGAGCCAAGATAAACAAGAGGTCCGTAGCATGAGAACGTAACGGAATAGCCAGTAGAGTACTTACCGTGAGAGTAAACCGGCTCGAGCAAGGCTTGGTGTAACACATGACTTCCGATGCTCGTGAGCTGCAACTCATCTAATGCACAATCTTGTGTATCACCCGAGAGTGCTTCGTTCAGAGGCCTGGTACTCGTTCACACTTTGTGGCATGAATACGGCAGTGACCACACAACTACATTCTCGTTCGCTGAGCGCAAATGCTTCATACGTCCTCGACATACTCCATCCTGAGCGAACTTCTGGTCAAGCAAATACTGGAAAAGGCTGGCTTTAGTCACCTTACATCAATGTACTGAGAATTAGAAGTAAGTAGACTACATACAACGCAACTAATATTAAAATGGCGAAAACCGTGTAACTCCACGGAATGGACATATTCGCCACCACCAACCATCGATTGCTCCACAACAATACAAACCAAGAATGATAGCCACCCAATCACGGCTGCCGCAATACTACACATCAAGCCTTTCCCAAAAGCAACTTCAATGGACCCATGACCTTCGAATCGAAGCCAAGATCGGTGATGATCCCGGTGAGATTGGCGAGGAAGTCGTATTGTGGCGGAACGAGAGTTTGCAGAAGATCCTAGTCGTCATGTCAATACCCTCTCGACTGTGCAATTAATTGATAACATACAGATGGAGTTCCCAGAACGACTCTTCCAGCATCAGTCAATATGTGCTTGTCGCCGACAATAGATGCGATGCCCACGGCCAAAGCAGTAGCTACATTAGTCGCTTCCGGCGTCGGACGCCAGCCAAGATGGTACGGGAGACGCTCGTCCTCGAAGAAGCATCGAAGATAGTCCAACCTCGCGATGCCAGGAATCGGAGCACCGAGCGCAGTCAAAACAAGGCCGTGCTCAAGATATCCGAAAGCGGCGGCACGAGGTCCGTAGACAGATTGAGGGTTGCGGCGTAGAGCATCCTGGATGCGAGCGGACTTGGCTCGACCGATATCGATCGGGTTGACGTGCTTGGAGCCGTTGATCTGCGCGAGAGCAACGTTCCATAACTCTGGGTTGAAAGCGTTGTTGTCTCCGATCAAGGCATCCTGGCGTGAGAAGCTGCAGTCGTGCTCGATGGCGAACATGTGCTTGCTCAGGTCTTCCAAGTCGAAGCCTAGCGTGAGCGGTTTGCTCGAAGAGGCCATTCCTAGGGCTCCGATGACTCCGGAGACTTCGGGGGATACTCCCATACCGAGGAAGAGACCGAGGATAATCTCTGGTAGGTTTACGTTCTTGCCTGATCTGGGGATGAAGCCGTGGTTTGCTATGGCGTTCAGGGCTGGACATGGAGAGCGTGCTGTCGGATAGATCGTGTCAGTCGTCGGGGAAATGCCGGGTAGTATGCTTCGAGACTCACAGTCGTCAGGTCCTGGACGCTGGTACTGCGTGAACCTCACGTCGGAGGCATTGACCTGAGGCCCGTCTTTCGTGAAGAGGCCCTTCAAGCTGGGTAAGAATGTTGCTTCTGTGGTCGTGGCTAGTAGCATGAATAGGATAGTAGTGATGAAGGGAATGCTGAAACCAAGCATCTTTAAGTGGAAAAGAATGATGATGCCTCTCGAGTGGGATTCAAAAGAATGACGATGCCTCTCGAGTGGGATTCAAAGGAATGACGGAAGGAATGACAAGATGCTATCGAAGTACAGATTGAGGTATACGTATGGTGCAGACATATATATATCCTATATCTTCTCAAGCAATAACCTCGTTGACATTGAGCCGAGAAGGTGACACTGCCCTACTGAGCCGCGGTGACAATCCGCGATCATGTTGACCCATCCGACATCGATAGTGTTGACGCTCGAGCTTCGTGACTTTGACATCCCGGTTAGAGTCACCGAAATCGCGTGCAATTGCACTCGCAGATTTAGATAGCTCGGTTAGACTCACCAGCATCCGCAAAAGATTCCACTCTCGTAGATTTGACAGCTCAATTGGACTCACTAAGATCGCGTAGGATTGCGTTCTCGTACATTCGAAACCGACTTGCCCGTGCTGTACCAAACATGTCTAGGTTGTGCGGACATATAACTCTGCTAGGCGATCTATTCGTCTTCACATGCCCTTGGTATGGATCCTGTAGCGTGCCACTCGGGGACCACTGCGTCTGCTAGTTAAGCTTTACATGCTCATGAGGTCGACTTAGACTCGAAGCGATGGAATCGATCTGCACTCTGCAGGGCTCGTCTAATTCACGGCCGTAGGAGAAAGCTCCTTTTAGTGACAAAACGTCCGTGCCAGTCAACTTTAGTTTACGTGATCGTCGTTGGATCTACCTTGTCTGGAGATGGTAGCCGGATTGGCTTTCTGTGGCTTGTTTCAGATCTGGCTTTTGGCCTACAAAACCGCAGTTGACAGCTTATGGTCTTTGCTTTACACCACACGACCATCTGAACAGTAAAAGTGTGGTCATCGTGTATCGCAATTGACATGTGAATTCAATGTTGGAGTCCGAAACCATCGCTACCAAGCTTTTCCAAATGCTTGAGGCCGAACATTTCCGTCGGCTCAGTCTGGAAGAGTAATTTTAACCTAATGTGCAGGATAGGGAGATCAACAAGTACAGAATTACACGTGACAGATATGTGTACGCGAGCAACCGGACCTTATGGGCAATTTGAGCCGAATACTTCAAATACGAATTGTTTGCTCGAGGAAGAGGGCTACGATCATACCACATCCTTTCTCTTTCGTCCTTTCTCTTCTTTTCCATTCGCTTAATATCGTTTAATACTTCTCAGACATGGTCCACACCATCACAATCGTTTTAGCATTTCTCTTTGCATTCGCGCAGTTCTCAACAAGCACTCCCCTCGATGAAGATGAATACGACTTCATCGTCGTCGGATCCGGAGCGGGAGGAGGTCCCTTGGCCTGCAGACTCGCAGAAGCCAACTTCAAGACCCTCTTGATCGAAGCAGGCAACGATCAAGGTGACAATGTCAACACTTCGATTCCAGCATTTCAAGGAGTCGTAGCCCAAGATCCCAAAGTCCGCTGGGACGTAAGTCTAAACAGCCAACGAGAAGCCACCAGAAGTAATTGCTGATCGACAACGCAACCAGATGTACGTCAACCACTACCAAGATCTCGACCGCGCGAAACGCGATCCCAAATTCGTCTATGGCCTCGACAACGATCAAGAATACGTCGGCCTGCACCCTCCTCCCGGCGCAAAGCCAAAAGGCATCCTCTATCCTCGCGCCGGCGTCCTAGGAGGTTGCGTAAGCCACAATGCCCTCATCTGGATCCTGCCCCATCGCTCAGACTGGGATAACATCGCCAATATCACCGGCGATACCAGCTGGAGCGCGTCCAATATGGAGCAGTATACGGAGAAAGTGTACGAGTGGCTGCACGTCGAGCCGACGAATCCCACTATCGTGCTGGAAGATCTTGCTCTCGCTCAGCATATGTGTGCTGGTGCTGCGGAGCAAGGGTGGGGGATCGAGCCGTTGAAGGCGATGACGGGGTTGGGAGGATTACTGGTGAACAATCCGAATGATTATCGCAATCCGAAGAGGGATTCGAAGGAGGGATTCTTTCAGATCCCGTTGATCATGAAGCATGGAGCTAGGAGGAGTGTGAGTGTAGATCCTCTTGACGTGCTTGGTTCTTTCTTGCAGCTGACGCAGCCATACCCATACAGGTCCGCGAGCGAATCCTCGACACCATCGCCGCCGGCCACCCCCTCACCCTCAAAACAGACACCTTCGTAACCCGCGTCCTCTTCGACGAAAAGAAACCAGGCAGCAAACCAAAAGCAACCGGCGTTTCCTTCCTCGAAGGCCCCTACCTCTACAAAGCCAGCCCCCTCAGCAACACCACCAACACCACCACCTCCCGCGGCAACCCAGGCAAAGCCCGCGCCCTCAAAGAAGTCATCCTCAGCGGCGGCGCCTTCAACACCCCCCAACTGCTCAAACTCAGCGGCATCGGGCCCCGATCCGAACTATCCAACCTCTCCATCCCCCTAATCCACCACTCCCCGGGCGTAGGCACAAACCTGCAAGACCGCTACGAAATCCCCGTCAACGTCAAACACTCCAAGCCCTTCCGCCTGCTGCGCGGCTGCACTTTCGACGCCAAACCCCACGACGAATGCTACGCGCAATGGGCGGCAGCTCACAACAACGACAACAGCCTCTTAAGTCATCTCCTCCCCCATAAACCCTTCGGCCCCTACGCAACCAACGGCCTCGCCGCCGCCATGGTCCTCCGCTCCTCCACCGCCCCGACCCCCGACACAGACCTCTTCATCTTCGGCGGCCCCATCAATTTCATCGGCTACTACCCCCAATGGGCCGACGCCGCCGTAGCCGACCACAGCTACTTCAGCTGGTACGCCTTGAAAGCGCACACGCGCAACACCGCTGGGACCGTAAAACTGCGCTCCGCGGATCCGCTAGAACCTCCCGTTGTGGATTTTAATTATTTTGATACTGGGACGACGGAGGGTGGGGCTGATCAGGCGGATTTGGCGGCGATGGTGGAAGCTGTGAATATAAGCCGAAGGGCGCTGGGGCGGTATGGGGATTTTGGGGTTCTGGGGGGGAGTGAGTTTGTGGAGGAGAGGCCTGGGGTGGAGGTTGAGAGCGAGGAGGAGATTGGGGAGTATGTGAAGGAGAATGCTTGGGGGCATCATGCTAGTTGTACGGCGGCGATTGGGGCTGAGGGAGATGAGATGGCGGTCTTGGATTCGAGGTTTAGGGTGAGGGGGGTGGAGGGGTTGAGGGTGGTGGATGCGAGTGTGTTTCCGAAAATACCGGGGGTGTTTATTCAGGCGCCGATTTATATTGTTAGTGAGAAGGCTGCGGATGTTGTTGTGGAGGATTGGGGGAGGAGGTAATTAGTAATTAGCATGGAAGGGGCAGTGTTTGCGTTTTGGTACTGGAAAGAAAGCAAGCAGCGTGAGTCCAGGGCACATTTTGGCCTGCATATACTTAATTGATTCGGGGACAATCGAGTCCCAGTCTTATCTATTGTCTCTAGTCCAAGACCAAGTTCCAGCCGTTCGCCTCTGAGTGCCGCTGATGATGGCGCTGACATTGGCACTTCCAGTTACGCCGGGGAATGCTGGTACACCTTGGGAGCTGTAGTGTCCGAAGCCTGGTAATGTCTTCGCTGGGGTAGAAGATGTCCCTCCGACGGTGCTTGCCTGGCCAAACGCAGGCTGAGAGCTGAGGGTACGAGAAGACGAAGCATTCGCGGCATCTCTAATATTGAAATCGCTAAAAGAACTTGATGCCAGTCCAGGGCTGGGCGATTGTACGAAAATCGTGGGAGGCGGAGTGGCGATGCCCGCTTTAGCACCGCCTGCTGCACCTATTATGCTGAAATCGCTGAAAGAAGATGCAGCAGTGCTGATGCTCCGGCGCATCGCAGGACGGCCTTCAAGGATCATTCCATCCAAGCCGTCCTAGAGCGTTAGATGGAGTTCCTTGTGCCAGGTATGCGGAAGTGACTGCACGGCGAGGACAGTCGAGTCGGATCCCTCTCCTGAGGGACCTGGTGGTCCGCCGCCAGAGGGGAAGCCTATGCATGCTGTTCGCAGCGCGGCAATAGCAGCAATGCCGTAGAAGCCGATAAAGCGGGGAACAGAGTGTTTCAGCATGTTGTTCAGCACGATGTACTGTGTGGGAGTCTGCTCGTTGTTTGGCGTGCTGAGGATGCGCGCTAGGGCGGTCCAGAAAAGATGAACTGGCGCGGGCGATTTGTTCTTCGACTTGGTGAAGTCGCGAAGTGTGATCGCACTGAATCCAGCTGCGAAACCGGTCATATGGTCGTAATGCGCTTGTTGGGGGACTTCGGCACCATCGTCAACACGCCAGCCTAAACGTGCGCGACCAGCGACGCTCTTCTCCGAGCCATAGATACCAAAGAGCACCGGGCAGACTTTGTGGTACTTAGCCCAGAGCACGTCGATCAAGGAGTGGCCGTTGAAGTGGAAGTCGGGGGCGGAGAACATGGTCACAGCGAGGATGCCGATAGGGTCTGCAGTCTGAGTGTCGCGAGCAACTTCTTGGGCGAGTTGAGACATGATGGCCTTTGCGAAGTGGTTGAGGAGGAACAACAGAGCTGCAGGGTACTGTGTGTTGCCACCATATTGTTGTAAGGTTTCTTGGGGCACGCTCACCAGATAGGGTGTGATGTCGAGCATGATTTGTTGCATCTTAGCAGCTTCCACGAGAACTGCTTTGACTTTCGCCATCTACACATGGAGTTAGCTCTGATTCTTTAATCGCACTGGAATGAGATGAATACTTACGGCTTGTCGGTTTGCGACTTTATCAACCTTGTTCAGTTGACCCATGATCTTTTTGATGTCACGTCGCATGTCGCCCAATTGATTCTTTAGCCCAATCTGCTTTGCTTGCTCCAGGGTCTCGTTCCTCATGACCTTGAGTTGTTTGTGCAAATTCAGGTACCGCTGGTGCTCTGCTTCGCGCTCTTGCTTTGGGGTGTGCACACTTGTCGGAACCAATACGCCATTGCTCGTCCGCGTAGGCACTGTCGCTGTGGATGCTGGTGTTCCTGGTGCTGCCGTTGCTGCCGATGTGCCGTTTGTCTGAGGAGTGGGCGCCGGAGCTTGTTGTTGTGTCTGTGGTTGCACTGCAGGCGTGGGAGGCTGTGCAGCTTTCCTCTTAGCCTCTTCTGCTGCTGCTCGTTCCCTTTCAGCAGTTTCCTCGCGAGTCTTTCTCTCAGCCTCCTCCCTCTGTAATCTCTCAGCTTCGCGCTTCGCCTTCTCCTCCTCTTCTTGTTTCTTCTGTGCTTCAATACGTCGCTGCGCTTCTTCCACCTCTCTCTGCTTCTGCGCCGCCTGCTGCAGCGCCTCCTCTCGTCTCCTCGCAGCTTCCAGCTCCCGCTGCCTAGCCGCAGCCTCCACCTCCGCCGTCTTCTGCCTCTCCCTCTCCAGCGCAATTCTCTCCTCCTCCGCCCTCTGCACCTTCATGCGCTCAATCTCCAATTGCAACTTCTCCCTCGCGCGCTCCGCGCTCTGTCGGACCTTCTCATGTTCTTTCAGCGACACTTCCAACGCCTGGCGGTGCAAGCGCTCCTGCTCATCTGCCTGCTCGTCGAGCTTTTTCCGAAAGGCCTTCTCGTCGTCGATGTAGACTTTGCTGAATTCCTCTATGAGCCGGGAGGGGCTGTCCAGGTTGTTGTTGCGGTAGGGGGAGTGGACGCCATTGGCTTGTGAGCGGCGAAGGCCGTTTGGAGTGTGCCTTGAGGGACTGGACCTCGAGTTGGTCCGCCGGATTGGCGAGCTCATTGTTTTTTGTGTACTGTTGACTTTGTTTGTGGGGAGGTTTATGCTGCAAGGAGTGGAATGGTGAGAGCAGTAATTAAGTCCGATTTTATAGCGGCCAATGTGTCTTTCAGTAAAGTCGCGGTGCAAGTGAAGGCGTTGTTGCGGAATCTTCCTTCATTGCAAGTGTCGGATGGAAGAGCTTCAAAGGCGGACGGACATGAATCGTGTAGTAGAGCGGCGAAAGCGCGTCGGAAACGCGAAGGGCGGGCCGAGCGAAGGTTTCGGCGCGTGCTAAGCGAAGGGCAAGCCGCGTTCACATGAAAGGGTCCCCTTGGTCGTCTCCAATGGCTAGAGCTTCAAGTGAACGATTGGGGAAGAGGAGGGAAGGCTAATTGTGGTTGGAAGTGAATGTGCGAGTATGCGCAGTGTGCGTGAATATCTACATGTATCAAGAATTACTGTTGAAGTTATCAGGCTTATGCCACGCTGCATGATATTTTTCTGCTGCTGGTATTGTTCTAGCGTGATATCTCCATGCATGCACGACATAGACGCCTCGCACAAACGAGCTTGCAATGGAAATGCGCGTGAGACGGCAAGATTGACAAGGCAAGACGGTGCCACCTCTACAGCTTCATCTCATCGTCCATCCGCCCGGCCTATGAAAGACAGTGACGTAGACTAGCAGGAGTGACAAGTTTCAGCTCGAGCCAACGTGAACGGGCGCGGCAGATTGAGTACGTAGCAGTGTCGAGGGAGACGGCATAGCAACGCATCACCATCAAGGGGACGTTGCGTCGCAGCTGAAGATGGCCGCTGGGCTGACGATGTTGTGTCTTGTACATGTAGACTCGTCAAGGCTGTGTGTCAGCAATGGAGAGATGCAGGTATCCGCGTACTCGGCTTCGGGAGGAAGTAAGATGTAACCAAGTACTTGTACTGCGGCCAGCCGTCGGGACGAGCACATGCACATGGTCGAGGAAGCAAGCCACTCGAGGCTCGAGGCCTGCTTTGCACATGTCAAGTTGTCAAGATGTAAAGGGTCGTGCTCTCTCTGGCCTGAGAGCTTGATCGCTTCGATGTGCTGCCGCCCGCCCGCATTCCCTCCTGAATATGAGGTAGTGTAGTGTGAACGTGCCCTGGCCTGCCTTGCCATGCTGCCGTCCTCCATCGCTGAGGCGGCCGTTGATCGATCTGCACGCCCGCCAGTTCTTCGATGGCGACACGTATGTGCAGCGAATACTTGATAAAGCGACGTCATCTTCCATCGCGATCAAAGAAAGGTGAAGTGGTGTCAGACTGCGTAACAGACAATGCGCTTTGACTCTCTCCCTCAGCAGCGGAAGCGAGGCAGCGAGAAGTGTATTGTAGCGTGTGCAGCTCTCCCACTAGAGACTAGAGACCGTCTCCACACATCCGCCTCCGCCGCATCACCACCACCCAGGCCTGTCTCTATCATCCCACGCCGTAGTCTTCTTAGTCTTTCCTCCTCTGCTCTACTACCACCATCTCCTCCACCACCACCCTCCCTCCTCCTCCTCCCCTCATTCACTCCGCCGTCCGCTGCTGCTGCCGTCGTAAGACTCGTCACCGTTCCTTCCCACCGCTCTCTCCAATCCACTTCGGCTTTGCTTGCCCTTCAGAGGCCCCCGCACTAGTAGACTCTCCTGCAGTCGTCGTCGCCTCGTCCACAGGGAGCTTCCTTCCATCTCCAGCAGCATCGCCTTGCCTCTGGCCTGCCTGGCCAACAACGATCTCTCCCGTTGCACCCAACATACACTCGCAACACAAACATACACACACCCACACTCTCACCACGTACAACTCACCAAAACATACTTGGACCCGCACCATCACCCTCGCACAACTCAACCAGCAGCCTCAGGCCAAGTTTCCCAAGCTTCCACCATCAGAAGAAGCAAATCACACACCACGCAGCAGCATTTCCCGCTTTCTGCCCAGCTCGGTATTGCAACACGTCATCCCACTTGCACGAGCCCAGACAGCTCCAGCAGCACCCCTTAGACCAGACCCACCGTCGGCACTATACACCCCCGAGTCCTCCATACCAGCTTCAACTCCACGTGATTTACTTCACTCTTAGCTTCGCACGCAATACACAATGGATCAGCAAAACCAGACCGGACCTCAGGGTCCCGCCGGTCGTCGCCTGCACATCGCCCATCGTCGCAGCCCGTCCGAAATGACGCCTTTGATGAGTATGTATCTGATCCCCTCTCGTGCAGCTAGCTCAAGCATCAGCGCTTTTCCTCAAACTCGCACTTTCCAATACTGACACATCCCTCCAGTGGAGCAGCTCGCGCTCGCTCAGCAGATCGAGATGCTGCAGGCACAACAGCAACAAATCGCCGCAACCCACCAGCAATATGTCAACATGGGCATGATTCCCCAACAGCAACAGCTTCCCACTCAGTATGAGCAGCTCCAAGGCCAGATGCAAAATCTCCAGGTCAACCAGAACAACAGTGCATTCCAGATGCAACAAGGCCAGATGGGCCAAATCGGTCAGCAGCAGCTTGGCGTTCCTATGGCTGGCGGCCACCGTCGCAACCAGTCAGCAATGCCCAACATGGGCATGGGCCCTCCTCCGGCACCCTCGAGTGGTGCTTCTGGATTCGGCGGCGCCGGTGATTTCAGCTTTCCTGCTGGCCAAAACCGAGGCGAAAACACCGCCCCGCGCGGAGGTAGAGGAGGTGGATCGGCAGGCAGCGGCCATACCAGGAGACACTCGCTTGCCCTCCCCGAGGCCAAGAAGGCTGCTGAGGCGGCCGAGGCGAAGAGGAAGACTAGTGGTTTCCAATTCCCTGTTCCCGGAACAACCGCCGCCAGCTCCTCTTCTCCTGTTCCTTCCAACCGCTCCGAGAGCCCTGCCACCAGCCAGGCCGACACTCTCCAAACTCCGACCAGCGCTACCCGAGGCGGCATGGCAGGTCGTGGCGGTCACGGCCGCAGCCAAAGCATGGCTGTTGGTGGTCGAGGCATGGCAAACATGTCCAGCGGCCGTGGTGGACCCAGCTTCCAGTTCCCTCCGCCTCAGGCCACTCCAGACGGTGGAGCGAACTCCCAGACCGATCTCCTTCGCCGTGGCAGCGGTCATGGTAGGCAAGGTTCTCGCAACTTTGACGGCAACTGGCGTCAGCCCCAGCCTCAGCAACCTGCCAACAATGACCAGCAGCACCAGAACATGGGCAACTTCAACATGAACCAGCACGCCAGCGCCCAGCCCTTCCAGCCGGGCCACCGCCAGCGTGGCTCCATGCAGGCTCAGTCTGTCAGCTCTCTTGGTAACTTCCAATACCAGCCCCAGCCGCAGCTCATGCAGCTTCCTCAGGGTCAGGTCCTTCTCCAGCAGCCCAACATGTTTGCTGGACAACAGCTCAACGCCCTTCAGATGGCCCAGATCCAGGCTTACCAGCAAGCTGGCATCCAGCCCAACTTGGCCACCATCACTGGCAGCCAACACAACGCCCCGCAGATGGGCCCGGGCATGGGTGGCCAACAACAGCAACAGCGCAAGACGCTCTTCACTCCTTACCTTCCTCAGGCCACTCTGCCAGCTCTCCTCGCCGATGGTCAGCTTGTCGCGGGTACTCTCCGTGTCAACAAGAAGAACCGCAGCGATGCTTACGTCACCACCGCCGACCTCGACGCCGACATCTTCATTTGTGGTAGCAAGGACCGCAACCGTGCCCTCGAGGGTGATCTCGTTGCCATCGAGCTCCTTGATGTCGATGAGGTCTGGGGACAGAAGCGTGAGAAAGAAGAGAAGAAGAAGCGCAAGGATGTGTCCGATAGAAGCGGTAGCATTCACGCTGTCAACGATGCTACTACACAGCCTGAGAGCGCTTCTGCCGCACAGGAAGGTGGCATTCGCCGCCGTGGTAGCTTGAAGCAGCGCCCTACGCAGAAGAAGAACGATGATGTCGAGGTCGAGGGTCAGAGTCTGCTCCTTATGGAGGAGGATGAGATCAACGATGATCAGAAGCCTCTCTACGCTGGTCACGTCGTCGCTGTCATCGAGCGTGTTGCTGGTCAGATGTTCTCTGGTTCTCTCGGCCTGCTTCGCCCCAGCAGCCAAGCTACCAAAGAGAAGCAGGAGGCTGAGCGTGCGGCTCGTGAGGGCGGTAACGCTCGCCAGCAGGAGCGCCAGCCGGACAGGCCCAAGATTGTCTGGTTCAAGCCTACTGACAAGCGCGTGCCGCTGATCGCCATTCCCACCGAACAGGCACCCAGGGACTTTGTGGAGCGCCACCAAGAATATGCCAGCAAGATCTTCGTTGCATGCATCAAGCGCTGGCCCATCACCTCTCTGCACCCCTTCGGCACTCTTGTCGAGCAGCTTGGCGAAGCTGGTGAACTTAAGGTGGAAACCGATGCATTGCTTCGCGACAACAACTTCGGACCTGACGAGTTCTCCGACGCTGTGATTAAGAATGTCGGTCACGACGACTGGTCCGTTGCCAACGATGGCGAGGAGGCTCTTGCCAACCGCCGCGACTTCCGCGATGAGAAGACCTTCACCATCGATCCCAACGGAAGCAAGGAGCTCGACGACGCTCTCCACTTGAAGGATCTTGGCGACGGCATCTTTGAGATTGGTGTCCACGTTGCTGATGTTGCACACTTCGTCAAGGCCAACTCTCTTGTCGATCGCGAGGCCAAGAAGCGTGGCACTGGAGTCTACTTGATGAATAGAAGTGTCAACATGCTCCCGGCCAAGTTGTCTGCTGAGATCTGCTGCCTGCAGCCCGGCGAGGAGCGCTACACCGTCTCTGTCCTTTTCAAGGTCAATGCTGCCACTGGACAGGTTTACGAAGAGGACACCTGGGTTGGCAAGAGTGTCATCAAGAGCTCTGGCAAGCTCTCGTACGAGGAGGTTGACTCCGTTATCAACGGCACCAGCTCCGAGTCTCTTGATCAGGCTCAGATCGATACCATCAAGACCCTCAACAGCATTACCCAACGTTTCCGCCAGGACCGCTTCGGTGGTGAGGAGTCCAACATCCCGGCTCTTCGTTTGATGTACCAGTTGGATGACGAGAATGTGCCTGTGGAGCAGAACATTTTCGATTCCAGCCCTGCCCACGAGCTGATCGAGGAGCTGAGCCACAAGACCAACGCCTTCATTGCTACCAAGATTCACGCTGCTCTTCCTGACAAGGCCCTCCTGCGTCGCCAGGCGTCCCCCAACCAGCGCCGTCTGACACTGTTCGCCGAGCGCATGAACAACATCGGTTACGAGATTGACATCTCTAGCAGCTCTGCACTACAGAACAGCCTCTTCCGCATTGAGGACCAGGATGTCAGGAAAGGTATGGAGACGCTTGTTGTCAAGGCCATGCAGCGCGCCAAGTACTTCATCCCGAGCAAGATTCCGGACAACAGCCTCAACCACTACGCGTTCAATGTGCCTCTGTACACGCACTTCACCAACCCGTCTCGCCGCTACGCTGACATCGTTGTCCACCGTCAGCTGGAGGCTGCACTTTCCAACGGCGCGATTGAGTTCAACGAGGACGCCGAGAGCTTGTCCAAGACCGCCGAGGCTTGCAACACCAAGAAGGACTCGGCTTTCGCTGCCCAGGAGCAAAGCGTCCACATTGAATCTTGCCGTCAGATGAACGCCACCACTCAGGAGTCCAAGACTGACCTGATCAGCGTCGGTATTGTCGTCTGCGTGTACGAGAGCGCCTTCGATGTCCTCATCCCCGAGTATGGCTTCGAAAAGCGCGTGCACTGCGATCAGCTTCCTCTCAAGAAGGCCGAGTTCAACAAGGATACTCGCCTGCTCGAGCTTTACTGGGAGAAGGGTGTGCCCTCCAGCGGCTTCGTCCCTGAGGATGAGCGTCCCAAGGGTGGTTCCACCGCCGGCCGTGGCATGGGCGCCTCGACCGCGGCTCGCGATGCCGCCTCCGCTCGTGCTAAGGAGACACAGGATGCAGAGCGTCGCATGAACGCTGGCACTATTGACAGCAACGATGTCGATGCCCTCTTCGATGACGACGATGACAACGCCTCTGACACCACTGCCGAGCACGCTGGTGTCGCCCTCAATGGTGACCGTGCGACTCAGTCTGGCCCACCAAGCCCCTCACGCAACGGACTCGCGCCTCAGCGTAGCCAGAGTGATAGCCGCATCAAGAACGCGTCTTCTAACAAGGACAAGTACCTTGACCTGTTCACCCTGCGCCAGGAGGGCGGCAACTTCATCCAGGACGTTCGCGAGATGACCCGTGTGCCGGTGATTCTGAAGACTGACTTGACCAAGAGCCCACCGTAAGTACAACAATTTCTTGACGCTAGACTTGCTTATACTAACTCTCCTCCCAGGTGCTTGACCATCCGTTCGCTCAACCCTTATGCACTCTGAGAGTCGCAGGGACTCAACCTCGCAACCACCAAGCTCTCAGAATATCAGCCATAGCATCCATGATCAATCAACCTTACACTTCACAAGCGCTCTTCCATGGAGCACACGGTCCAGGATATCGGCACACACCACAGCAGGAGCCAACACGGCGTAAAGTCTGACGGCTCCTCGACATGATTGCGCTCCGCGCCACTGACCGCATACTATCTTTTCAGTCCACATCCAACCTGGACACATTGTACAACACCGCAGCCGCGTGTGGATACCGTCTGCCTTGGCTCGTGAAACCCGAGCAAGACTGACAGTCTACCGCGAGCCTGGCTACCAACGGGCAGGGATCGCTTCTCGAGGCATGACCACTGCGCGTTGCCCGTCAGCGCTGTGTGGAGAATGGAGGAGATGGGTATCTCTACCGATTGGGAAGAATGTGGGAAATGGCTGGGGAGCGAGAACTTAGACGAAAAGTGTGTGATTATCATATTCTTTTTTGAAAAGGACAGCAGGGTTTAACTTGGAGATCGGGGAGCGTTTTTTGTTTTACTTCTGGCCTTGTTGTTATTTTGCGTGCGTTATCTTGAGAAAATTAATTGTTTTACATCCTCTTCTACTCTGTTCTGATCACTTCCAACAGAGAATTCAAATGTGACATCTGTGCGCGGGAGTCTGTTTGAAACATCTCTTTGCTCTCTGCAGTTGAGCTGCAGAGTGCAAGCTCCATCTCGAGGCTTCCAGGACATAGCACACGATCTCATACACGCGAGTACCATCGCATGCAGGCCCTACAGGAGAAGAAGGTGCCGTAGAGAGATCCAATGTAATATCTCACGATTACCTTAGAATGTACTCCCAACTGCTACCGCGCGGCACCTATAGTGGGAGCGAGGACCTTGCCCTTGAGACAAGCAGTATGTCTCTAGGCGCGGGTTTATGATATCGAGGTGCTACCTCGAGGTACTGATCAAGGAGATGAGGATTTTACCTTCGAGATAGCTGGTATATCCTTACGTGCTAGTCTTTTGATATTAGGCTGCTACCTCGAGGTACCGGAAAAGGAGACGGGGAATCTTGCTTTTGAGATAGCTGGTATATCCTTATGGGCGGATTGGTGATATCGGGGTATTACCTTAAGGTCTTTGACAAAAAAAGACAAGGAGCTTGCCTTTGAGATTGCTACTGTTTTCCTGCGTGCAGGTTTATGAATATCGAGGTGCTACCTCGAGGTAACTGATGAAGAAGACGAGGAGCTTGCCCTTGAGACGGGGAGTATATTCCTCATGTGCGGGTTTATGATATCGGGTGATGCCTCAAGGTATCAACGAAGAATACGAGGATCTTACCTTCGAGATAGCTGGTACGTCTCTGTGTACAGGTTCATAGCAATAAGGTGCTACCTTAGGGCATCGATGAAGAATACGAGGATTTTGCCTTTGAGAGAGTTAGTACATCCTCACGTGCAGGTTTATGATATAGGGTGGTACTTCTAGGTATCGACGAATAAAGCGGGGATCTTTCTCGCGAGATAGCTGGAGTGTCCCTGTGGGCAGGTTCACGACAATGAGTACTACCTCGAAATACCGACAAAGAGAACGAGGACCTTGCCTTTGAGATTAGGCAATGATGTTTGGGGTTTTCATAATTTGATATTCATCGTAACTCAAACTGCTAGTAACTCATGCTTGTGATGATTCATGCTGAGCCTCTCCTGGGCGGGTATCCTTTTTTTGCCTTCACTTCCATTTTCTGAGCTCCTCTTGCTTTCTCTCTCTCTCACGAAACCATCATGTTCTCCAACAAACATCTCTCAATTCTCTCTCCCAGGCCATTCCGGCCTTCAGTTGCTCTCTGTGTCTCCCGCTGGTTTTCCAATGCCTTATTCCATTGAGAGCGCGGTCGACTTCGGGCATTAAACATCCTTCTCGGTATCTCTTCACCTCGGGTAATACAGCGCTTGCTGCACAGGTGCCGGAGCACCATGCACGGGCTGCGGAACAGCAGACGGCGGCGCAACCGGGGCTGGGACTTGGGCCTGGTAGGCGCCAGGGGCTTGGTATGGGTGGTGCATCGTTGGGTAGGCGGCATGACGAGCGTCTCCCGATAGGATATGCTCGCGTTGATGCCAAGCAGATTGTTCAGGGGTGGCATATTGCGAGGATGGGGCCGTGTTGTGGTTAACACGTTCGCGGCAATCAAGGAGTGGCCTGTTGGGGTCATACTCAACCCCGTTTGCGTCATGATAACTGCCCTTTGGATGGGCCGCCTCCCCGAGCAGTGCGCGAGGGGTACGAGGCGCACTTTCAGGCGCTCTAGCGTAGCTGTGGTGATGAGCAGGTGGTTGAACATACCTACCACCACCACTGGATCTCGGGCGAGGCCCACGAGGCCCACCTTGAGGCGCTCTAGCGTAGCTGTGGTGATAAGCAGGTGGTTGAACATACCTACCACCACCACTGGATCTCGGGCGAACTGCCCCAGGCTGAGCTACGCGGCGCTCGTCATACATACGGCGCGGCGACGATGTTAGGTCAATGACATCTCCGCTGTGTTGCGCTTGGGGGAAAGGCTGTCTTCTGTCGTATTGGCGCTGTGGGAAGTCGTGTGCAGGTTGCGCATACCCAGAGGAGCCAATGTGATGATGGCTTCCTTCTATCAGACGCGTGGCCTGTGGTGTAGTGGGCTGAGAGTGGTATGCTGCTGGTTGAGGCGGCGGTGGCGGCGGTGGTGAACCCGGCGGCGGAGGTGGTGGTGGATATGTATTGTCGTCACGCTCAATCGACTGCATGGGCCGATCGTGTTGCAGATATGGGCCTGGCAGGTTGGCGTAGGGCAGAGGTGCGTTGCCACGAACCTAGTAAATTTGTTGATTAGTCGGTCAAACTTCCGGAGAATAGAAGGGAGAACTCACCCGATGCATGACTTGGCCGCGAACAATGACACGATCTGGGGCTTCTGTACCTCCACGCGGAGCGATGTATATTCGCTCAAAGGGTCGGTCCGTCGCATGCGGATACGTCGCATGCTGATTGTGAACATGAGCACTAGCGTTCTGCTGCTGAATTCTGTACGTCTGAATCTTTTCCCTTGCAAGATTGGTTTGCTGGGCCTGGATGCCTTCAGGCACCCGACGCTGGAAGAATCTGTGATCGCGTTCAGACACTTCTTCGGCTCTGAGATCTTCAGCCGCAGCAGGGCGATGACTGATCTCCATGCTGATGTCACTGGCGTTGCCATCATCGCTGGATGAGTCGTCGTCGTCGTCATCGTCATCGTCAATGACAATAGTCTCGCGGACGATTTCTTCAAGAGCCTCGTCGTCTTCGCCAGTTTCTCCACGCCACTCAATGAGCGTTCTTAGACAGAAAGGCTCGACCTCCTTACGAACGGTCTTCCAGTCGCCCAACGCTTTAAGGAGTGTATCATAATCAGTGTAAGTGTGTCTGATCCGTGCGATGACGGCAAGTTGCACGCGTCGTGAGAGTGGAATGTTAGTGGCACGCCCAACACGCTTGATGTTCTTGTCCCAGGCGACCCTGACGACTTCGTCAAGGTCATTCTGTGGAATCTTTGGGAACAGCTCCTTGATTGCCGTGCGAACCTGTTCAGGAGTCTCTTCGTTGCCCTTGACACGATCAAAGGTAACACCATGCTTTGCAAAGGCTCGAGCGATGACACTGTTTTGTTGCTTCTGCACCAAGTCGGCATCTGTGATGAAAGTATCTTCAAAGGGATGATAGCCCAAAGCTTCGCAAGCATCTTCGACGACCTCGCAGCGGAAATGATATCCGATGCGAGCAATGTGGTGTGAAACTTTGGCTGGATCCAGATGTTGGTCGCTTGCGGGTGCGGCCTGTATGCGAAGGTTAGCGAGCTCGTGCTTGTGATAAAGGGAGATGAAAGCATAGAAATGCGACAGACGTTGACGACGTTGATGGGAAGATTGCGCTTTCGCGAGAGCTCCTTGCACGCCTCGGCGAGGTCAGGCGTTCCCAGTGGAAGGAATGTGTATCCTCGTGGTGCTCTCGTGTGGTATGTGGTCTAAAGGTGTCAGCAATTCAGTACAGCGACAGTTGACGGAGTAAATGATGAACAAACTTGAATGTCGAGCTTCGCCTTCTTTGCGAAGATTTTCTGCTGCTCGGTCTTGTACGGCTTGTTGCGCCGCTTGAGAACGTTGCGAGCGTTGGAATTGGACAGCACGCTCCCGGCGCGCGAGACGTCTCTGGATGTTACCATGATGGGCTATACAACCTTGTGCGTGCGCGTTAGTAAGAGAAAGAGAATGCGAAAATAAAATAAAACACAATCGAGAGTGACACGCTCTTGACAGACAGACGCGCAGACAATGGGATGTCTTTGCGTCGCAGTCAGAGGAGACTGAGGCACGGCAGATGGTCTTGGTTCGCGACGTCGACGTAGTCAGTAGAAGCAAGAGCGAGCGAGCTGCGGTCAGCGGCAGCTATGGTCGCGCTTCCAACGTGTTATTTTCTCTTTTTTTCTTTGTTTTTGGTTCTTTTTTGTCCAGGGAATTGCAATGCTTCAGCGGTGCGTGCGTGCTGAATGAAGTGCAAGTTGGAGGCGGCTTGCCTCAAAGTGAGCTGATGACCACTCGCGGATGCGATGGACAGACACTCCAGAGCCTCAACAGGATATACGCGCAACACTCTACAGAGTTACGACATGGCGCCTGCGGTGCAGGCTGTGCTCATGTTTACTTCGCGTGTTGACTTGTTGTGTGTGTGGTGAGCGAGGTGGAAGAGCAGAGCAGGCGTCACTTCAGTTGTTGTTTATGTTCAGGTGGCGGATCGGCGGTCGGCGGTCGGTGGCTTGGCTTGGCTCGAGTAAATAGTAATCCCGCAGTTTTGCCGCGCTGCAAGAAGCCGCGGCAGGGCATCTGGAAAAAGTCGAGGCAAAGTCCGGCGTGGAAAGGCCATAGCAGACTGCTGATCTCGACATATACACACCACCAACAATCATGGCCAAGAAAAGAAAGGGTTCCGCTCGTGATGCGGAAGAGCCCAAGGGCCCCAATATGGACGTTGGTGAATCGCGAAAGCGCATCCGCACCTACGAGGATGTCGCCGACTCTGACGACGAGTTCCACCTGAACAACGACAAAGTCTTGCTGGAGGAGCGGCCCGATGTGAAGCGCAGGCGAAAGCAGCAGGAGGATGAGGCATTCTTGGAGCAGTCTGACGAGGAAGTGCTTGGCCAGTCAGACTCGGATGACGATGAGTTCGAAAGCGCAGAGGAAGGACATGAAGCTGCTTCCCAGTCAGGCGAGGAGGGTGCACAGGATGACGAGGAGGACGATGAGGCATGGGGCACATCCAAGGAAGCCCTCTATGGCGCTGATGCTATTGAGACGGAAGAGCAGGCTTTGGAAGAGGAGGCAGAGGCTTTGCGACTGCAGAAGAAACAGCTACAGGCCATGTCCGCGGCAGACTACGGCTTCGATGAATCAGAATGGCAGAACGATGCAGAGGCGGACAAGGCGAAGGATATGGCAACAGTAACAGAGATCCTGCCTCAACTTGAAATCGCAAAGGACATGACACCAGCCGAGCGCCTGAAGCTACTCAAATCACGATACCCGGAGTTCGAACCTTTGAGCAAGGAGTTGCTGGAGTTACGAGACGTCCACACCAAACTTCTGGATGCTGCAAAGGAGGCAACTGCCTCAGGTCTCCCATACGTGCCCAATGCTGTCACCAAGCTCAGGGCGGCGTCCGCTTACATCGGATCACTCACCATGTACTTTGCACTACTCACATCGACCGCTTCAATCGGCGGAGACAAGGTCGCTGCGCTATCTCCTAACCAACTGCGCGACCACCCTGTAATGGAGAGCCTCATACAGTGCAGAGACCTCTGGCAACGTGTGAGCACGCTTCCCGAGGATCCTTCAGCGGCTGAGATCCAGGAAGCATTCGCCAGCGAGGAAGAGGAAGAGGACGAGTCAATCGAAGAACTCGAATCGCTTCCCAAGCTAAACCGCAAGCAACGCAAAGCCCTCGCCCGCGCTCAAGCCGCAGGAGGCGAAGCCGCACAACAGCGCAAGGCCGAACGCCTACAGCGCGCCGAAGCTGGATTCGCAGACCTCGATGCTCTGGTCGGCGCCACCAGCACAAAACGCACCAAGAAGCTCCCGCGCGCACAAGACGACGACTCCGACCTGGGCGAAGAAGCGCCCCTCACAGCCGCCGAAGCCGCCGAGAAAGCCAAGAGGAAGAAGAGCTTGCGCTTCTACACCTCTCAAATCGCACAAAAAGCCAACAAGCGCGGCGCCGCAGGTCGCGATGCCGGCGGAGACGAAGACGTCCCTCACCGCGAGCGCCTGCGCGACCGCCAGGCCCGCCTCAACGCCGAAGCAGAGAAGCGCGGGCGCCGACCCGGCGGCGATGGCGAGAACGCGGATCTGGGCGGTCACAGCGACGACGAGGACGCGGCGCAGGCGCAGCACATCCGCGAGACGGCCGACGACGACGTCAACGGCTACTACGACATGGTGGCCTCCAAGACGGCGCGCAAGAAGAGCGACAAGGCGGCTTTCGCGGAAGCGCAGAAGCAGGCGAAGCTGCTGGGCGGCGAGGTCGTGCAGCAGGAGACGGTGGGCGAGGACGGCAAGCGCAAGATCAGCTACCTGATCGAGAAGAACAAGGGCCTGACGCCGCACCGCAAGAAGGAGAACCGCAACTCGCGCGTCAAGAAGCGCATGAAGTACGAGGACAAGAAGAAGAAGTTGGCGTCGATGAAGGCGGTTTACAAGGGTGGCGAGGGCAGGGGTGGCTATGGTGGCGAGATGACGGGTATCAAGAAGGGCTTGGTCAAGAGCACGAAGTTGTAAGCGGTGTTGATTGTACTGCTTGCGAGCGTACTCGGTGGATGTCTAGAGGGTTTGTATATATTATTATCATTCAGTGGAGCCGTTGTCGGTGGCTTCAAATTCTGGCTACTGTCTTGCGTCGCTTCATTGCCGACTTCACGATTATATTGAACCTCTAGAAACATGTAGGTTCACGGCACACCTTTGCACCTCGTTGTTGCGTTGTAGATCAAGTGATGTAGTTGTAGGAGCGTAATGTCACAGTATTACACACAATCGAGAAGTGGCACTCACCAACACGCTGATTACATGTGTGTCCGTCAAGTCGAACCATTGCAAGTGAAGTTTGTCGAAGCTGCAGTAAGAAAACACTCGATCCACGTTCCTTGATCGCACAGCATTGGAACGCCATCGACGCCTCACAAGGACATGGACAATGGCATTTATTATCATTTTAAATCGCACTCGCGATGGGTTTACACCATTCAATCGCGAAAAGCGCTTTTCACACCAGATGCTCACAACTCCAACCCTGACCCTAAGACAAGCATAGTGTGCAGTCTCCATCACGTGACGCACAGTGCAACTACTCGTACCTGTAGCATTGGAGCGTTGAAGCGATACAATGCAGAAGACGAAGAAAGACTGAGAGATGCTGACTTTGCGACATTTTGAAGATCGATGATGTTTACATTCTACAACTCTTGAGCCAATGCATACGGAGACTGGCGGAGTTTTGTTCGCATGATGCTTCGAGGAACGGTACCAAAGGGAATGGATCCTACGGATTCAACAAGTGTCGCCAGACAGAGCTCGTCGCTAAAGATGAGATCAAGACGTTCACATGCCAGACACGCAAATATGTTGTGCGCTTTCCCGCGGGCTCGAAGAACCACGACACTCCAATGATGTGAATCGCAACGACAACGAACAAGGGCCAAGCGCAATCTATGTCATTGCAACACCGCGATGCTGTTTCGTCCAAGACAACAGCTCGAGAAGCGTATAATAAACGACCCAGAAGTCTGAATAAGCACGTCTGCACATGTGGTCTGCGTCGTGTGTTGTTTTTCCTTTCGCCTTGCCCTCAATGGTGAGTTGGTGATATTGCGTGATCGAGTGGCTTCGTCTCCTCAGCACCCAACAACCCACCACACGGGTCGCCCTGCAAGCTTTAGCGAGAAGAGACGACCTTCGGGAGGCGCGCGAAGGAAGCACTCTTGGCGGGTATTTTGGCATTGCCTGGCATTGCCACCCTTTCCTGGGCGTACGCAATGCGGCTGGTCGGGCAAAGGCTTGACGAGGATGACAAGGCTCTGCAAGCTCTCGCCGAGATGTGCGCGGGCTTGCGAGCTCTACAACACCTTTGAAGTGGAGATGTTAGAGTTGCAAAGGAAAACGCCTGGCCCGGCCTGGTCTGTTCTCCATCTGTGCTTGCCACGCGAATGACAGGGCAGCCTTACTTATGTTAGTCATGGTACAGATGAGGGGCGAACAAGAAGAAAGTTGCACAGTCGGTGGTTGTTGACGTGCTTGTTCTCAGTGCTCTCGTGCCGTGCGCCCGCTACGCAAACTCAACGCGCCAGCCTCAACCGAGACAGCCCTTCTCAAGCTTTTGGTGTCCACCCCCGCCAATCGCCAGCCGGCGCATCTCACGCTCACGACGCTTTTCATTGGTTTCTGGCCTTGATAATGCGCATTCGAAGGCAAGCTACGTACACACGTCAGTTGTACGCACCCACGCGCGCACGCCCTCGGGCTCGCCGCTCGCCGTCCGTAGAGAGAACGGTGTGAACCCTTCTCGTGCTTCCACTCACGAGGCGCCTGGGGTAAAAGAGGCGTCGAAGGCTATCTCATAGGGCCTTAGCTCCATCTTCAGCCGGTAGCTACCTTCGTCTGGTCTTGGTCCGCCGCTTTATTACATTAAACATTGCGATCCTCGACTGCTCGTCCCTGTTCTCTCTTCCTCGCCTCTCCCTCGTACCCTCGCCTTCCAAACACACTCGTCCGCTCTTTGGACATTTCCCTCTAGCTTTAACCAGCACCCATAATCCTCACCAGCAATCAATGCTGCCAGGGATCACCGGCGACAAGCTCGACCTTTACTTCACCGGAGTCCTCATCCGCTCCATCCGCTCCATAAAATGGCGTTAGGCTTCGGCAGCAAGAAGAAGAGCGCAAGCCCTGTATCATCGCCTTCGGCCAACAACGCCGACATCGAAATGACCAAGGACGGATTTGTCTCCGGCGACCAGGCGACGGCCGAGAATGGCGGCAGGAAGCCTCGCAAGATGAACCGCATCGACGGGCCCATCACCAAGCCTATCGGCGCGGAGAATGTGCTCAACGACGATGGTACCGATTCCGATATTTCCATTGGCAAGCAGATGGAGATGGAGGCTGGCAATGCTATCAAGTACAGGACTTGCAGCTGGCAAAAGGTGAGATATCCGATTCCGTGTCGACATGTGCGCAATGGAATTGTCACTCATTTTGCGAACGAGTTTCAAGGCGGCAGTCGCTATTTTGCTGTTTCCGAAAGACGAATGCGCTTGTGGCAACAGTTGCAAAGCTCACGCGTTTTGATAGTGGAATCGAACACTGACAATTTTATAGACTGCAGCACTACTATTTTCTGAGTACATTTGTTTGGCCATCATGTCCTTCCCATACTCGTATTCCGTCCTCGGACTGGTACCTGGCCTTATCTTGACATTTGTCGTTGCTGGCTTGGTGCTCTACACGTCTTTGACCACCTGGTAAGCTCTTTCGAAACAATGACCTCGATTCTCAATATTAACCCAGCGCAGGGAATTCTGTATGCGCCACCCCGAAGTCAAAGACGTTTGCGACATTGGCCAAATGCTATTCTGGGGCAAGCGTTGGGCATGGTACTTCACCGCCGTCATGTTCCTGCTGAACAACACCTTCATCATGGGTTTCCACTGCCTGACAGGCGCCAAGTATCTCAACACCATGTCCAACGGCGGTCTCTGCACCATTGGGTTCAGCGCCATTGTCGCCGTTGTATCGTGGGTCTGCTCGCTCCCACGTACTTTCAGCGCTCTCGCCACTATCGCAACCTTCTCGGCATTCTTCACATTCATCTCCGTCATATTGGCGACTATTTTCGCTGGCATTGAGGATCATCCTGGTGGCCCGACTGGCGCCAAATACCCGGACTCCGGCGAACCAACCTGGCTTATTGTTGCGGCAGAAGGCACATCTTTCGTTTCGGGCATGAACGCATTCATGAACATCAGCTACACCTTCATCGGACAAATCACTCTTCCTTCTTTCATCGCCGAAATGAAGAACCCTAGAGACTTCCCCAAGGCTCTGTGGGCCGTGACCATCGCCGAAGTCATCGTCTTCTCCCTCGTCGGCAGCATCATCTACGTCTACACCGGCAACCAGTACAACGTGGCACCCGCCTTCGGCTCCCTCGGCAACGAAGTATACCTCAAAGTCAGCTTCAGCTTCATGATCCCTACCATCATCTTCCTCGGCGTCCTCTACGCCTCCGTCTCCGCACGCTTCCTGTTCTTCCGCTTCTTCGCCGGCACCCACCACATGACCTCGCACACTATCATCGGCTGGGCCGGCTGGGCCGGCATCCTCGCCGTGCTCTGGGCTTTCGCCTTCATCATCGCCGAAGTCATCCCCTTTTTCAGCGATTTGCTCTCCCTGATGTCCTCGCTCTTCGACTCCTTCTTCGGCTTCATCTTCTGGGGCGTCGCCTACCTGCGCATGCGCCGCGCCGACGACGGCCCCCAGTTCTACAAGGCGCGCGGTTTCAGGAGCTGGTTCGGCGCGATTTTCAACGTGTTCTTGATCTTTGTCGGATTCTTGTTCTTGGGACCCGGCACGTATGCTTCGGTTGATAGTATCATACAGGGATACAAGACTGGGACTTTCGGAGGCGCGTTTTCGTGCAAGAGCAATGGGTTGTAAAGGAAGGAGATTGAAAAGAGGAGGGACGTGCAAGTTAAAACTACTAAAAGCAAAACAGGAAATGAGCTCTACGCATTGGATTCGAAAAATGAGTATGGAATGAGATAATAAGCAGAATTCAATCCATTTTATTCTTGGAACTGGGGGTTTCGTGTTTTCTGCTGGATTGTCTTCATTCAAAATCTGTTTCTCAATCGTTCAGCCGCGAAGCTCTTCTGCGATGATATGGAAGTGAGGTTCAAAGAGCGGGGTTTGTGCCACATGCGTTTGCGTGTGCGACATCAAAGCATCTACATACTTCCTAGCAACATGCATGCAGCTCCCTCCAAGGTATCATCCAATCTCAACCCTCACCCGCGCAGCCCTTCCCTCAAAGTAACTCCCCACTATCCTCGTCCCAGCAATCAATAGCACCTCTCTCGCCACCCACTCGCTCTCCGCTCCGCCCTCGTCTTCCTCATCGCTACTATCCCACCACTCCGGCGCATCACTCCCATTCCCGCCCCGACGCACAGGATCCCGCTCCCCAGTCTCCCAAATCAATTTCAACTTCAACGGCGCGACATCCAAGCGCTTGCCTACCCGCCCAAGAAGAGCGTACACGCTCGCCGACCGCGGGATATCTGCTTTCCACTCGTCGCAGACGCCAGGCTGGGTTGGTAGTGCCTGCTTCGCAGACGCAGCGAGGTAGAACGTCACCTCCACAAACCGCGCCGCCAAACTCGCCGGATCAACATCCCCCTCCCCACGCTGCGCAGCAACAACCGGCTCCCCGTACTCCTCGCACAGCGCTCCCCAGCGCGGATGCGCCGCGAGAACTTCCGCTCGCTGGGAAGTTGGCGTCTGCGCAAGCTCGCGCGCGATTTGGCCGAGGTAGTATGTCTCTGCATTGAGGCGCTCTTTGTCGGTGACAGTGCTGTGGTTGAGCGTTCGTAGTTGTGGCAGGCGGGCGAGGGTGAGGGTGTAGCCGTCTGAGGGCGTGAGGGGGGTGTTGTCGGCGGAGGTGAGGGTGGCGTAGAGGGGGTTTGAGGCGATGAGGAGGTTTTGGAGGGAGGGGAAGAGGGCTGGGAGGGAGGAGGGGAGGGACCAGGTGGAGATTTGGTTGGAGCGGAGGTCGAGGGTGAGGAGGGGTTGGGAGAGGGGGGTGGATGGGGTTGTGGGTATGGGTGGGTGGGGGGATGATGAGGTGATGCTGTTGTTTTTTAGGAGGAGGATGTGGAGATTTGGGAGCGTGAGGAGGGAGGTTAGAGAGGTGAGGGTTGTGATGCGGTTTCCTGAGAGGTCAATTGAGTGGATGGTTTGGGGGAGGTTGCTGGTAGGTGAATGTAATTGCCAGGCTTCAAGCTCGTTGTTGGCAAAGATGAGTGTTTGTAATGACGGGAATGGTTTTGTGATCGTGGCAACCTCATCGGGAGAGAGAAGTGTATCGGAAAGACCCAGGTATCGCATGTTAGAGAATTGAATGCCTGAATCGGCAGATTCAAGTTCGTGGAATCTGTTGCCATCCAGAGTCAAGGAGCTCAGCCGCGGAAAAAGACGACAGATGCGCACAACCTCATCCCATGACTCGAAGAGGTTACCACCAATATCCAGCGAAGTGATGTTAGCGCAGAGCGAAGAGACAGACTGATCGGCCTCCTGGTCGCTGTCTCGGTGGCGTATGCACATTCGATCCAGGACCAGAGTGTGAATGCCTTGCAACTGCGCCTGTCTCCGAGCGAGCTTCTCCAGACCGACCTCCTCAGCATATTTGCCTGAGATATAGACAATCTCTGCATTTGTTGCTTCTTGAGGCGATATGTATTTCTCCCTCAGAGCTTGCAGGAGAGTTCGTGATTCGTCCCATGCTTGTTTGGGGCGTAGGAATGACCCTGCCGTGGGTGATTTGCTTCTGCCTATGGGTAAGCATCAGAGTCTGGACGTGAAGATATATAGAAATTTATGAGAGTCTGGACCTACATTTGAAGTAGCTGGTGCCACCGTGTGTTCCATCGTGTTTTCCACGTGAGGCATCATCCCACTCGACTCCAAGCCATTCGCCGTTCTTGTCCGCGACGGTACCGATATAGCGAACAGTACATGTCTGTCCTTTTAGACTGAGGCGTTGGCCTACATATGGAGCAGTTTCTGCCATTGTCACAAACTCTGCTGTGGAGTTTGCGTGAGTGGTTCGAACCACATGCAGCCATGTGAAGTTCTTCCTTCGCTCGTTGCGACTCGGCGCTGTCTGTGCCGACGCGAGTTCGGCCCTTGGAGCTCGAGCAGGTGGCTTGTTGTTTCAACCACGTAACCTTACCACTCTGTGCCACACTGCTCTCTGAACACTCGAAATTGATACATAGCTATGTGTTGTCTCGGGACATCTTTGCGGTAGACTGTGCCCTGCGATGCGGCGCCGTAAGAAACAATAATCAATTTGCGCCTAAGATACCCATTCACCAATCGATTTGACGATATAACAACGACTACCTGACGCTGGACCACTGGCCTGAACATATCTATCCGCCATGTCTAATACAGGCAAGCCTGCCAAAAAGGCCACAGGAGGAGGATGGGGCTCCATGTTCACCGGCGCAATCTCCAACCTCGAATCCCGCCTCGACACCATCCTAGCCGACGAAGCCGACCCAGCAGCGCGACAACGTCTCACAGAGCAAGCACAGAAAGATGCAAAGAGTAGACAAAGGGCAGGCTCGGGTAGCTTGACTCCTGCGAGCGCCGCGAGAGCCAGGTCAGGCAGCGGCTCGCAAGAAGCCTCGAGGACGCGATCGGGGAACGACAGGTTGGCGGAGCGATTGGCTAGAGCGACCGCGAAGAAGAACGCAGAAGGAGGGAGTGGACTGTCGAGCGAAGTACCCTCAAGGGTGGGTAGTCCGGCTATTGGAAGCGAGAGTGGCAGTCCACGGCCGAGCAGCGATGTGAAGCGCAGTGTTGAGGAGCCGAGATCTGTGCCCGCGGTTGAGGAACCGAAGGTCGAAAAAGAAGTCGAGGACAAGGACAAGGACAAGGGCAAAGACAAGGAAGTCGAGAAGGCAGAGGAGGCTTCACCAACAACCGGGCAGACTACACCACCCACTCTACTCAGCTCTGGCCTACCCATAAATCCCGCGCGAATCTCTACAGAAAGCAGTGCCCGACCATCTCTGGACACGCCCGCTCTCGATGGTTCGACATCTTCGCGACCCTCTTCCGAGCTGCCAAATGGTTCTACCACAACCGGCAAAAGCGCAACAGAGCTGGAAGCAGAAATGTCTCAAATGCGATCAGATTACGAGCAAGCCGAGAAGCAACGACAGGAGGAAATGCACGCACACCTCGAGCGCATCGACGCTTTGCAAGCAAAACTGCAGTATCTTGCAAAAGAAACGGTTGCTGCGGCCAAGGAAGCAAATGCTTCTGCTGCTTCTGGCAGTCTGGAAGCAAAGGCCGCAGAGAAGGATGAGCGAATCGCTCTGCTCATGCAGGAAGGCGAAAAGCTGAGCAAAACGGAGCTGCGCCACATGCAGACGATCAAGAAGTTGCGCGCGAAGACGGTAGAAGATGAGAAAAGCACTGCTGAGCTGCGGAAACGGCTTGACCGTGTTGAACGGTCAGAAGCCGACTTGAAGCAAAAGGTTCGGCGCGCTGAGATTGCAGAACGACAAGCAAACGAGAAGATCAAGCAGATTGCGATCATTGAGAAGCAAGTCGATGAGATGAAGGAAGATCGCGAACGCGCTGCTGAGCTGATCCGGACATTGACGACTCAATTGAAAGATGCGGAGAAGAAAGCTGAAAATGCTCAAAGGGAAGCCAGCAGCAAGGCCACCGAAGCCGACAAGAATAGGGTCGCGGAACTGGAAAACGAGCTCGAAGACGCACAGATAGAGAAGAAACTCACAGAGGACAGGGCTAAGTCTGAGACACGGAAGGTGAAAGAAGAGGCGGACAGACAACGTGAACGATTCAATGTCCGAGAGCTCGAGTACAAGAACGAAATAGCCAGTCTCGACTCGCGACTAGAGGCTATGCGAGCTCGAGCAGAAGAGGCGAGTTCGGAGAGTGGAGTGGCTGGCGAGGGCAGCGTCAAGTTGATGCGACAGGTTGAGACGTTGCAAAGACAGTACAGTCTTGCGAAGGAGAATTGGGAGACAATCGAGGGCTCTCTGAACGCCCGCCTATCTGCCCTTGAACAAGAACGAGACGAAGCGACTAAGCGCGAGGGAGACATCAGGAAGAAGGCCCGAGACTCTGCTAACAAAACTCGCAAAGCCGAAGAAGAGGTTGAGGCTTCTGCCGAGCAGGTATCGACTCTCAATGCGGAGCTTCGCACGTGCCGCGAAGAGCTCGCGAATCTACGGAAGAGCTACGAGCAGGCAGACACTGCCCTGGCTGATGCCAAAGCCGATCAGGATCGTCAGAGGCGTATATGGGAATCCGAACTCGCTTCTCGCATTGAAGAAGAGAAATCTCGCTGGCAGCGCCAGAACACTAGCCCAGCCTCTGCACGCAAGCTATCGATTCACGATCCGAGGCGCCCATCAGGTAGACTCGGTCTGAACGACCTAAGCGCCCTACAGGTCCACCTCCCGGAACACCGTCCCTCTTCACGCCGCAGCTCAGGTTTCCCAACGCCAGGCCTCTCTTCTACTCGCTATGCGGGTACACCAGACCGTGATGCCTCGCCTTCACTCAGCAGGCAAGAGAGCACACTCAGCTTCGACCACACCAACCTTCCGCCTACGCCAAGCATCGAAATCGACACAGACATGTACCAAGATAGCGACATGCCCTCGCCACACCGCACCATCAACGACCTCGTCAGCACATCGACCGCAGGCGCAGGTCCGAGCGTACAGCTCGTAGAACGCATGAGCGCCGCCGTCAGACGCCTGGAGAGCGAGAAAGCGACATACAAGGATGAACTAGCTCGCTTGTCGGCTCAGCGCGACGATGCCAGGAACGAAATCGTTGTGCTGATGAGAGAAGTTGAGGGTAAGCGCACTGATGAGGGCAGGTTGGCTGCTGCGGAGAAGGAGCTTGGCGAGGTCAAGAGCCGGTATGAGGCTTGCTTGGAGATGGTTGGAGAGAAGGAGGAGGAGGTCGAGGAGTTGAGGCAGGATGTGCAGGAGCTCAAGAGGATCTATCGCGAGTTGGTGGAGGAGAAGGTGGGTGGGTAAGGTAGATGTGGTGCACCCTGGAGGCGTCATCACATGGCTCCCAATATCACCAGACAAATCTACGCACCTGACGCCTTGGTATCATTCCCCCTTTCTCTCCGAGGTCATGGAGACTCTCTAGTCTTGGACCCAACGGATGATGTCGTTTACAACGCAAGTTGCAAATCCGGGTAAAAGTAAAAGAGACTCAATCGCTCGAACAGAACGTCAAGCTGGAATGCTACCTCCGTATTAGTGGTAAGTGAACGAGCTACCAACCCAATACAGCGACTTGGCCGTCATCGAAATATCTCGTTCGAGTCATGTGCCCCTACAATCGAGCAGCTCCACTAATATAGCGTGTTGGTACTATCGTCAATAGTTACTCGAATTGTGTTAGGAGGTATTGCGATTCCACGCGAAACCTTTGGCTTTATCAGGAGCTAGTATGATGGTACTGTCAACTATTGGGTTCGACACATTCTGAAATCCTGATATACACTATGGTAATGCTGCTCCACGTACTTCGACGTAGCAAATGTTGACACATCTAGACATTTGAGATCTCGGAGAGCTCTCCGTCCTTTTCCAGATGCCGGGCTATATGTTCCATCGTCTCGAGATCGGTCGTTCGTCTCAAGGCAGTAAGATCGTTCGTAGATCTCTCGGAGCGCGCTTAAAGTGCTCCAAGTGATATATCTGAGAGCAATGCGGAGTGAGGCATCAACAGGTGGAGATGTAGCTAGCCTGATTGCCTGAGCCAATGCCTCCGGTCGGTTTCGGTTAAATCCCAATCGACTCAAGAGCGTTGATTTCTGGGGACAACTTTTCAATCCGAAACGGCCGGCTGTCTGTAGAGCGCCACAACACCACGTGCCAAGCTTAACCACAGCGATAGTAGACGTCTTACGTCGAGTTGAGACAATTTTGAGACTTTAGTTGATTTCCTTATGCTCGAAGTCAAGATCGCTTCGATGCGCCGGTGGCACCACCCAGGCTGTCGCCAAGTCGGCTGCTCCTCGATGCTTGTCACGCGTTGATTCATTGATGCTCTGCCCAAAGCCTGCAATGTATCTGGCACACAGGCGACCTTTCGCGTATCGTCACACGTGGGTGCCTTTCGTTCGCCATCGTCTGCGAACGATTCCTACTTATAAGAGAGCCATGCCGCTGCAATCTATGCAGAGACCATAAGCCCTAACCTCGTACTCTCATTAACCGATCCAATACTATATCCACTCTTTATTCGCTTCCTTCCTGTGCTGGCACTATGAAGGCTACTACTTTCGCTCTTCTTACCGCTACCGTGGCTTCGGGTGCTGTCATCAAGCGCCAGAACCAAGGCAACGGGTACGACAGATCCTCCGTTGTTGCTTGAGGCTCTGATTCTGACTACTCTCTCGCAGACCCTATGGACCAGTATCTTTCACCACGGACAACACCCTTGCCAGACACACTATCTATGCCCCAGCTAAAGGCAAAGGACCCGAGGACCCCATGCCAGTCTTCGTCTGGGGTAACGGAGCCTGCAGCGACGACGGCACCTCAGCCAAGAACTTCCTGGCCCAGATCGCCTCGTACGGTTTCGTTGCTATCGCTTCGGGCACACCGGGCGGAAAGGGTGGCAACAGCCAGACCACTGCTGAGTGGATGAACGAGGCTATCGACTGGGTCGTCGGCGGCGCGAACGGTCTCAACGTGGACAGCTCGCGCATCATGGCTGCTGGTTTCAGCTGTGGTGGCACTGAGGCGTACCAGATGCAGGACAACGACGCTGTCTCTTCCATTGGTATTTTCAGCTCAGGTCTGCTTGGCAACTACGACTTTGCGAAGACGATCACTAAGCCGACCATGTACGCTCTCGGCGGACCCAATGACATTGCCTATGGAAATGTGAGTGTCTCCCCGCCGGCATTCCCTCAAAAATTGGGTTTGTACATGCTTGATCAGACAACACTAACCGCTACCAACAGGGCGAGCGCGACTACGCCGCACTCCCCAAGACTCTCCCTGCCTGGAAGGGTAACCTCAACCGCGTCGGCCACGGCGGTACCTACTACGAGCCCAACGGCGGCCTCTTCGCCGAGGCTGCTGCCAACTGGATGCTGTGGCTCTACAAGGGCGACGCAAAGGCCGGCGCGTACTTCGCCGACGGCGCTGGCACTTCTGCTGGCTGGAACGATGCTACGAGCCGCAACATTGAAGGCTTTGCTGTTCCCATTGGTGGCAATGGCGCTGCTGCTGCTGCCCCCGTCACTGCCAACGCGACTAGTGCTGCGGTCAACGAAGAGCGCGACTGCGTTGCTGAGTATGTGAAGGTTTAAGTACCGATGCTACATACCGATGTGGTCGACTGCCTTGTTGTATGATCGGGGCTCCCTCCTTTTGCTTATGTTAGATGCCAGTCACAATGGAACCAGAAAGCTTAGACGAATTTCAATCACAAGGTTGCCCTCAGTGTGTGAAGGTTACGCAGTGATACCGGATCCCGAGCTTGAGGTAAGCCAGGTAACGTGCGCATATCCAACCGTTGATTAGTCATTACGACGTACTAGAGGTGATCGCTGAAATAAAATGTCTACAAACCGACAGCCTTATTGCTGAGATCCCAGAGCCGTTCTTCACCTTCAGGATCATAAGCGTACGGCGCATAAGCCGGAACATTGATCGGCTCGCCATCCTCGACGGGCCGTGCTTCTCCAACCTCAGCCAAGTGTACGCCGCCGTACTCGTTGAAGCGTGGCTCAAGAGCCGCCCAGACAGTCGTAGCAGCGCCCTGGCCCACATCGCATCCGGTCTTGTTGAAGTGCTCCATATCGCCAGCGGTGCTCAATGTGTCAGCTTCGAAGTGGCGTGTGATACCAGTCGTCAGGATGGTACCCGGGTGGACAGACAGGCCGCGAATTTTCGGGCCATAGTGACGATCGATTGAGTTGCACATCCAGATGTTGGCGGTCTTTGACTGGGCGTACGCCACCAATGGGTTGTAGTCGCCCTTTGCGAAGCTCAAATCGTCGAAACGGATCTGGCCGAAACGGTGTCCAGCGCTGGAAAGAGCGATAACTCTGCTTGGTGAACCGCTGGTGGCGGACTGCGAGAGCAGGGGTTCAAGCAGGCGGAACAGGAGGAAGTGACCGAAGTGGTTGCTGCCGATTTGTAGTTCGTGGCCATCTTCAGTGAGGCCGAACGGGGTTGCCATGATTCCTTCTTGGAGCGTGAGTGATGTCCTAACTACAGTAAAACATGTTGTCACGATTACTGACCGGCATTAGTGATCAACACATCCAACCTTGAGCTTCGCGCACTGAAATCAGCGGCAGCAGATCGCACACTCTTCAAGCTTGCAAGGTCCAAGACAATATATTCGGCAGGCACTCCTTTGCCATCCTGTGAGATAGTCTCGACAGCAGCCTTGCCTTTCTCCTCAGTACGAGCGGTAACGAAGATCTTGGCACCTGTCAAACGCAAAGCTTTCGCAGTTTCAAGACCAAGACCGCTGGTACCGCCTGTGAGGAGAATGACCTTGCCCTCTAGCTTGCCCTCTGCATTCTGGTCTTTGATTATCTCGACGGCCGTTGGTCGCTGGTCTCCTGGGCCTTGTGGGTCCTTGAAACGCTCAAGGTAAGGCCGGCATGGCTGCTCTGGTGCTGGCATGATTCTGAGAAATGTTATTGCGACTGTGAGATGGGAAGTGTGATTGGGGAGTTCGACTAGAAGGCAAAGAGACAGCCACGACGTGTACTTTCTTCAGCTGAGTAATTGCGAGGCACGTCTAAATTGTTGCCTTGCCAGGGAGGCCCTGGTCGCTCGCTAATGGATCTTGGGCTAATCAGGAAGTGGATTAAGTCCGCTGTATTTTCGTTACAGCTGCGTACGCACGGTTGTGACACTACTCGCGTATCATGAGTAGGTCCCCACCGCCACTTTCATGTTCACGATATGGCAAACCGACATTTGCATGACCGCTCTCCATGATCCAGTCCAGTAAGACACATGATTCGGCTCAAGTATACGCTTGCTGCACGCCTGTTGCTTTCACCTCTTTGATGTGGTGTGAAAACGCATCGCGAGACTGAGCTGCGTGGTCCCAGGCTTACAGAGGAAGAGAAATGGAAGTTTCCTCCCCAATGGTGAACGTGTATGGGCATGTACGAATATATGTACTTACATATAGGTGCGTTGTTTGCATGTGGCTGGAGCAACATTGAACATTGAAGGGGACGGGATTTCTTCTGTGCCTTGACGTCATCTTCACCGCAGGCACGACCCAAAAACAACGTCTTGTCTCAATGACGACTTCTCTCATCCGATCGGACGGCCCCATCTTCATCGCACCACTTTTCCCATCGCCCTCAGCGGCTACCGAATTATCTGCTCTATCATAAGTAATGCGGTTTCCCTTATGGGCGTAGCGTTGCTCTAAAAAGATAGATCTACACAGCTTGACTGCTGAGTTGAGGATTGCTCCATGGCATGATGTAAATAATGCTTCCGCATCGATGGGTAACATCCACCCGGGCACTCTCTGGAAGCCGGAGCCGTTAGGCTAGGAGGTACTGAGCGCGATTGCGAATGCCTACGTAGAAAAGAGAGCGCGCGCAGCGTCGACACGTTGTTGCCCCTGATGGTTTTTGTACGTGACGGGACACAATGCATATCCCGACTACCATTCTCGCTCTTGCAGCAACGGCTGTGCTAGCTCAGAGCCCTTTTGATTCGTTCGCGACCTCGTTTGGAACGCCAGGGAAAAACGCCTCCTACGACTATGTGATCGTTGGAGGCGGTACTGGGGGACTTGCAATCGCAGCACGATTAGCCGAGAACAAGAACACCTCGGTGGCGGTGATCGAGGCCGGAGGCTTCTACCAGGTCGATAATGGGGAAGGAAGGTCGGGTTACCCGCGAGCACCAAATACCTATCTCGCATGCTGACATATTAACAGTGTGACCCCTGGCCTCTGCGGCAGTCAAGGTGTGGGAGCCGACCCGAAGACTTCCTTGCCATTGATTGATTGGGGATTTGTTACTACGCCTCAGCCTGGACTAGGAAATCGCAGCATTCATTACGCTCGTGGAAAGACTCTAGGTGGCTCTAGTGCACTCAACTTCATGCTGTACCACAGAGGAACAAATGGCTCATACGACAAATGGGCACGCGAAGTCGGGGACGATGATTACACGTTCGAAAATCTCCTGCCTTACTTTCAAAGAAGCACACATATCACGCCGCCAAGCAACAAAACTCTACGCGAGAACGCTACCATCTATTACGACAGAATGGCATTTGACAACGACCTACCGTTCCATCAACCGCTCCACGTCTCCTGGGCGAGCTACATCAAGACCTTTTCGACCTGGACGAAGCAAGCGCTACGTGCTGTGGGTGTCGTCGCATCATCCAGCCTCGATCATGGCTCACTTCAAGGATCAAGCTACGCTCTCACGACCATCACTCCACGGGATCAACATCGAGACTCGTCGCAGACGAGCTTTTTGGAACACGCAATGAGAACAACCGACATCAAAGTCTACACGCAGACGATGGCCCGCAAGATTCAATTCTCGAACGATACTGCAACTGGAGTTCATGTCACAACTGCTGACAGGAACTACACGATACATGCCAACAAGGAAGTAGTTTTGTCGGCCGGCGCCTTCCAATCCCCACAACTCCTGATGGTGTCCGGTGTAGGACCTCGAACCGTTCTAGAACAATATGGAATCCCGATTGTCAAAGAGCTGCCCGGCGTTGGTCAATCAATGATGGACCAAATATACTTCGGAGTCGCTCATCAAGTGAACATTCCGACAGCGTCCAGGCTGCAGTACGATCCCGAGTATGCCGAAGCGGCCGCTGAAGAATATCGTAACAATGGCACTGGCCCACTCACCTCCGCCGTCGACATGATTGCATTTGAGCGTCTCGTTGACAGTGTTCCCGAACTCCTGTCCAACTCCACGATCGACGCATTGAAGAAAGACTTCCCTCTCGACTGGCCTGATGTGGAATACCTGGCTCTGGACGGCTACTCTGGAATAGCCAATCCTGATCTTGTGGTACCCGCTGATGGTCTTGACTACGCTTCGCTCATGGTGTGCATGCTGTCGCCGTTTTCACGTGGCAATGTCACAATCTCGTCACCGGACGCCTCCGTTCCGCCAGTCATCAACCCGAACTGGCTCACAGACCCTAGGGATAAGGACCAAGCGATCGCGGCTTTCAAGCGGCTGCGCCAAATCTGGGCTCGTATGAGCAACATCACAACGGGTGACGAGTTCAAGCCAGGGCCTGAGACACAAAGCGATGAGGATATCTGGCGCTGGATTCAGAAGGATGCTATCACCATCTGGCACGCATCTTCGACTTGTAAGATGGGCCGAAGCGATGATGCTTTAGCCGTTGTGGACTCGAAAGCGAGGGTGTATGGAACGCAAGGGCTGAGAGTGGTGGATGCGAGTGCGTTCCCCTTTTTGACGCCAGGCCATCCTCAGAGTGGAGTCTACATGCTGGCAGAGAAGATCGCTGATGACATAAAGATGGGAAACTGAAAAGCTGGTATATGTATGTTTGTCAATCTTCCCGCAAGCATTGGGTCATTGCTCCTCAAGCTTTCAGCGACGTTCGATTCATAGAAAGCGACTATGCTATCTGAAGAGGCAGTGCTGACTAAGGTCCTTAGGTCGCTTGTTCATTCACCCTTCTTCTATCGATGTTAAATGGCGACCTGCGAGAACAGCCATGAGAGATAAGGATTCATAGTGATGCCGCTCGTCCTACCTTCGCGTGGTGAGAAGTATAGCACACAAGTACATACGACTTTGAGGCCTCACAAGAAAGCAGTATGCCATTGAGGGACTAATAGGCTATCACTAGTGCCTAGAGAGTATACACACTGATACCCGAAGGCACTGACAAAGGATACTACGACTTTGCCGTTGAGATAACTACCATATCCCATGTGCGGGCCTAATGATTACGGGGTACTATCCTTCACATTGCCCGAAGGTACGACGTCGAGTTGAATCGACCTTTCGCATGGAGTGTTCCTCAATCATGTGATAGGCCTCATTGTCGTCGCCGTTTCTGCACGTGTGACGTACTTACAACCACGTGCCCCGCCAGCCTCCAACTCAGTTCACTTTCTCAAGCGCCGAAGCTCTCTAACTTCACTCCCACCAAGCTGCAAGTTGTGTCTGCCACAACTGCAACTTGAACCATCTGCCTTGCGACATTCTGCACTTCGATTAGCCATTTCGGACTATAACTAATAGCCTGAACCAGATCAACAGCTCGTATAGGTTGAGCGCAACTCATCCAAGACCCCAAGGCGTCGGCACGTCTCGCCGCCAACTGAGTGAGCAACCAAAGCCTCCACAACCTTTCGACCTATGACGCAGCTCATACCAGGCAACGTAAATCGCCAACCCTTTAATTGGCCAAACTCACCGCTAACTACAATATAGGCTCCAACATGGCGCTCGGCAAGTCACCCAGCAGCGACAAACCCACCAACGACACTACAGCCGTGCCAGACAAGATGCAGACGTCCACGGCTGTGAAGCGCTTCTTCGAGCTCCGCAACGCTCACAAGCCAACCACAATCACTGAAACTCCCAAGTATCACTCAGAGCTGCAAAAGAAACGCGTGCTGGCCGATCTCAAGAAATTTGGAGAGAAGTTCAAACTCGGCCGTTGCGTCCTACCCTTCCAAGTAACCATGAACGACATTACTAACCTCTCCACAGCAAAACCTCCGGCCGGCGTGCCCGCAAGCAAGAAAGCCGCTTTCCGTGGCGTTCTCGAAACGAGTGAGCTCCTCGAGAGCATCATTTGCTACCTGCCAATGAAACAGATCCTCAACGTACAGAGGGTGTCGAAGCTGTGGAAGAACGTCATCACCGGTTCTCCCAGCATCCAGGAGAAGCTGTTCATGCGCCCTGAGAACAAGGAACAAGAGATCTGGGTCATAGTGAGGCGGAAGCCAGTACGCGGGGCCTTCTCTAACAGGCCTCAGCGTGTCAAAGTCCTCCCACCCCCAGGCACCTTGGTGATCACCCCGGTCACTCTGAACCCGATGCTACACGTGGAACGCATCTGGGAGAATCCAAACGGCCTGAGATTCCCAATCAGTATGCTGCCAGACCGCGTCAGCGTGACCTTCGCCGCCTGGGCGAACGCTCTCCACTACAACGAGTCCTGCATTGGCAACATGCTCGTCACGGATCCGCCCTGCAACAAAGCCCACATCAAGCACCTCATCATGTACTTCGGATTCCCCAAAAGTCGCCTTCAGCACCCAAAGCCGTACTTCTTCGACCACAACCATCCAAAGCAGGACGCTCTTGCCATCGAGGTGAGCGGCATCACGGTCAAGTCAGCTTCTGGACTCACGATGCGCGACATCGTCAAAGCGGCTGTTACCAAGCTTGGCGACGCTCGCTGCACGCTGTCGTGCGGGTTTTACCACGAACGTCGCGCAACAATGTACGAGATGATCCACCTCCTCATGACGACGTTGGGGCGGATCAGCGTTCCAGAGTCTCCTTACATGGAGCTATGCATGGAATTGGTGAGTGTGGGCTCTACGTCGATCATGGTTGCTACAGATCTGGAGCGTGAGCTGGCGAACGAGCCGGGAGTGCGCCCCGACCTGTCTAAGTACAATTACTGATTGGGGCGGCTTTCAATGATTGAGGAGAGATGATGGGAGATTGGGTGAGAGATGATGGGAGATTGGGTATTGCAGACTGGGCACCTTTGTAATGATTAGTATGAATGAATGATAATCCACTCCTCTCTTTGGGAAACCTTCAATTCCTTTGCGTGGCGGGAAGTATAGCACCTTAATAGCATAAGCCTACGCATGAGATACTACAGCCATCTCAAGAGCAAGGCTCTTGTTATCTTTGTCGATAGTTCTAGGTAGTAGCACGAATGAAATGTGCTTGCGCGTGAGAGAGTATATCTATCTCAAGGGCAAGGCTCTTGTTATCTTTGTCGATAGCTCTAGGTAGTAGCACAAGTGGGACATGCTTGCGCATAAAACATTATAGCTATCTCGACGGCAAGGTTCCTGTATCCTTCGTTGATGCATCGAGGTAGTAGCACAAATGGTATATGCTTGCGTAAAGGATGCTAAACATATCTCAGGAGCAAGATCCTAATATACTTCTTTAACACTTCGAGATAGTAGTATAAATGAGACAAGTGCGCGCCTGAGAGAGTATAGTTATCTTAAGGGCAAGAATCTCGTATAATTTATTAGTATTTCGAGGAAGTAGCGCGGATGATATAAGCCTGCGCCCGAGATAGTATAGCTATCTTGAGGGTGAGATATTTGTATACTCTGTCGGTCCTTTATAGTAGCAATGCGAGTAACACAAGCCGGAGCATAGGATATTACAACCATCTCAAGGGCAATATTTCCATGTCTATATCGGTAGCTCAAGATAGTAGTACAAGAACTTGAAATGCCAATAAGATTAAGTCATTAGTATCCCGATAATACGTTGTTCTCTTGCAATACCTGTATATGATAGTACTAGCATAATATTGCATCGCCCTCACTTAGGGTATCACAGCTATCTCAGAACTAAGTCCTGGCGTGCTTTATCGTTGCCTCGAGGTAGTAGTACTAGTACTTTTGACGCATTCGTAAGATTTAATATCAGTATCTCGGCGGTATATAGTTCTCTTGAAGCGCGTGCACACGCTGGTATCCGCACAAGGTCGTGTGCTAAACGTCCCACTGCCCGAAGGTCGTACAGAGAACTCCAATGTTCTGTGGCGTGTTGTCAGCGAATATAGTTTGGTCTCCACGAAGGGCTGCCGCCGAGATCAGAGACATGGCTCAGCGGTATGATGTGCTCCTCAGTGGAAGCATCAGCGTCATTAGAAAGATTTTCCACGATGGGAACCGTTGAGATGAGAGAAATATCTCCAGACTTGTTATGGTAGTATCATCGAGTACCTCAACTAACAACAAGCATCAAATCCGGTGGGAACGCCACTTCAAAAACGCAGCAGTTTTCATTGGGTATTCATCTTTTAATGTACAGTCGTGCTATGCCAAGACTCGTGTCCAAGCAGTGGTATCTCCAAAGTGGTCTCGCCACAAACACACCTACTCCTTCTAAGCCCTTCCACGCTTTTGGAAACGCTCGGTACCGTTGGCCATCTTGGCCTCCAGGTACCTACGCTCGTAGGCACGGCCGTCCATCTTCTTGACGCAGGCCTTGGCGGCTGTGGTGTTGGAGAAGCGGACGGTGACGATACCCTCAGGCTCGGCGTCGAACAGGACGACGTTCTCGACTTCGCCGAACTTGGAGCACTCCTCGCCAGTGTCTTTCTCGATTTCCTCGATCAGGTCTTCGTCTTCCTCGATTTCCTCGAGAGTGAAGATGTGCTTGAGGATGACGATTTTGTCCCAGCGGTTGGTAGTGGTGGGGATGACTGAGACGTCGTCTTCGTCCCATTCAGCTAGGCGGCTGTTCACTGCTTGTTAGCGCATGGTGATGTGAAAAGTGAAAGGATACCGCTAGCTTACCGGTTCATTTCTTCAGCCTTCTTGATGACCTTCTGGCGGTCACGGTTTGCAGCAGTGCCTTTCTTCTTGGCTTGCTCGGAGGCAGCAGGTTGATCCTTCTGAACCTTGTAGTTCTGGTCGGCCTCCGTGACGCGCATCTTGCCCTTAACACCAGGCACGCCCAGGCGGAAATCAGAGTCATCAAGCATGTTGATGGCCAGCTTGACGGATTCAGGGCGGAGGTAGACTGTAAATCTTGAGTGAGTAGGATGTATCGACGATCGGTCATCGCGAAGTCTCACCTATGAGTGCGTCTCCGTTGAATTCGTTGTTCTCGTTGTAGTACATCTTGATACGAGGCTTGTTGTCATCGACGCTTTCGGCAATGACGCCAAAGCGAGAGAAGGTCTTGTACAGTTCTTCCTCATCAACATCCTTGGGGAGAGAAGTGATGTAGACTGCTGTGTTGACGCGCTCCTTCGGCTTCTCGTTCTTGGCCTTCTTTGCGTTCTCCTGTGACATTGTTAGAAAAGCTCAGATCATAAAGCCAGTATTTGAATTGACAGTTCAAACTTACGTTCTCGGCCTCGACAGCCTTGCGCTTTTTGCTCGGATCAAGGGCCGGCTCCTCGTCGTCGACACCCGGCATCTTGTACGCCTCACGCTGCTGCTCTGCAAGCGCTTCGTCCATCTGTATCAAGAGAAACAGAAAATGTTAGGGTCTCGCCACAGGCCGGAGTGATGTTTGCAGCAGCTTCTGGAATGGGGAGGATATGCAGGCCGAAAAAGCCCGCCAATAATTTTGAATTGAGGACGGGATACTTCAGCGTGAGTTGCATACCATGGGGACCCATTTGGAGTTGCGAGGGAACCACTCCCATTCTTCGCCGTTCTCATCCTCGAGGATGTAGTTGTCGGCGGTTTTGGAGAAGCTGATGCGCGTGTCGGCGGCGAAGTCGTCAGGGTTGCTGGGGAAGGGCGCGCGGTTTGTCGCCATCTTGTCCGAGTCGATGCCTGGGAGAAGATTGTTAGAATATGGAGCGGCGGTGGCGCAACAAAATGCAACTGGCAGATGGTTGCTACTCGAGTTCGAGTGCAAGCTCAAAGTCCGGACGCAACTGGTAAATAGAGTGAGTGAGAGGCGCAACCGTGAAAGGCGAGGTCCGGTTTAGAAACTGCGCTGCGTTCTGAGAAGTACGGCTCTGCCTTTCTCTCCCTACCAAGCCTACCAGTTTCACGCCACCTCAGTATTCCATATACACAAGGACTTCATCGAAGGACATCTATGGTTGCATGGCATTCTCCCAGCTTTGCTACTTGCTTGCAGATTAGTCGAACCCACGCCCAGACATTAGCATATTCGATAAGCGTGGGTTGCTTCGGACTGGAGACGCGAACACATATACCGACTACACGACTGTATCAATACTACCGACAGTGGAGCTTTGCCAGCCTTCCATGTTTCTACTTCGCTTTGACAAGCACAATGAATCTGGCGAAATGGCTCTGACATGCCGCGATATCTGACATCTTGTCGACCATCAATATGGGATCTGCAGTCGAACGAGGCTACAACGGCTCACGTTCGCGCGGCGCGTCTCGAACGGCTTTGATTTCGCCTGTGTCATCCCTGCATCTTGCAAAGTCTGTTCCTGAGCATCAACAAAGGTTTGACAAGCACAAGTTTTTGTGTCCTGGACGACACGGCTTTTTGCTCCTAAGCATTCGATGGCCTCAAGTATGAATCCTTCGACCGCGTCAGCATAAACCAAGCATGGCAGATCAATTTGGCATCTTCAACAAAACGGTTATCGGCGACCATTTGCCCCTAGTCTGCCGAAATGCCGAGTCCGTGAGCCATGCCGCTAAGCCTGCACCAGACCAATGGCATCCCAACCCCTACCAATCGTGCCTGAAATAACCTCAGATACGGACACGAAACGCAATTAAGCACGGAGAGCAGAAACCGCTAAGCCTGCAAAGAGTAAGATGGCAGATCAACTGGGCTTTGGCTAACCATGCGGATGGCTGAACGGCCTGAACCCTATTTGCCTTTCCGATCGCAGACTCCTCCTGTTCCTGTCTCGTTCCTTGTCTGCTAAGGCGCTTCCTACAGATCCGCCTGACTACTACGCGAACACTACACAGTCTTTACCGAATAATATTGCTTCGTGCCATAGGGCTTGCTATACACACAACCAAGAACACCCCCTACTCACACCACCATCATGGCCCAGCAAGCCTGGAACGGCGAGGGTACGTCGTGCCCACTCTCCAACCACGCGCCCAACACAACAACACCCAACTAACACTCTCCATCCACAGTCGGCTGCACGCCCAACTCGATCAGTCCCGCCACCTTCATCCCCGGCTTCAGCGATGCCTACAAGGGCAAGTCCGACCTGATGTGCGCCATCGCCATCACCGACGCCGACCTTATCAAGAAAATGAGCACCGGCTGCTGCAAGGGCGCCGTGCAGACCGATGACTCTGGCTGCTACCACTGGTGCAAGCCGCAGGCCAAAGACATCACCGACTGGGCAACTTGCATCTCCGACAAGGTCTACACCGACACCAACTTTGGCCAGTCTTGCAATGCGCCTGGCTACTTGGCGTTGAAGTCGGCGCTCAGCCAGGACGAGAAGCCGCCGGCAGGGACTACCAGTGCTGCTGCGCCTGGTCTCACTGCTAGCTGGAAGGTTGGCGTTTTTGTTGGTGTCGTTGCGTTGGTGCAGGCCATGTGCTGAGCGGACTTGAGAGATAAAGGAAAAGGGTTGGATAGATGGAAAGGCGTTATTGTGGTTTCTCGTTCGGTGGCACAGTCGCCTGTATACCCCAGAAATGTATTTCGTATGTCTGTATATACAATGACTATATTGCAGTGTTGCAACTTTGTGGACTTGAGTGAATGTTGGCATCTAACAACATGGATATCTCTGGTACTCAGCATATTACACTACCGCCTATCGCATTGAGGCTCAGCAAACATGTCTCCCAATCCCATCATAATAAGGTGGATTTATTAAGCCTTCTGAGATTATTGGACGATCCCCGTTATTTTGAATGCAAGTGAGATGTACCTGATTGTTTACCCGGGTGACAGCTGCGAGCATGCGTGATGACCGAATCCTTCCTACTTCTCTACACCGACATACCCGAGCTGCAGCCTGCCATAACTTGCGCCGCCATTCTTGCGAACCAAACCAAACAACCCAGCATATTTTGATTACCTACCTATTCTATCGGTAGTGAAATACAACAGAACCACCTACCCCAAAACCAGCCAACACCATGGCATCCTCAGACGTACGCCCCAATCTCACCTCCCACCACCACCCATACCCACACCCATAACCACCATGCTTACCCATTCCCACAAACAGCCCTACACCCTCTACGCCCTCTCAACCTCCGCCTGGGGCACCCTCCAATCCCTCCCCCTCCTCTTCGCCCCCCGCCTCATCGTCTCCCTCTGCAGCACCGACACGGACGCCCGCCGCAGCAGCAGCACCACAGACCTCGAATCCTACCTCTGCCGCACCCTCGGCCTCACCCTCCTCGCGCTCGCAGCCTCGAACCTCATATTCACTGGCGTGATCCCCATCGGGCCCCAAGCGCAGTCGTCCTCTTCTTCTTCCACCTCGTCGTCTTCGCCGACGTCGTCCTCCACGCGCAGCAGCAAAGACCGCCTCAGCAGCGGCTCAGACTCCGGCTCGCCGCCGCGCCGTCCTGGGACCGCGGCTACGAACGAGCTGGGCAAGGCTACTGCGACTGTGGCCGTGGCTTTCCAGGCTGTGACGGCGTTTTATCTTTACACGCAGCTGATGGGCGGGTGGAGTTTCGCTTTCACTGCGGGACTGGTGGGTAATGCTGCGCTGTTCTGCTTCGGAACGTGGACGCTTTTGTTCGGAAGTGAGGTTGGGCGGGTGAGCAAGACGACGGGCGCGGATAAGAGGACGAGTGGATTTCCGTTTGGGAATAGTGAGGCGGCGAGGGAGAAGAAGCGGGAGGCGAGGGGAAAGAAGAGTATTCTTAAGGGGAGGTGATTGTCTTATGAATTTCATGAGGGGATGGGGATTGGGACTATGAATGTATTGTGGGAATGGGATGGACGGGAAGGTCTCTTCGTGGTGGAGCGATGCTTCGAGAGATTGAATGAATGAAGCACGTAAAAGAATGCATTGTAGTGTACATAATGGTAGCATATCCGGCGGCTGTCGCTCGTACCCGGAGTTCTACAAGAAGGCAAAGGAATTAAAAAGTCGTTAGAGGCGGCCTGCTTGGGCTCCTCCCTGCGGGATGTCTGTCTTAAAGAATAGATGGTTCCAAACTTTCCCTCTTGCCGCACCGCTGGTGGTGTTTCACTTCAGGTGGACAACCTGTTTCAGAACCCGCTTCGCCCACCGCTCAATCCCATCAAGGCACCTACTGCATCTGCCTCAGCAGCGGCTTCGGTGTCCTCGGTTTTCATGGGTGTACTTTCGGCTTGCTGGCGCTTCTCATATTGCGCCATCATGCCCTCTAGGTAGTTATCGTAAGGGTCGCCCTCGCCTTCAAAGCCGCCTGAAGCACCAGTCGCAGGAGGCGAACCAGCTTCGTCGTCCTCGTCTCCGTCATCGTCACCAGCGGTTGCGGGAGTCTGAACAGCAGACTTCGCTTCACGAGCCCGTCTAGGACCTTTGCGGCGTCGCGGTACAGGCTTGGGGCCATTCCATTTCAAGCGCTGGGCGGGCTTCGTGTCCTTTTCCATTGCTTCTTCAACGCTGGCGTCCATTTGTCGCAGTAAGCCTTCTTGGTCTGCGCGGGAGAGCTCTGCGGCCATGACGGCTTCGAGGAGGACTTCTTTCGTCGCCCACTCTTCTCGCTTCGTCTTCTCCAACTCCTCCACGTCGTGCTTCAGTACATCGGCTTCGGTCTCGGCCCAGGCTATTTGTCGTCTGAGCATGCGCATAAGATGGTCGGCTTCGACGGCGCTCTCGAATGTGGTGAAGTGGATGTCGGCTGGGTAGTGGATCATGAAGCCTGGCTGGCCGGTGATTGGGTGGTGTGCCGGGATGTATGTGATGTTGTCGTTTGGGTGAGATGGTTCGATCGGGTTGCCGTCTTCGTCGTGTGTGGGAACGCCGCTCATGTCTTGTGGTGTGGATTTGCCGGCTCCGTTGGAAAGTTTGAGTTTCTGTGCTTTCTTCATGGCGGTCGGGTCGAGGAATGTGCTGCCACGAGCTGGCTCTGGCTCGTGGACGGTGCGCATGTGTTTAGCCAGGGCATCCGAGCGTGTGAATGACTTGTCGCATTCTGTCGCAATAGTTAGTATGTGATCTCACAAGTTCGCTATCCTCCAGTGATTGCAGCTTACCTGGTAGCGAGCAATAGTACGGCTTCTCTTTCGTGTGGCTTCGCATGTGCGCTTTCAGAGCATAACCGCTAGGATGATTACTCTGCTTGCGCTGACACTCGCCCCACTCGCACGTGTACTTTGTCTTCTTGGGCCCGCCCGTCGAGCAGTGCACATTCTGCACATGGTTCACGAGATCGTCGTTGTTCTCCGCCGGGCCCCACGAGCACTCCTTCCACTGGCACTCCGTCTGCGCATCTTCCCTGACCGCGTACTCGTCATGTGAAGGCGAGCCAGGCGCCTCGCTCCAGCCGTCGGAAGACAGCGATATCGCATCGTCGTCTTGCGCGTCTGGTTGTGAGGAGGGCGCGCGGTCGTAGCCGAGCAAAGATGGGTTGGTTGGGCCTGTCTTGCGGCGTTTGGGCGGCGGCGCAAGGTGGTTGTCTGCGTCTATTTGGGCTACGTCGGCGCTGCGGCGCGAGGGCGCTTCGATTGTGCTGATGTCGTCGTGTTCATGCTCGTGGTCGTGCTCGTAGTCTTCCGAGGGAGGAGAGGAGAGATCAGAGCTGCCGCCCGGGGAGTCGGCCATGATGGCGATGATTTTGGTTGGAGTAGGTTGGTGGGTTCTTGCTGGTTGTGGTTGCGATTCGGGTGAAGAACGTGATGTGAAGTGTCCTGCAAACTCGGTGGAAGCGGTTGGTGTTGATTACCTATAGTGAGCTATGCGCGTTGCGACGATGGAGTATGCTTCGTAGCGGAGCCATCGAGCAAGGCACGTTCACCGACGGGCTTGGGCCAGTGCACCCAGCCGAAAGCGCGTGTGCTTGTCTTCAATTCTGCAGTTCGACTCTTCTTCCTCCAGACATCAACATCTCGCAAACCCGTCAATCGACAACAATACCACACCAGGCTATCCTCAAATGTAGGTATGCCTGGTGCCCGACTATACTGGTAAGCAACACTCTTCCTCACTCCTGCTTTTCCCCCAGCACTTTACGTGATGACATATTAGAGTTCTGCAATGCCAATGGTTCCAGTCTGCCTCTTTCGGGAGGCGGGTATGAAACCATCTGCGGATTAACTTAACACATACACTTGATCTGACTTACCTACACTGCTTCCACCGATTGGTTTATTCGTGACACATTTGTTCTTGGACATACACTGACTTGGTTTGCAGATGATTTGGCTGAGCTTGGGATTGGACGTGTAGACATGAGAGTGTGAGGGTGCATATATCAGTGGTGCTTGGACCTGTGACGATTTTGTATAAAGGACACTATTATTGTTTCATCACCGTGTTCCTCAGCAGTATCTGTTTTTCTTCTCCAGCTCCCATACCTTCCCATTACTTCTCGGGAGGGCTGTCACCAAAGTTGAGCGCGTTAACAGGACCGTGATATCTCTCGCCGTGAATTTCAGCACTCGCCAAAATGCTGTCAATCTCCTTGAGGTCGTTGTCACTGAGTTCCACATCCACCAAGTTCTCCTTCACACGCTCCACAGTAGTCGCACCTGGAATGGGGATGATGACCGGGTTGCCGTTACGCTCGCTCTGGGCCTTGACCCAAGCCACACCAATCTGGCCCGGTGTGCAACCCTTCCTCTTCGCGAGCTTCTCCAATTGATGGATCAAGTCGAGGTTCTTGGGGAAGTTCTCTTCAGAGAAGCGAGGCAAGTGCCGTCTGTGGTCATCCTCGGCGAGATCATCGCGGCTCTTCACCTGACCAGTGAGAAATCCACGACCAAGAGGAGAGTAGGCAACAATAGGAATGCCAAGCTCACCACATGCCTTAAGTACACCATTATCCTGAATCTCCGTGGCCCAAAGCGAGTACTCGACCTCCACGGCACTGATCTTCGCCACCTTTGCTGCGCGACGAATAGTGTCGGCGCTGCACTCGCTCAGACTGATACCACCAAGCTTACCAGCCTGCACATACTCGTCTGCCGTGCGGACGGTAATCTCAATCGGCGTCTGCGGGTCCACGCGCGCACACTCAAACAAGTCCAACTTCTTCGTGCCATTGAGCTGTGTCAAGCACTCATCAATAGACCTGCGGACGTTCTCCGGAGTACCATCAGGTTTCATGCCGCCCTTCACCAGACCGCCCTTGATGGAGAGCACGACTTTCTTCGCATCGCCGGGGTATTTCTCGAAGTATTCGCGGAGGAGGTGCAGGGAGTTGCGCTCTGGGGTGCCGTAGAGCTCACCGCCGTTGAAGAAGTTGGCGCCGTTGTCGAGGGCGGCTTTCATGGCTGCGAAGGCTTGTTCTTGCGAGACGGGGTTGGGGCGCCATGTGAGGCCCATCATACCGAAGCCGGTGCTGCCGACGGGCGAGCCGGCTACGGTGTAGGTCTTGCCATTGTGCTGAGTGAGAGCGTCTTTGGCTTTGTCGATGATGGCTGCCATTGTGGTTATCGTTGTGTGGTTTTGAGAATGTCGAGATTTATTGGAGGTATGCGAATTGCCTGTGGCGGTTGGTGTTGCTCAGAGTCGATCTGTGATGGTACGCTTTGCTCTTATGCAGATTCTTCATACGGAATTAGGATGTTGGTTTCGCCTTTGTTCCGGCAGTTGTCAGCGTTTTCTCTAGTCTTATGTCCAGCAAAATACCATGTCGTAACCATTTGTGTAGGGCACACGGCGATATGCTACGCAAAGTCCGTCTGGCAAGCTTACCGGCGATGACGATGGAAGGCGGCACGCAAAAGCAAAGTCAAAGTCCACAGTGCTGGGCCCACTCATCAGACGTGGGATCTGCCGGATCTTTCTAGCCACTGTTTACTGGAAGAAGGTCGAGATAGCCAAGGGACTTCTACAAGGAGCAAAGACAAAGAGGTGACCTAATTCTTGCTTCTTACCTGCTTCCTACCTCCGGCATAGGGGCGACAGTAGAGAATGTGTAGATGAGGTCTGCTGGCTGGGCGTAGTGCCATTGTTGTCCCTTACTTTCTCAACAGGAGCTTCGCTCTTATTGCAAGCCCCAGGGCCTCGACAACAAAGGTCTCGAGGGCTGCGTCCATGTGACTTCGGCCTCACGCGTCTTCGAGTCTCTCTACCAGCAATCGGGCGGACTTGACTGCGATAGAGCTCCTCGTGGCTTGCCATGACGGCAGCAAGCGATGTTAGAGAACCTTCAAGAGCTGGAAGGTTTGGAATGTGAGACAGCTGCCGGCGACAAGTTACAAGAGCACTTCTTGCTTGTCTTGTTCTGTGCAGCCCACGCGCCTCGTTTCGCTCGCCGGCTTTGCCCTGTTGTTTCTGTGCAACCGCTCAAAATTTGAGGACGTGCTGGCTGAACGCGCCGACAGTCTCCATCCTCGTCCAAAACCACCACATCCAACTCACATGGCCATCGACAAAGACCTCGACCAAGGACGGCAACCTGCCATGCTCTCCGCACCAGACACATGGCTCGGCTGCTGTTACCGGAGGTTCGGTTAAGCTCCCTCCTGCCAAGCAACTGCGCCTACCTTGAACCTCCAAGCATCCAGATCAGCCACTCCATCGACTTGTGTCGCCACGATTCGCGAGGCGCTCTATTCCCCTCTGGCCAAGGAACTATGCGGTAGTACGGTTCGTCATCAGAGGTAGATCTGCAAGACGGTCGACCGTGGATAAAGCAGATATAGAGGTGGCTCTTCTTCGACCACCTTGCTCTCGCCAGACCAACAGCTTGACAGCGTTTGCCCAACATGCATCATTACATGAATACTGCTGCCGCATTGGCTCTGCTCGCTGCAGGTACCAAGGCCCAATCTAGCTCAAGCTCCTCATCGGGGTCTTGCTCGTCCACCTTGACTGCATCCTATGCAGCGCCCTCTGTCGCCAGCGGATATTCAGCGCGCTTAGTCGCCACTGGGCTGACCTCACCCCGTGGCATCAAGTTTGACACCGCAGGGAACCTTCTTATTATCGAAGAAGAGGTCGGTGTCACGGCCTTGAGGTTCGAGGATGACGACGATGGCTGCCTCAACCTTGCTTCGAAGGATACCGTTGTCGCTGATACGAGTCTCAATCACGGCATCGAGATATCTGAGGATGGCAACACTCTATATGCTTCGAACTCTGACAAGCTCTACTCTTGGAGCTACTCTCCTGACGAGCGGCGGGTAACATCCAATGCTACCACTCTGGTCGAGAATATGGAGGGCACTGACCATACCTCTCGCACTCTATTGCTCACCAAATCAGCACGTGGCATGATTATCATCAACCGCGGAAGCTTTGAGAACATTGATGTCGAAGCAAGAGATATCGGATCTGGCCACAGCCAAGTCAAGGCCTTCAATATCAGCAATGTCAGTTCCCCACTTGACTTCCTTGACGACGGCGTCCTGCTTGGCTGGGGTCTTCGCAATGACGTTGGTATCGCTGAAGAACCTATTACCGGCGGAATCTGGTCTGTCGAGAACAGCGGTGACCAGCTGAACCGATCTGGCGAGGACATCCACCAGAACAATCCAGCCGAGGAGCTGAACTTCTTGGGATACCTCAACGGCACTGGTAGCCAAGATCTGGGCCAGAACTTTGGGTATCCAGATTGCTTCGCTGCTTGGGAGGCGGATGACCTTCCTGACTTCGACGGTGTTACCGGCAATCAGTTCGCGCCAAACGATCAGAATGACACCAACAATGATCAGCTCTGTACGGAGCGAGTCGCTCCTCGTCTTGTGTTCCATGCTCATATGGCACCTTTGGACATCAAGTTCGATGCGAACGGCACGCAGGCATGGATCAGCTTCCACGGCAGTTGGAACAGAGATGACCCTGTCGGATATAAGGTCAGCGTTGTTGACTTTGCTGATGGCGAGCCTGTGGACGCGAGCAACAGTACGACAGCCGCGACTGATATCGTCTCGAACGCGGACGACTCGATCTGTCCTGATAATTGTTTCCGACCCGTCGGCCTTGCTTGGGATGGCAGTGGCCGTCTCTTCATGAGCTCCGATTCGACTGGTGAAATCTACGTTATCACCCGCGAGGAAGGTAATGTAGTATCATGTTAGGTTCAGCGCACGCGCGAAGGCTAATCCGTGTAGCAATTAGGTGCGAACGGGACGACGACGAATGCGACAGCGACGACCGGCGGTGACAGTGGCTCTGCTTCCAATTCCTCCACGCCTGTCCAGGCCACGACTAACAGCGCTGTGGGCAGGGAGTTTGACGGTATGGGTGCGCTTGCTGCGATCCTTTGTGTTCTGGCTTTCTTCGCCTAGGCTTGCACAGTCTTCGCAATCTTTCATCACCATAGGCAAGACTCATAGCAACGGTATACGACCTTCTTAAAGTCCATACGCATACCTACTGCTTTCCCTCTGGCTTTGCCTCTGCTCATTCGCCTTTGCAGTGATATGCGTCCGTGCGTCTTCCGTCGGCTGCTGGAAGTCATTATCTCTTTTACGAGCGACGGCCTTGACACGTGAATGAGTGGATCGGAGATGAACCGCTGCACGTGGTGAGCATTGTCGGTACTAATGATGAGCACAATAGGGTCTTGTGAAGAACGAAACCGGTGAACAACGGAGGGCTTCGAACTGCTACAGTTCTCTTGGCTAATACGACTACGACTAAAGCCTTGACCAGCCATCCACTCCTCACTTACCACTTGAAACGCTATTGAGGAGGCGAGTACATACATCCTATTCCTATCGCGCAGCTGCGTTGGCCAGCCAAAGCTCGCCGAGGAGCCACTGGCACGTGTTACCTTCTCATCACTTCAGCAGCGCTGAAACGGGCCTCTCGAAATCCTACGTTGCAGCGTTTGACACGAGCACAGGGCAACAAGGGATCTGCACTGCCCCTACAGAGAGTTCCTATTGTCGCATGTGACAATCACTCTGCCACTGGATTATAAGATACCAGCTTCTGCTTCGCTGCCTCCACACAACACCACCAACCCCTTCTACCAATCCTTCAACCACCTGATCCTTTTCCTCACTCACCGTTGGTTACCAAGCTCCTACGCAAGCACGATCACACACCGCGACCGCAACACACGATCTCCAAAGCACACAACATGGCTTCAAACGGCTTTGACGCCATTCCGATCGAGGTAATCCTCCCTCAGCTATTGCACCAACTGATTTCCGCACATACTGATAACCCTTGCACAGCTCAACCAGAGTATCGCCTCCTACCTCGAGAATGACAAAGACCTCGCTTCCTTCCGCCTCATCTGCAAGTCCACCTACGACGCCGTAGACGCAGACGCCTGCTCCTTCTGGCGCCGTCGCTTCACGCAGGTCTTTGAGACCACCAACCTTAAGCTCACCGGTCGTCGCCTCGAGGATGGCCAGCAGTTTCGCAACGAGTACCAGGCGCGCAAAAAGGTGCTCCATGTCATCGACACAGTCTTCCAGACTGCCGGACAGGCGGCCAAGCTACAGTTCGTTTTGGGTACTACTACAGTTGAGAAGGAGGCTCTTCGTGTGCTGAGGGACTTGATTCTTGGTGAGTCCGAAACCCACCCTGGCACCTCCCCACTGCCAACCTGAAGATATGACATGTCCGCTAACACGACTCAGATACGTTCGGCGACAAGGAGAGCTCTCAAGACCTCGGCTACGAGTCCAAGAACATCGGTCACCTCATCGACTTCGTTTCCAAGACGAACATCCTCCGGAACGTCGGCCGCGACGACGACAAGACGAGCTGGCGCATCCGTGACACCTCGTTCTTGCAGGCCATTCGAGTCCTTCTCACTCCCGCTCTTCTGAGCTTCAACCCATGGCTCAAGGTCATCGAGAGCGGCTTCCACGGTGCGCAGATGGCTGCTTACGCTGACAACGTGACCGCTCCGATTTTCGGCGGTTCCCAAGGTCTCGACATCGACATGTCCTGGCTGCTCAAGAACGTCCAGTTCTGGCGCCACCACTTCGTCTCGGGAGATGAAGTCTTGTGCCCTGCCTTCGAGGCCCTCGAGGGTGACGAGCGCCCGCAGTGGTGGTCCGAGCAGATCTCTCAAGATCCCACCCGCGAGATCGGTAACCACTGGAAGGGCTGCTACGCCTTTGTCGACCGTAGAGACATCGGCGACCTCCGTGCCGGCAGGTCTGGCCAAGGCACCAACGATGTCATCATGGACCACCTCAACGGCGAAGACAACCCGCACGAGGCGGCCTTCCAGAACCTCGACCTCGCCGTCTCCGACCCTGCCGACGTCGACCCGTGGCGCCCCGAATTCGAGCGCATCCTCCACTCCCTCCGTACGCCGCAGTACACCACTCGTACCCGCGCCCAGCACAGAGACCACCCTACCAGCGCGCTTCTCGACTTCCGCTCTCAGGCTGTCCGCATTGAGGGCGTCGGCACTGACGACGCGGAGGACTTCTTCATCGACGGCTGGCTCAACCCGCTCCCTCGCCAGCACGGCGTTCCCGGCTGGCAGCGCTTGACGATGATGAAGTACTTCATCGAGGACGATGGGTTCGGTGGAGCCGAGATCGACATGGATGCTCTCTGGGCTTACGAGGGCGTCATGCTCCCTGGTGGCAAGATTGTGGTAAGTTTGAAGCGCTCGCTCCAACTTGATAACCGGAGTAATATACTGACTTGTGTTCCTCACTAGGTCGGCCGCTGGTGGTGCCCGACCGACGGTACGGGCCACAACATGTACTCTGGGCCCTTCATCCTGTGGAACGTCGAGTCTCCTGAGCTGGACGCTGATCACGACTGCACTCCCCTCAAGACCAGCGACGCCACCAAGGAGAAGAAGAAATAGATACTCGACTGAGAGCAGGCTTGTGCGCAAGCATACGGTGTCTCCAACACCGCGACCCTGACGATCTCCAAGATTGAACGAGCGAACGAACATCACGAACGAAACGCGAACCACGTCTCCAACAAAAAGCTGGCTGCTTGTGCAGCCGAAGCAACAACAGCAGCTATGACCTCTCTTCTGCAAAACATCGAGCTCTGGCATTGGCATATCGAGCAAACAAAAATACCAAAAATACTCATCATGAACTCGACGAGACATGGAAAAATAAGCGATCTGGATTTTTTTGGTTTCTGCGATATCTGCATTGGGCTCACCACCGGAACAAAGGTGTTGGTTCAAATGACCTTGGACACTTACCTGGGAGAGATCTTGAAAAGATCTGGCATCTTGATCAGGGAGAGTGCATTGGGATAGCTTCGATGATAGTCATACAATGCAATTCTTCAATTTGTACTTTCTCCCTTGAATCTCTCTTGACTGGCACTGTTTGGTTGGTAAGGACCCGCTCACGCCAACAAGATTTTGCTCGAGTCAGGCTGCTATGATTATTCAAGAAATGTTTGCCGTTGAGTCACAAGGTGTCGTCGGCTGCTATCGATTGGCAATACCGGGTACGCTTGGAACGTGAAGATGTCATGCAGCTTGCATTTCTGGGACGAGGTGAAGTCGAAATTGCCACGTACCTTCCTCGTTTGTTCATAACCTAGTCTCAACGTCACACACAATGTTGACTCAGTACTTCCACCAATCCAAGATGATGCCCAGTCCTGACCATGCGCAGACTATTCCCGACAATTCGATTGCTTGCGTCGACATTTCAGTGCCCAACAGTGTCCACAGCACGCTCCACCTTCAATTAGTCGACAGGCTACGTTTCGTCTTCCAAGTTCCACGCCTCGTAATACACCTCCTCGAATCATCCTACCGCACATGCACACCCCACTATGGCGCATCGCCCATAAGCAGGACGTTGGGCATCTTCGTACGGCCCGCGATGTGCTGTATGCAGGTGAAGCTGCAGTCCGGCCGGCAGCAACCTTGACAAAATCCTTACCGCGTCATTTCCAGCTGGACGGATATGTAAGAAGGCCATCAAACCTCCTTCTGGACACATGTTGTTATGTCTTGCAGCATGGCGGATCGTCACATCGAGCGGTCAAGATCGGGTCTGCCTGACGTCCAACCGCGACCCAATTGGCCTGAGCCACAACGGGCGGGCCAGTGGAGCTGCAGCTCATGATGCGCCGGGCGAGTGGTGGTGAGCCAGTGAGCTTGCCAGCGACGCACAACCGCTCCACATTGACCCCATGACGGGTCCGGACCGCATGATGCTTTGCTGCGAGTATACAGGCGGTGAAAGAACCACCAACGCACTTTCGTTGCCTCCCAGCCTGCAGAGCGGAGGTCTAGCGGCGGGCAACGAAAAGCACGAGGCCCGACTGCATCAACGTAGCGCCAGGTAGGTCATGTTGGAGCGAGCGCCGAGTGCTAATCGAAAAGTCTGCATCTGTGTCGCTGTCGTCGGCTCAGCAACACCTTTTGCACAGCCTGTGAGCCTTTATAACGCTCTCGGCACCGTTTTCCCCTCTACCAAGCCGACCACCCACCACCCGCGCGCGAGACATCAACGATGAGCGAAGTGGTGTAGCGTTCCGCTCGCAATCTCGGCAACGATTGGCTTGATACACACTGCTGGAAACGCCTCCAGCGCTGCAGGGGTTTCCAAGATTTCTCAAGCGGGCAAGGCGCCCGACTGGAACACCCGAGCGATCACACCCTCCGGAGCAATCAGGGCTCTCACACCAGGCGTTGCGACTGTCTCTGCTAGGATATACTCTTCGGTCCCTACGCTGGAATATACCTGTACGATCCCACGACTGGGGAGACATTCTTCTCTCCTACCACCCAAAAATCTCTCGACCCGACGCTGCTCCCACGCCTCGAACCTCTCCGCCTCTCCGCGATTTCTCCGCGATCGCCTTCAATGATCCCAGCCTCTTCGCTCCATATCAGTCAAGGGTTCTACACAACCAATGGCAGCTACTGTGGCCTCATACACCGGCGACCGCCTTGTCACGCGCTCGCCCGAATCATATCCCCAGCAACGAAGGACTGGGTCGGATGAGGGCAAAGGGCTGCGGGCGAGGATCGCGAGCCTCGCCGGTTTCTGGAAGATTTATACGAGCGATAAGAGCAGGACATGCCGCAAATATGATAGGATAGGCTACACTTCTGCTGCGACAGTATCCGATATCAAGGACATGGAAAGCGTCACGTACCAATCCCTTGCGCTCCACACGCTGGACCTCTTCTCTCCACCGTCGTACGAGGAGTGTTTGGCGGACGTACCGCCAGACTACACTGCCACTGATGCGCTAGCCGTCGTGCAGGGCCTTGTAGACGTGAAACTCGACCTTGATCTCCCAGAGGCAGGGCTACGTCAGTCGCAGCGTCGTACAGACATAAAGGTGGACCTCACAGAGCCAAAGGGCATTCGGTATCACGCAAAGAAAAAGAAGGGTGCGGCTGCGAAGAAGAATGCATGGGCAGACGAGGAAGAGAAGAAGGAAGAGCCTCCAGCCGATGAAGGAGCGGGAGGTGATGCTGGTGGCGGAGATGGCGCCGGCGATGCAGGAGGAGGAGATGCTGGCGGTGGCGATGGCGGAGGTGATCCTCCGGGCGGCGACGGCGGTGGAGGAGACGATCCAGACGATATCTGGGGCGCTGCTGGCGGTGGCAAAAAGAAGAAGAAGAAAAAGAAGAACGCTTGGTGAGTTTTGTTTGTTGGGTGGTTTGGCACAGCCTTACTACCATGCTTTCCGTGGAACAGTGCTAATGCCTTTGCAGGGAGGAGTTTGAAGATGACGAGGAGAAGAAGAAGCAGGAGGAAGAAGAGGCCAAACTGGCTGAAGAAGCAGCCGCCGCCGCTGAAGCGCCAGCAGAAGCACCGCCCGCTGAGCCCGTGGAGGACGACTGGGGAGGTTTCGCAACTGCAGGCAAGAAGAAGAAAGGCAAGAAAGGAAAGGCTGCTGAACCAGAGCCTTTGCCTGAGCCCGAACCTGAGCCCGAACCGCCAGCCCCGGAACCGGAGCCAGAGCCCGCAGCTGCAGCACCAGAGGCTGCAGCAGACGACATGTGGGGATTCGCCACGACAACGAAGAAGAAGAAGGGTAAGAAAGGCAAGGTCAGTCAAGGTTCCTTTATTCGTCGCCTTCACGCTTTCTCATGTTTGGAGGTTGTCTCACCGCTACATGGTGTGATTATCCGGGCAAGCGGGCAAGGTGGTGGCTTACACTAGCCCTCCGCTTCGCCCTGCATACCGCTTCCAACCCCAATGTCTCGCTATGCGCTAGGGAAGCTCACGCGACCCCTCTCGAGTCTCATTATGTGCGCGTCGCGATATATCGGTGAAGCTGCCTCACGATGCTAATTACTGCTACAGAATGAACCGGAGCCTGCACCTGCACCAGTGGTTGAACCCAGCTTTGACGACGTCAACTTGAACGACGACAAGGGTGCTCCGCAACTCGACCTTGACTTAGGTCTCGACAACAAGACGGCGGGATCAGGCGGCTGGGGTGGTGGTTGGGGGTCGGGTGGCGGTACTACTGGCGGATCTTCTTGGGGCTTCGGTACTACTGATGACAAGCAGGACGACATGAAGGGCACCGGCGACGATTCGGGATGGGGCTTTGCTGCTGGATCGAAGAAGGACAAGAAAAAGGGCGCTTTCGACTTTGGCTTGGATGATCCTGCTCCCGAACCTCCCAAGGAGGAGAAGGAGGAGGACCCATGGGGCGCCATCCCTGCGAAGAAAGACAAGAAGAAGAAGAAGGGCGCGAACGCATTCTCATTCGACGCAGACCCTGAGCCCGAGCCCGTCGTCGAAGCTCCGCCGCCACCACCTCCAGAGCCTGAAAAGCCAGCTGAAGAAGACCCTTGGGGATTCGGCACTGTCGGCAAGAAGAAGAAGGGCAAAAAGGGCAAAGCAGAGCCCGAGCCTGCCGTCGTCGTCGTGCCAGAACCTGAGCCCGAACCGGAGCCTATCCCTGAACCTGAGCCTGAACCCGTCGTCGAGGAGAAGAAGGAAGATGACATGTGGGGTGGGTTTGGCATGTCGGCCAAGGACAAGAAGAAGGCGAAGAAGAAGGGCCTGCTTGCTCCATCGCCGCCACCTGCCGAACCCGAACCTGAGCCTGTCGTCGAAGCTCCTCCTCCTCCACCTGAGCCAGAACCAGAGCCTGTTGTTGAAGACAGCTGGGGTGGCTTCGGCATGTCTGCCAAAGACAAGAAGAAGGCCAAGAAAAAGGGACTGCTTGTGGTCGAGGAGCCTCCACCTCCGCCACCAGAGCCCGAGCCTATTCCTGAGCCCGAGCCTCCAGCTCCGATCGATGACTTCAGCAGTGGATGGGGTGCTCCAGCGACTTCGAAGAAAGACAAGAAGAAGAAGGGCACTTTCGACTGGGGCGCAATCGATGAGCCAGCTGCGCCAGCTGTTGTTGAAGAACCTCCGGCACCACCACCTGCCGATGACTGGATGAGCGGTGGCGGCTGGGGAGACACTGGCAAGAAGAAGAAGGGCAAGAAGGGTGCTGTCGTTGAAGAGCCCGCGCCTCCGCCACCTCCACCGATTCCTGAACCCGAGCCTGAGCCAGCACCTGCTCCGGCCGCCGAACCTACCGACTGGAGCTTTGGATGGGGCAGTTCAGCGAAGGACAAGAAGAAGAAGAAGGGCAAGGAGGCTACACCAGAACCGGTTCCCGAGCCTGAACCCGAGCCAGAGCCTGTCCTATCACCTGCTGCTGTTGATGAGCCCAAAGCTGAAGAAGACCCTTGGGGAAGCTGGGCAACTGGTAAGAAAGAGAAGAAGAAGAAGGGTGACAATAGCAAAGACATTGTTGAAGTGTCTGTCGAGCCTAGCCCTGATGCTTCTGTTGTCTTACCGGAGTCTGTGCAGGAGAAGCCCGCCGAGGACGACCCATGGGCTACCCCAAGTTGGACTACTGGCAAGAAGGACAAGAAAAAGGGCAAGAAAGGTGCGGCCGAACCCTCGCCACCTCCACCACCGCCTGTCGAGCCTGAGCCTGAGCCCGCGCCTTTGGTTGACGTTGAACCGCCAGCCGACGATGGATGGGGTTTCGGCACGACATCAAAGTCAAAGAAGGACAAGAAAGGCAAGAAGGTCGACGATTCTAAGCTCGAGAAGGTCAAGTCAAAGGACTCGAAAGCTGAGTCGCCCGATGACATCGTCGAGATCATTGACGAAGCTCCTCCACCCGAAGAACCCAAGGAGGAGAAGAAGTCTAAATCGTCCGGATGGGGTGCTAGCATCTGGGGCAGCAGCAAGACTTCCTCAAAAGACAAGGAGAAGGAAGAGAAGGAGAAGAAGAAGAAGGAGAAGGAGGAGAAAGCTGCTGCCGAAGAAGCCCAACGACAGGCTGACGAAGCTCAGAAGCTGGCTGATGAAGAAGCACAGCGTAAGGCTGACGAAGAAGCATTTGCCGCAGCTATGGGCGACGATGCCGGCGACCTGCTCGAAGTGGTTGAAGAAGCACCAGTCAGAAAGTCTTCGTCCAAAGACAAAAAGAAAGACAGCAAGTCATCCAGCAAGAAGTCCAAGAAAGAGGAGCCGGCGCCATTCGTGGTGGTGGAAGAGGAGCCGGCTCCGGCACCCGAACCAGAACCAGAACCCGAGCCGTTGGAAGATGAGCGGGAGGCCCCGAAAGCCGACGGCTGGGGATTCTGGGGTGCGTCGCTTAAGTCATCCAAGAAAGCTGCGCCACCCGCCGCAAAGGAGATTGGCTCTGACAGCTGGGCCAATGAGGGCGCGAGCGCATTCGTAACGGCTGATTCGAAGATGCCAGAAGTCAGCTTTGCTGACGACGGCGGCGATGCCTTTGCTCCCCCCAAATCAAAGTCCAGCAAGAGCTCCAAGATCCAAGATCGCATCAAGGCGCTGCAACCTGAACCGGAACCTGTAAAATCGAAGAAGTCGTCCAAGTCCGCCGCTGTTCCCGAAGTCGACCTCCTTGTGGACCCTGAACCTTTTGTTGACTTCTCCCCTGTCGAAGAGAAGAAGTCGTCGTCCAAGGACAAGGACAAGAAGAGCAAGTCTTCTTCGTCCAAGAAAGACAAAAAGGAAAGCAGCAGCCCACCTCCGATCGTGCAAGCTCCGACGCCGGTACCTGGAGGCTTCCCTGACGACGATTACTTCCAAGTCAAAGAAGCGCCACCTCAGGAAGAAGAAATGCCCGCGCCTGCACCGAAGAAGTCGTCGAGCAGCAAGGACAAGGACAAGAAGTCGAGCAAGTCTTCTAAGTCTTCCTCCAAGCGCGAAACTCCTCCACCACCAGTAGCGGACCTCCTGGACATGGACGATGCGCCGATGCCAACGCCACCCCCGGAGAAGCCCGAGAAGGCGCGCAAAGAACATCGCTCTTCCAAGGAGAAGGATGAGGCCAAGCTGAAGAAGGAACGTCCAAAGGTGGTGCGCGACCAAGGTTCGCAATCATGGGGCTTCTGGGGTGCTCAAGCTCCGCCACCAAAGTCGAGCTCCAAGAGCAAGCCTTCATCGCCAGTCAAGGAGAGGCCGACAACTTTGTCTCGTTCCAAATCTGCGCGCAAGCCTGCCGAACGTGACCATCTCGAGAAGGCCTCCAAGTCTTCTGGATCTGAGGAAGGTAAAGCACGTCCGTCGACCTCACGCGGCATGAGCTTCTCTGGCATGTTTGGCGGCAAAGGTGCGCCTCCTCCGCCTTCGCGCTCGAAGTCGACGCGACAGCCTTCCTCTCGAGACGCGCCGCGACCATCACGTCGCCACTCTACAGCCATCGATGATAACGGCATGGTCTCGCCGCCACCTGACGAATCTGGCGCAAAGGACGTCGCTGCCAAGGCGGCCAAGGTCATGGGCTTCACTGGCCGTAGCGGGACTCTCAAGGAAAAGAAGGCTCGCAGAGTCCCTGACCCATACGCCATCGACAGTGACGATATGGTGATGGTCGACCCGCCAAACGTCGATGAGCCGCCCAGAGAGCGCAGAGAGCACAAAACTCGTCGCAACAAGCGGGACTCTGCGTACATGTCAGGCGGTCTCGGCGGCGCCGGCCCCAGCAACGATGATCCGGTAATGGTGGATGCGCCTCGCGACGAGATGCGCGTCACATCCGGACCTGATGATATTGCCTTTGTGGACAGGCCCTCAGTGAGGCGTTCTGATTCCGTCAAGAAGGGTGGTATTATTGGAGGTATCCTCGGTGCATTCGCTGGCAAGCCAAATATGGAGCGACGCCAGAGTCGCGCTTACGACCAGAGCCGCGCTTACGAGAGTGATTACGATGCTTCTCGCCGCAAGCGCAGCTCTGCGTACGAGGAAGATCCTTCCAAGCGCCTGCGCCGCGAAGACCGAAGATTCCAGCGTCCCCAGAGATCTGCTGATGGTGAAGGCCGCCCCGAAGGTGGACCGGACGATGCCGAGGACCCAGCTGCCCGTGAAGCTCGACGTGCCGAGCGTCGCGAACGCAGAGAGCGCTATCTTGCGGAAGACCCAGAACGCGCCGCACGCCACGAGGCTCGTCGCGCAGAACACCATCGCCTTGCGCAAGAGGAAGAGGACCGACGACGCCGCGAGGAGCGTAGAGCAAGACATGCAGAGCGAGAGGCCCGCCGCCCAGACGACGACCGGTTTGCACAGGATGAAGAAGCCAAGAACGAAGAGCGCAGAGAGCGACGCAGACAACGCGAACAGATGCGAATGGACGAGGACGCCGCCCGCCCGAAAACCGAACGCCGACGTTCCCACGCTCCCGAGGACGACGAGGCACGCAGAGCAAGGCACGAGGAGCGCCGCATGCGCCATGCAATGGCAGAGGCATCAGGTGACAAGGAGCGTCCGCGCCACTCGCGCCGCCGCTCCGAAAGACCGGCGCCTGTCGAAGGGTACTTTGACAGGCGAAGTGGTGAGCAACCGTCCTATGGTGATGGTGCCCCTGATGACGCTGACGGTGCGCCTTTCATGAAGACCGGAAAAGATAAGGCCGCATCCTGGGTGCACTCGGTTAGCGACGCACCGCCGCCACCCATCGAGGCCACCATCATCGATGCGCCTATGCACTACGCTACAGACCACGCGCCTGACCCTCTGATGGACGAGGACCTGACAGCTAGAGAACTACGGCACTCGCGCCGCAAGGCCAACCACCGTCATCGCGATCTGGATGGGTACAGTACCGAAGATCCCGAGTATAGACGCAAGAGGCAGGACGGTGCCGGTGGTCGTAGCCGTGGCATGGGCGGCCCTGTCAACTCATTGGGCTACGACAACATGGACGGCGTCAAAACTTTCGACGGCCGTCCGGCGCTGCAGCGTGGAGAAAGCAAAGCTGGCAGTTGGTTGAAGAAGATCACCGGGTTGTAAGACAACTAGCTGGCTAATGAACTGGACGGGATGAATTTATGACCGATTTGTGATTACCTAGCTTGGAAGTCCTCCACAGATGATACCCTTCGATGTTTTTAGCGTAGGCTGGAAGAATGCATGCATGTATTGTGCTTCTAATGGACAGTATTGTTTATGTATATGCTAGCATACTTAATGGAACATTGCATTACGAAGATGACAGAACGTACTTACTGCTGTATACTGCACCCGACTTCAAGCTCCATGCTGTTCTTCATGGTCATCTCGTTGCGAGCGATGGAATGAATGTCTGAATGGACAAACAGACGTCCGATAGGCAGAAGTTCGGAAGCGCTCCCGGTACGGAAACCCGTCTTCTCCCTCAAGCTCTCCGTGCTCACAATCATTCAAGAGCAAGATGAAGTCGACCGAAATAGCTTGCGCGGTGGCAGGGGTTGCCACGAGTGCAGCAACTCATCGCTCGGAATCTCTCCCGGTAACTCATCCAGTCACTTAAATCTCTCGGTCAAGCCCCGGTATCAAAGCCCGATGCCAGGCCGCAACAGCCGCCCGCCAGTCATAGGGCGTAGATAGGCATGCACAATATATAAAGAAACACAACGAATATTCAGGATTAACTCTGGCGTGTCAGTGAACTCATTGGGCATAGAGACACAATGGCGAAACCAAAGATTCTACTCTTAGGCAAGATCGGATAGTGAGCACAAAGACTAAACCCACCGATATCAAAGTCGGATCAACGACGACGAGTCCAGATTTAACATCTTCACAGCGCCCACTCTGATCTCGAGGACCTCGCCACTGTTGCAGATCTCATCACACCCAAATCCACAAACCGTGCGGACTTCCTCCAAGAATGCGCTTCTGGTTCCTTTGATGGCATCGTCGCCGCTTACATGACATTCCCCAGCGTCGCCATCACCGGACTATGGGATGAGGAGCTCATCAACGCTCTACCGAAATCACTAGTCTTCTGCTGCCACAACGGAGCCGGATACAACCAAGTCGACGTCCACGCCTGCTCTGCCCGCAACCCGCCCATCCGGGTTTCCAACGTGCCCAAAATCGCAGACGATGCGACGGCCGATACGGCTGTTTTCCTCATGCTGGGCGCTTTGCGGAATTTCAACTCATCTATGCTCGCGTTGCGGGAGGGAAAGTGGCGGACTACACCTGAGCCGCCGGCTTTGGGTCATGATCCGCAGGGGAAGGTGCTTGGGATTCTGGGAATGGGCGGTATTGGGCGTAATATGAAGAGGAAGTGTGAAGCTTTTGGTGTTGAGACTATTTACCACAATCGAACGAAATTGAGCGAGGAGATGGCTGGCGGTGCAATGTGGGTGGAGTTCGACGAGTTGCTCGCAAAAGCGGACGTGTTGAGTCTCAATTTGCCTTTGAATGTGAGTCTCGTTGGTTTGCTGAACTGGCCGATGGTGGAATTTACTGACTGGATGACCAACAGAAAAACACTCGCCACATCATCTCAACACCCGAATTCGCGAAGATGAAGAAAGGCGTGGTCATCATTAACACTGCACGCGGTGCCGTCATGGAAGAAGACGCTCTTGTCAAGGCTTTGGAGAGCGGTCATGTCTCGTCAGTGGGCTTGGACGTTTTCGAAGAGGAGCCAAAGGTGCACCCCGGTCTCCTGAAGAACCCGAACGTGATGCTCCTGCCTCATCTTGGCACATATACGGTAGAGACGATGCAAAAGATGGAGGCTTGGACCATTGGCAACTTGAAGAGTGCGGTGCAGTCCAAGAAATTGCTCAGCCCGGTACCAGAACAGGAGAACCTGTGAGGGTGATTTGGGGCCACTCACTAATGGCTAGGCTGACTGCTCCTATTTTCAACGCGGTAGTAGCAATCTGCACAAAGTACATAGACACAATAGATGTGGGGCTGTAATGAGATGATACATTGCGATGGTGTATTTCCACCTGCCCGGACAAACGTTCGTACGATACCAACACAGCTAGCAATTCTCTTGCGCCTTTACCATGCTCCAACAATACCAGCTACAGGGATGTCGATGCCGGTCGTATAGCTGGCCGTGTCGCTCAGAAGATAAACGTATGCTCCTCCAAGCTCCTGTGGCAACGCAAGTCGAGGCATGCCTCCGTAGTACTTCATTTTGGTTTCGAAATCTGGTGCTGACTCGATTTTAGCCGTCATTTGAGTCCGTACGAATCCTGCATATATTGTTAGCACGTATGTCATGATGTGTGGAATGATACTATGAGACTTACCTGGGCTAACACTGTTAACCCGAATACCATGCTCAGCCCACTCCATGGCAAGCGTGTGTGTCATGTTTCTGAGCGCCGCTTTTGTGCCTCCATATGGTGCAGAGGGTCCGGCACGATTTGGGCGATAGGAGGTCATCGATGCGGTGAAGACAATGCTTCCTTTCACACCAAGCTGGATGAACTTGCGCGCCGCTGCTTGTGCACATGAGAAAGCGCCAAACACATTGAGCTTGTATAGCTGTTCGACTTGCTCGCGTGTGAAGTCGAGAGCAGGCTGGTGTCTGGTCATTCCAGCATTCGCCACCATGCCGTGGATGGCACCTTCGGCCTCCACAATCTGGTCGACGGTCTTCTGAATCGATGGCTCGTCGGTGACGTCCATGTGCAGGTACTTGAAGCGATTCGGGTTCTTTTTGGCGAGCGCGGCGAACTCCTCGCCCGGCTCCAAAACGTCCAACGAGTACACGACAGCGGCGTTGTTGGCTAGGCATACTTCCGCAAGGCCGAGACCGATTCCTCGATTCGCACCAGTGATTGCAATGACCTTGTTGCTGAGGGTCACTTGGAAGCTGGCATTTGGCGCCGGCTCTGTGGAGAGATACGGCATAGATTGTGAGCTCTCCATTGCAGCAGGATGTTCAGTGGCGCCGTTTCCGTTCGACTGGCCTGCACCTGTGTCGTGAATGGAGACCGCCTGAACCATAATTTCGGTTAGCAGATATTGGGAAGTGTAGATGAACAAGGGTCGCACGAGGTATGCTGTGAGGCTTTTGAAAATTGACAAATCTGAGTGTGATGGACTGAACAGAGATCTGGTCACGCACAAGGTGGGATTCTAATATACCTTGCGATTCTGCTCGTTAGGGCTCACGATACAGCACTTCGTCAAATTATGCGAGTATCTCCACACCTTCGGCGCAGCATGCAGCATATGGTTTGCTCGTGACAGTGTTTATTGGAGTTTCCGCACCAGAAGATGGAGTAGCTGCCGACGGGCAATACAAGTACCCACGCTGTATACCTCGAGGCGAGGTCATATTGCACGTCATTCGCTCTAGCGAAGGCGCGAAGGCCAAGGTGGCACAACTCTCGAGACGTGGTACTGCCTCGAGACGAGGCGAGCTGTCACAGCTCACGTTGTTGGAACGCCACCTCCACAAATACATCGTGTCTTGCAGGGTTTTTCTGGAGAAGATGCGGAGAAGTCTTCAACGGCAACTGATCAAGGGGTCGATCATCGCGTTCGCAAGTCGGAATGAATCAGCGCGCCGGAAACACCGCAGACTCCATTACATGGTCTTGCTTCAGCATCAGGCGCAGCGTGCAATAGCCTATGGTCACATCGGCTACAACCCATCTTGGTCTTGGTCTTCTCCGCTCAGTGTTTGAGTGTCAATGTACATGGTAATGCTGCTACTGCATATATAGTTTCAAAGGGTGGCCCACCCCTTCGACCAAGATCAAGTAGCCCGCTACCTTTGTCTGCACCAATCAATACTCACTATGTCTATCGAGAAAAGCAAGAGCAACATGGACGACATCAAGTATGTCGAAGAAGCCGAAGAGACAGAACCTGCCAACGCCGACAGAGTGGCAGAGGAGAAGGCGTTGGTCCGCAAGATTGATATATCCCTCCTACCATGTATTTGGATTATGTACCTGCTCAGTTATATGGACGTTCGTCAAACTCCTCCCACTGGAAATTTTAGGCCCATTCGGCTGACCATCTGCGTAGCGAACGAACATCGGCAATGCCAAAATCGCTGGCATGACTGAGGATCTGGGCATGGACTCCAACCAATACTCTATCGCCTTGATAGTTTTCTTCATTACCGTGAGTTCCTAGCGATCTTCTCAATGCCAGAGAGTTACCTGGACAGAGACTGACGTGAGCCCGCAACGATAGCATGTCCTCTTCGAGGTTCCGAGCAACCTCATCCTCGCGCGAACCAAGCCTTCAATCTTTCTTCCGACAATCATGTTTCTCTGGGTAGGCCAGCCCACTGCTGCATCGTTTCGTTAGCTTCAACTGACATCTGAAGGGCGCTGCAACTTGTTGTATGGCAGTCATCAAGACATATGGCCAGCTGGTCGCGCTTAGGACACTCGTCGGAGTTCTCGAGGCGGGCTTTGCTCCAGGTATCCTGCTGATATTGTCGTCATGGTACAAGAAGGAGGAACAATCGAAGCGATTCGCTGTCTACATATCCGCAGCAGTGCTTTCGGGTGCTTTTGGCGGCATCATCGCTGGAGCAATCACTGGGTATGATACCTGTCACCCATGTCGCTTGACAAATACTGACGAGCGATCCGCAGTCAACTTGATGGCGTTCACGGCTTGCGAGGCTGGGAATGGCTTTTCGTAAGTGTTACTCAGCATGTCCTCGATATCAATGGAAGCTCAAGCTAATACAATCTTGCCAGATCGTCGAAGGTGTAGCCACCTGCGGATGGGCTGTTGTAGCGTTCTTCATCCTTCCGAACTATCCTTCCAACACTAAGCGACTTAACGACCGAGAGCGCGAATTGGCGATCAGACGACTGCAAGAAGACCAAGGAATTGCCCAAACCGTGGACAGTGTACACATTAGCTCCGGACAAGCATTGCTGCAAGCAGTCCGCTCCTGGAAAGTCTGGATCCTCGTTGCTGGTTACATGGTCATTGTTGGATCGTCAACTCTATCATACTTCTACCCTACACTGGTAGCAGGTCTTGGTTACAGCGCAGTCGATGCACAGTTCATGGTTGTCCCGATCTATGCCGTCGCTTTCGTATGCGTCATAGCGACTGGCTACTTTGGCGACAAATTCCCGAAACAGCGTGGCCTTATCATCGCAGGTTGGCTCGTTAGCTCCCTGGTGTGTGCTATCGTCATATGTCTGGTATATGGGTTCAAGGCTCGTTACGCCCTCCTGGTCATTATGGCCGCTGGCCTCTGGTCGACGAACGGCTGTGCCCTGTCTTACGCTGCATCGACCTTCGGCGATATGCCCAGAGAGACGCGAGCAGTGGCTTTGGCTCTGGTCAATGCTCTTGGCAATCTTGCACAAATCTATGGGTAAGATCCGCCGCGCCGACTTGTCAAGTGTCGTTCGCTAACAGTCTCGCAGTATGCCTTACATCCAAATTCCGTTACATAAATGGCGTTCTTATCTGAGATTTCTCTAAAACTTGCTAGAGAGGCCGAATGACTAACTGTTCTCTAGGCGCGTATCTCTTCCCTGCGGAAGACAAGCCAAAGTATTTGTTGGGCTTTGGAGTCATCGCCGGGATGTGTGCTTTCGGTGTGATGGTTTACACACTAGCGCATGTCTTGTTCCGTAAATACATTAAGTAGATATTTGGTGGTGACGGCATTGTTTTCGATGAATGTCAATGAGTCCACGAATGTTAAAGTCACTCTGCGCTGCTTCCCACTCATGGTCCTTGCTCAGCCCAGTGCACTCGAAGCTCCTCGACCAAGTCGGCATTTGTCGGCCAGCCGGTATGCATCGAATGCTGGCGTAACAGTTCTGCAATGCTATTCTGCTTTAACGGTACAGTGCAATAGAGGCCAGCGGCGTAGAGGCATTGTGTTGACATTAGCCGCGATGCATCATCCGATAATCTCATCGCGATGCCAGCGATTGTGTCGACGCAGTCTGCGATAGTTCGTTCGCGGCTTTGACACTCGATATAGCCACCGGCAGCTGGCTGATTGACTAGAAGTAGAATACGGGCAAAACAGTACATCTGGACCGAGACGCCTAGAGCAGGCGGGTTGAACCACAGAGGCATGAACGCAGAGTCGAAAGGACCTTGCACCGGGAGTGGACTGAAGTGAATGCTGATGTTACGACGCCACTCGTCCAGAAAATCCAGCAAGGTTGAGGCGCGCGTGATTCGTGAGGGTAGATCGACTTCTCCGGCTTTTGTTTCTTCTTTCGAGCTGTAATTAACAGCCTGCGCAAGGATGTAGGTGATGCGAGCGGCCATGTCCCACATATCCATCGACTTGTACGATCGTGTGGGCTTGAAAAAGCTAAAGCAGCGCCTTTGTTCACGAAATGCAGCCCAGATGTCTTGTCGGAGCCATGCTGTTGAGAATGTTAGCACTGTCTTTCAAGAATGATACTGGCAATCACCTACCCCACCAGATGGCTTGTTCGAGGCCACCTGATTCACCGTTGATGTCGCGGCTACGCTGTATCCAGAACACGCCTTTAAGATGGCGTTCCCAATTTTTCGATGCGCCATCCAGCATTTCGTAAGTGCTAACGATGAGTACTGTCGCATGCAATTCCAGACTATTCTTGTATGATGTGAATCGCATAGCAGACTGGAGGTATCTTAGCGTCTCGTCATAGTATTGTACTGCCGCCGTCCGGTCGATCGTGGTATCGCTTGTGCCATTAGGCTTGATAGATACGTGCCTTGCTCCCAGGGCGAGTAGCGCCTTCATAAGGCCCTCGTTGTATAAAGCCAGGTGGGGCACGAATGTCGAGAAATGTTTCAAAGGATCGAACAGGTCGATCCACAAAGATACCCCGTTCACGAACCGCTCAAATATTGCATACTCGTGGCCATGTAAGACGATAGGCTCCGAGGAGCGCCAGTGATACCGCTCGTCTGTATTTGAGCTCCGTTTGCTGATAGTCGGAGACGCAGCTGCCGCCTGGAGTCTCTGACTTGTGTAGGGAAGGGGCTGACTGTCGCTGGGTGTTGACGACCGCTGTCGTTGGTCTTCGCCGTGTAGAACCTCCATGCTGCGTGGGTGCTGTAGATAGCGTTGTGAGGACGCCACACTCCCAAGAGTTTCTAGTGGAGAAATCTCTTGCGTGTCGTAAGGCACATCACCTGCCAGCAAACCAAACCATCGAAGTGGTGCCACGTCCGTTCCAAATGCTGAGCCTAGACTGGACTGTGGGCTGGTGACTTGTACAGTATCGTCAATCGACTGCTCACGTTGCCGCCTGTCACCTTCGTCTCCTGGCGGGATAGGTGAGAACCTTGTATGTTCTCCAGGTCTGTTTTCCATGAAAGTGGTAGTCGTGCTTGCGACCGTCGATGTGGTTGCTTGCATTGGGGGTATTCCCACCCGAGCAGGAGTAGTGGCAGGCGTACCATACTCACAAGGCCTCTGTCCCTTTGCACAAGGCCCACATATTGGTTTCACTTCGTCGCATTTGGTATGTCGTTTGCGACAGATAGTACTATGGACATGTCAGAATGACATTGTCTGAAGGCACAGCAATGAGGGCATGAACGCGCCCATCGATATAGATGTTGAGGCCGGGCAATACCACGGCATTGCATCGATCATCGCATCGTGTATTTGTTAACATACCATCCTGTATTCGTTCGTAAACCTTTACCTCGCGACTTGCGAGGTTTCTTGCCACTTCCTGCCACGCCATTGGTGGCGGACAACATCGAATATGCCAAAATGCACGGTCACAAAGACTTCCAAGACACCGACCCACAATTAAGTGATCGTTCCTATAATTAATGCGATGTCTGAGTGCCTGCCAGGGTGGGGTGCCGGTCGTGTAGCAGACACGCCCGATTCCTCCTCGACACGAGGCAAAGAACTTCCAAAGCTCCGACCTCACGATACTTATGCCTGAGGCGGTAATAGAAGTGGAGACCAAAGCGATATGCGGAGAATATAACAGCCGAGAACTGCCAGACCGAAGTACACCCCAAACGCGTACCATGCCCCCTTGGTCTTGTCTTCTCATCGACTCATCAACATCGACAACCCTGGCAGTCGTTGAAACTTTTGGTTTTCGCCTCTTCTAATGACAGACTGATACGGAGTATCTGACGCTGGAAATCACAATTCTGATGTAACAGCCACGTCGCGGTATTCTTCAACGCGTCTTGCCGGACTACCTATCTGGGAAGTGCCGGCGGAAAGCAAGCAACGCAAGTAAGCATGGCGCCTGCGCGGGGTCAGAGGGGTGAATGGCAGTGGAAAACACAGCCGGAATACCTAATAAACCGCCATAGGCCGGCTCGGGTGGACAGACGAGACAATAGCCTGTCAACTGCCAGGCAAATTCATCCAGGTCAAGTAGCTGTTATTCTTTGAGCCCTTCCCACTCTCTTCACTGCAGCAACATCTCCCCATCTCGTGTCACCATGAGCACCAAGCACTTTTTCCACTCTACTGAAGGCGTTGTGGTGCTCGGCCTTGAGAGCCTTGTAGCCCGCAACAGCCACCTCGCTCTTGATGCCCCGAACAAAGTTGTGTACTCGAAGACGCACTCACCCTCGAAGGTCACTGTTATATCAGGAGGTGGAAGTGGTCATGAGCCGGCATGGAGCGGATATGTCGGCGACGGTATGCTCGCGGCAGCTGTGAACGGCGAGGTGTTCGCTTCTCCGTCCACGAAACAAGTCATGGCGGCGATCAAACATGTACCTTCGGACGCGGGTGTGATTCTTTGTATCACGAACTATACGGGCGACAATCTGCATTTTGGTTTGGCGAAGGAGAAAGCGATGGGAATGGGAAAGAAGATTGCCATTCTGCGGATGACCGACGATGTGGCTTTGGGGAGGCAACAAACCTCCAATTTGGGAAGAAGAGGACTGGCTGGCAACATGTTTGGTAAGCGTATCTGAAGAGAACGATTTGGCTATCGACTGACCGATTCCAGTCTTAAAGCTATGTGGCAGCGCTTCAGAAGCAGGTTACGATTTCGACACATGCTTCAATATTGGACAAGCAGTGAACGACAACTGCGTGACTGTCGGAAGCAGTCTGGACCACTGCCACATCCCAGGCCGCGAACACCATCGTCACATTCCTGACAGTGCTATCGTTTTGGGCATGGGTATCCACAACGAGGCTGGCCTACACGAGATCGATCCCATGCCTAGTGTGGACAGTCTAATCTCCGACATGCTAAAGTACTGCCTTGATTCGAACGACAAGGATCGCGCTTTCGTCGAATTCAGGCCCGACGACACAGTACTTCTATTGATCAACAACTTCGGAGGCATGTCGAATTTCGAGCTCGAAGCGTTGACCGCCTCCACCCGCAGGCTGTTGAAGAAAGACTGGAGCATCATACCCGAACGCCTCTATGTCTCAGCATTCGAAACCTCGCTGAACGCACCCGGCTGGTCTCTCTCCCTACTCAACGTCTCCGGCATCGAACGAACCACAGGCACATCCGTTGCAGACCTTCTGAAACTCCTAGACTCCGACACCAACGCTTCCGCCTGGCCCAGAAACGGCTACCGAGAAGTCCAAGAGACGTCACAGGAACTGGATCGCACTGATAGCAAGGTATCTCCGCAAACCGCATCACAAGGCCCAACCGTCGATCCCACCCGCCTCGAACGCGCCCTCCGCTCCGCATGCTCAGCAGCCATCGCCGCAGAACCGCAAATTACCAAGTGGGACATAGAGATGGGAGACGGCGACTGTGGCGAGGCCGTCGTCGGCATGTGCGAGGGCATTCTACGAAAATTGGACAACGGCCTCTGCGAGTCTGGCAAGATTTTCCATATCCTGGATGAGATCGACGAAGCTGTGGAAGAGATTGGCGGTACGCTCGGCGCTATTATTGCGATCTCAGTTGCTGCGTACGCAACGAATCTGAGACAGGCAGCTGCAGCACAAGGAGACGGGTTCGTTGTGGACGAGAAAGTCGCTGGAGAAGCTGCTGGCAAGGCTCTTCGGAATCTGATGGGATACACGAGCGCAAGACAAGGTGGGCGGACGGTCATGGATACACTGATACCGTTCTGCGAGACGTTCGAGAAAGACGGCTTCAAGCAGGCGGTACAAGCAGCTGAAGAGGGCGCGAAGAGCACAGGCGGTATGAAAGCGAAATTCGGCAGAGCGACATACGTTGGCGACAAGGCAGACGTAGGGGACGCTCCACCAGATCCAGGTGCCATGGCGGCACATTATTTCCTTGAAGGCTTCCTCAAGGGCTATGCTTGAGACAATGTAAGGGCAGCGTAGCTTGTCATTAATAGTATTTGACCGCGCGACCAACTCCGTTCCAGCTCGTAAATCTGCACAATTCGCCCATCAGACACATCTGCCACCATCGACGGGCACGTCGATGCCCGTCAGGAAATGTGACTCGTCGCTCGCCAGGAACGCGCAAGTGTTGGCCACGTCCTCAGGAAGACAAGCACGACCGAGCGGCACCGTAGCAACGAACGTCTTCTCGTTCTCTGGCTTACCCAGGAAGAGATCGGACCTGTGCAGAATATCTAGTCAGCATCTTTCTATTCCAAAGTCATCAAGGCAATATGCAGAGATACTCACAACCCAGTCCCAAGCCCAACAACAGGACAAACATTGTTGAACCGAATCTTATCCTTCGCGTACTCCACCGCCATCGTCTTGGTCGCGTTGATCACAGCGGCCTTAGAAGCATTGTACCACGTCAAACCAGGTCTCGGCCTGATACCCGCCGTCGAAGCGATCGAGACGAAACTCCCGCCATTGCCCTTCTTCTGCATGTACGGCACGATGACATTCGCCGAGTAGTAGATCGATTTGACGTTGACCGTGAAGACTTTGTCGAAGTCCTCGTCTGTGACCTCGTTGGTTGGCTATGCAAGTTCATCTCGTCAGCAAATCATTCATCCCTCCATACCCAACAACCCAACCCCAAAATCAACAGAAACATACCTTATTCCGATAAGTAGTCCCCGCATTATTCACCACCACATCCAACCTCCCAAACTTCTCGTCCGCAAACTTGACCAACTTCTCCCAGTCCTCCTTCTTCGTCACATCCGCTCGCACGAATTCACATTTCAGCTCGCCAGCGGTTTTCTGCCCGACTTCTTCGACGAAATCCGCGATGATGACGTGCGCGCCCTGCTTGACGAACTCGGCGGCGATGCCTTTGCCGAAGCCGCCGCCGCCGCCGGTGATGATGGCGACTTTGGAGGAGAGCTTGCCGCTTTGCTGGGACATTGTTGGTTTTGGTGATGATGGGTGGGTGATCGAGGTGTTTATAGCTAGCTAGCTATACTAGCAATTGATAGTGCAGTGGGAAAGTGAGCAAGGTGTTTGAATGGTGAGGCAAGAGTAGAGAAGGACAGTGTACGTCTGACTGCTACCTAGCTTTGCCCCTCCGACTACATATACGACAGAGACTCTTGGGTACTGCCAGCACCACTTGCATCTCCTCTCGTCCCTCGTTGCTTTGCTCGGTTATGTTGTTTGCGAAAGACACCCCACTGCGGGGTGCTGATGCTTGGGTTTCCGCTCTTCGGCCTATGCTGCCACCAAGGTGGATGGGGAGCTTATGGCCGACTGCTTATTTCCAGGGTTCGAAAAGATAGTATGACATAACGAAAAGTGTTAATAGTATGAGGTAGAGTGGATTCAACACATGTATGCTGATTGTTTGTATGTGACCTTGTGCGGGGTGGAGAACTGCCTCGAGGCGAGGTACCAAGCGAGGTGTATGTAATCGGAGTATAGATATGCCGATTTGTGGGATCTTGGAGCTCGATTACAGTGATAACAATGAGTGTCTTGTATGATGAAGTTGACGTGACAGCTCTTTTTGATGAGCCAGTATCTGCAACGCACTCAGTTGTAGAAATGATAGCTGTTTGGAGAACAAGATCAAAAGGAGATGCTATTACAAGGCCGTTAACCAACTTTTATCCAATGCCCTCATCGTTATGTAGAAATTCAAGGGTACGCCATCCAAACCCCTTCCCATTCTCATCTAGTCAAACACATCAGTGCTGTACCTCTCATTCCTAATGCTCTCGAACCACTTGTTCGCCGCCTCATCGCTGTCATCGTGTCCCTTCTCCTTGGCAGCCGCCTTGTGCTGGTCCATAGCAATACCCTTGACAGCATCGCCAACACCCTTGCTTCCGCAAACGTACACTCTCGCACCATCATTCCACAGCTGGCCGAGAAGCTCCCTGTCAGCGCGAAGGACATCATCGACGTGCTTGTGTCCGTTGCTGTGCTCTGGCGCTTGCGAGAAAGCGTGGTGGATTTCAACGGCGCCCATCTTGTGGAACCAGTCCATTTCGTCGCGGTACAATTCGTCCTTGTCTGGGTGTCGGTAGCCGATGTACAAGTGTGCGGGCGCGAGCTTGCGGCCGGCGCCAATTTGAGCGGCGCGCTCTTGGATGAAGCCGCGGAAGGGTGCGAGGCCGGTGCCGGCGGCGACCATGATGATGGGCACCTTTTCTCCTTCTGTTGGCAAGTGGAAGGCCTGGTGGGAGGGCTTGACGGCGACGTGGACTACATCGCCGGCCTTGAGGTTGGAGAGATAGTTGCTGGCAACTCCGATGTAGCGGCCTTGTCCTGACATTGAGGGCTGATCGAGAACAGCGTAGGTAAGCGAAGCGACGTTGGGGTTGCTGAGAGGTGAAGACGACACGCTGTATTGGCGAACACGCATGGTGATCAGCGAGGCAATGAAGGCGGACAGCGGTAGAGGAAGCTCTGGGAAGCGCTCGAGAAGGTCCAGCAGGGAAACACGCTTAGCAGTGATCTCGTTGGCGAAGTTTTCCTCGAGAGCAAGAGTCTCGAGTGCTGCTTTGGTCTCCTTGTCGCTTGCGGCTGAAATCAACATGGCGAGGTTGCGCTTGGTTGCTGGTTGGGACAGCTCAAGGTATGCCGAGAAGAGCGAGTGGGCAGAGATTGGAGAGTTGGTGGGCAGTGCCGTTCCAGTCTTCGAACTGATCGTGAGCATACTGTCCCAAGGAAGACCGAAGCGTGTGGCGACTCGATGGACCGTCTCTGCTGGGTTCAACGGCAGGATTGCGAGGTAATCACCAGCGCGGTAAGACATGGATGTGGGCAGCTGGATCTCGATGTGTCTCTTTTCCGGCACGCCTGGTGCTGTCAGGGAGCGAGCGGCGATAACCTTTGCCTCGCTGACATCGGCACGAAGGTGTGAGGCGCGACGGCTCGAAACCTCAACAGTGAGATTTTGAGCGCCGACGGCCGCCTCAGTCTCGAGATTAGTCTCCATGTCGCCACCAAACTGCTCTTTCATTGCTGGCCAGAACACCTGATCTTCCCAAGTCTGGAACTCGCTCATCATGTCACCCTTTGCCGCATCGGCACCACCGCGCTCACAAATGCGGGTGCTTCCATGCTCAGTCAACATGTTGTCAATCGAGGTGGGTACGCGGTGGAAAGTTTGCTTCCAGTCCGAGTGACCAGCTCCAAATACAGCGTGTGATGTCTTGAGCTTCTTGTCAGCTGGCAGGTTTGAAAGCCAGTTGTAGAAGTGTGCAGCGTTGTCTGTCGGCTCGCCCTCGTAGCTTGCCGTGACGATGACAGTCGGCTCGCTGGGTGGGTCATTTTGTCTGGCGTAGGAGTCAAGAGTGTCAACCTTGGTTGCTTTGAAGCCGTGAGATGCAGCATCAGCTGCCAAGGTCTGAGCAAAAGCCTCGCAGGTGCCACTGTTGCTACCATACAACACGGTGAACGGAATTCCATTGTCGTTTGCAGGCTCAGCAGCATCAGAGGTGTGTCTGTCGGATTGGCCACCGCGAATGGATCCAGAGAGGTTCTGTTCAATCTTGGTGGCAGTCCAGCCTTCTCTCAAAGTACTGCGAATGTTAAAGTCCTTGGGTTTGATGGTGAGAGTCGCCTTGACCTCAAGATCGTAGCTTGGGTCATCCATGTGGAAGTTCAGGTACTGAAGAAGAGTTGCAACAACCAGTTGAGCCTCTTGCCAGGCGAAAGGCCGGCCGATGCAACCTCTGGCACCATTGCCGAAAGGCTTCCAGGCACCAGGAGGCAGTTTCTCGAATTCCTCGTCAAGCATGCGCTCGGGCTTCCATTCTTCTGCATCCGCGCCGTACACTGCAGGATCGCGGTGCACGCAATGCAAGGCCGCGAGCATACTTTCTCCTTTCTTGACGTGGTATTTGCCACCAATGATTTCTCCGCCCTCTGCTTTGGCGGTGAGGGAAAATCCAGGTGCGGTTGGCTGGAGTCGAAGAGTCTCTCTCAACATGGCATTGATGTATGGAAGCTTGTTGAGGTCCTCGTACTGGATGCTGCGTTTGCCAATCACAGTGTCGACTTCTTCTTGCGCCTTTCTGTAGGCTTCGGGAGACTTGAGCATGTAGTACCACAGGAAGCTCTACGGAATTTGTTAACGAAGGTACAGACATAATGGCAGAATTTCAAGTACTCACCAACAGTCCGGATGTAGTCTCGTGTCCAGCAATCAGGAAGGTAATCATGTTGTCAATGATTGAGTCTTCAGTCAGTGATTCGCCAGTCTTGGGGTCCTTGCCGTTGATCATGGCGTTCATCAAATCTTTCGTCTCTGTCGGGTTCTCTCGCCTCTGCCTCACAAGATCGGCGCTCAGATTACGCATGTACTCGATGCCTTGGTCGAATTGTTGGTCCTCTGCACGGAAGAAAGCTGCCATCGCATTGGGACGTCTGGCCTTGCTTCCGCCAACCTTGAGGAAGTTCACCATGGCATCGATGAAGGGGTGCATCTCGTCCTTGTAGAAGGAGTTGAAGCGGTATGACATGGCGCACAAGGCAAGCGTGTCCAATGTTAGTCTGGTGAAGTCATCTACTGCTGGGACGCAATACTCCGGACCCATGCGAGCCCACTTCAAGACCAGCTGAGAGGCGATGTCCTTCATGTCATCGAACATGTCTTTCATGTGAAGGGGTCCAAAGGCAGGAACCAGAACACGGTGGGCAACTTCCCAGTTCTTCTCGCCGTCGTGAGCTGTGAAGAGGCCATCGTGGATGCCGGCACGAAGTTCCTTGAGAGCTACTCCGACGGACTTGCTGAAGCGCTTTTCATCGCAGACTTCAGCAAGCAGTGCTACGGAGTTGATGAAGACACGGCGCTGGCCGAATAATGTGAGGCTGTAGATTTCGCCTGGAGGGTTTGTTAGCATGACACGTGGCGCCGCGTACGTCGATTTGCTAGCTTACCATGCTCTTTGGCCAAGTTCATGAGCGAGAGTGTGGGCTGTTCTGGGTCGACATCTGTGATGTTGCCAACGAGAGGATAGCCTCGAGGCTGAGGGATGGGAACGGTGTCCCTCGTGTCGATGGTGGCCATGCTGATTGAGGTTTGCTGTGGCGCTGTGAACTGAAAATCAAGCAAGTGGTCGGTGGCCCGAAAGCACTAGAGATGTCGAGAGAGTTTGCTGTGCGCAACGGTCGAAGATTAAAGGCGGTGGTGAAGTGTGTAGTCAGCGTATTAGAAGATCGACAGGGCTGACGACTAAGCTCCTAAGCTCTAAGCTGTTGTGGGTAAAAGGTGAGACTGTGGTGGGGGATGGCAAAGCGGTGATGTAGGTGATGCAGATGGTGATGCAGAGTGCAGGTGTAGAAACCTTTGTACAGACCTACCTGGCTGCGAACACGGCACGACTTATATGAAGACGGGCCAGGAGATATTGAAGGCATGTTGATCGGTGCGGTGAAGACGACGCTCCGACTGTGATACTGCTGCAAGCGACACGAAACGATGAGGCCGTCCTTGTCGTTGGCATCAATTAGCTCAGGCACTGACGCCGCCTAGACTTTTGAGCCTCGGTACATGTTTACGATTGGGCGAATAGGAGGCAGGCATTTTGTACGGCGCTCCTTCGCTTCGCCATCCTGGTCTTCATTATTCTTGTTACTCAGCTCTCAGCTACCTACATTCAGCCTCGAGCAGGCAATTCGATGAGGCGAAGTAGAACGCGCCTGTCAGCCTACCTTAGGTAGTATAGTCTCCTACAATCACCGAATGCATCAGTTTGCCACTACGTTGCAGCTGCTAGCTACTTGCACAAATCGACAATGCATCTTCACAAGACAAATGTCGGCGGCTTCTCCACTAGTTCGCCGACCCATCTTCCACGCGTAGTGTACGATACGGCCGAGTACAACGATTAACTCTAGCAAACACTTTCAACCAAGACCGGACTCGCCGGCTTACGGACTTACAGCACATCTTGTGAGGTGATGTCTTCATCTCGAATGTGTGTCATCCTTAGCCCTTTGATCCTTCGACACACAAGCATATGCATGGGCCGTGCGCCTGACGTACTTCCTGTTGAAGAGGGCGAAAGACACGCATGAACAGACTCTATGTGAGCTACGTAGTGATATATGCCTTGGCAGAAATATAAGTTGAGGGCAAACAGGCAACTTAGCCAATGAGCCAGTTCATTGTAGTAGACAAGTAGAAGCAAGAAGAAAAGAGAAAAAGTAATGCAACTTCACAGCGATTCGCAGGCCAAGTCCACGTTCTTACAAGCTGCGTCTACCGAATTGGCGACTCGATCAACGAAATCGTGTCCAACAGCCTTTCCTTAACCCATCACGATACGAGAGACGGAATGTCATCTATATAAGCCCGTAGTATCATGATACGTTCTTTCAAACACGAAATCAAGGTTCTACGGACGAGATATCACCCCAATTTGTTCTCGGAGCACCTGTCAACCCAACACCAACCCGAACCCTGAAGAACATGAGTCTCAGCTGCCTTTCATGTTCTTCCAACTCACACGAACATGGCAAGGCGATAATGGCCAACGTGCATACATGTACATGCATATGTCTGCGAAGAGGTCAATTAGACATGCTTCGAGTCGACCCGAATAGCACAAGGCGTCTCGCTCATCATACAGTAATAACCAAAAAAACTCGTTGTTTCATCTACTGCCTATCGCAGCTGAACTCCTATCCCATCCTATCCAAAAATTCATAGCGGAGTGGTATCATAATCAGAAACGTAAAAACAAAACAAACCCCACATCGAATTCTCCAAATGTTCCCAGCAAAGAACAACAAACACATGCCCGTTCCAGTCCCGAACCAACCACCACAACTCACAATCGCCCCTGCCCCGCCCCCGTCGACCCACCATCTCCAGCCACCACCGGCTGATTCCAATCCCCCAGCCCCTCCATCATCTGATTCCAATCAACATCGCTCATATTCATGATATCGCCTTCTGGTCCCGCGGGCGTAAGACCCGTACCTCCTCCGCCGCCTCCCATCTCCCAGACTTGCGATTGCTGCAGGAAATCTTGCTGTATCTGCGCGGGGTCGAAGGATGTGGCGGGGTAGGAGGACATGTCGAAGGTGGTGTTGTTGGTGGCGAACGTTGTGTCGTGGGGGTCGAAAAGGGTTGGGTTGAGGTGGGTGTTTGGGTGTTGATGTTGATGTTGATGTTGATGTTGCTGGTGCTGGTGCTGTTGTTGGTTTGGGGGTATGTTCGGGGGCGAGTATGCTGTGTTGGATGTGTGCGAGGAGTTGTTTTGTTGGGAGCTTGGAGTGTGTTGGCCACCTCCTGCGCCGCCGCTGCCGTCTGGGCTGGTGTCCATGTCTGTGCCGATGTTGACTGGGCTGCGGTATTGGTTTGAGTCGGTCACGGTGTGCAGGGAGCCTGGGGTTCGTTGTTCGCGATTTGTGACGTCGAATTGGTTGCCATTGGACAAGTAACCCGTATATGATGTGTTGGTCGTGGCCACGTTACTATATTCGAACGGTTCGGAAATTCCAGGTGCTACCGGAATGTTTGGCACGTTTTGCGAGTCCGGCTGGTTGTAGACGGCAAGTCCAGCGTCGCCGTATGCAGGAGGACGGTGTGTATGCGCTGGATCAGGCATTGCGAGGTGACCCTGCGGGCAACCTGGCATTCGGTTTGCAGTGTTAGTCTGCATTGGTATGTGCTGACGAAGAGCACGGGTGTCTTCGAGACCTGCGCCTTCGAGGTCAACGTCTAGTTGAACCAGGAATGACTCGGTGAGAGGGTTCTTGCGCTTGATCGCGTTCATCGCTGCTAGCAGGAATTGTAATGATGTTCGCACTTGGTTGTCTTTCGGCCGTGACTTCAAATACTGGACGAACACTCTAGCTGCGACGTACAAGCAGAAAGAGATGAAAGGATTCATAGCCGCGAGATCCAGATGGCTGATAGTCCGCATAATGCTAGCAATCTCCGCTGCAGCAGTGATGCATCGGACCTTACTTTCTGCGGAAAGCCTTGCTGGCATGCGATTCTTGTCAGCTTTAAAGATCGCAGCTTGGTGAAGACAGATGGTCGACGTGTGTATGCTCATGTTGAGAAACACGATGTTGGGATTATTCAAGCCGTTCGGCAAGCGTAGTGCGTCTGGTAGAGCGAGTGCAGTATGTGACAAGATGTTGTCCATACTGCGATGTCGCTTCCAGAACTCTCCGTTCACATCGTCGTCTCTGTCGTCCGGTCCAGGTCGATGTAGGTGGGTAAGGTTGCGGCCGAACAAGGACGCCATCAAAATGACACCCGCATAACTAGAGAGTTTGTGTGCTCCTGCAGGCTCTAGCGCCTCGTTCAGCGACATGGTCTTCTGTGGCTTGCTCATCTCGAACGCCGCCTCCTCAACAGGCAGATTGGACAAGATATCTCTCTCCTCAATCACCATCGGCCAGCCAGTGCCAATGCTAGAGTAGCGGTCAACACAAAAACTCTGCCAGAATGTGCGCCGCCTCTCCTCCCGTTCTGTCCAATCTTTGGGTGGCGGCAAGCACTGCTTCACATCCAGCCCTGTGCCGTCCAGACGGTGCAAACCCATCATCAGCGTCATCCTGGAAGCACGCCCCGAGGACATCCAGGCGCGTGGGAAGAACATCATCTTGAACTCGTACGTCGCGAGAAGGATCCAGGTCTGCGCATGGGCAATCGTAATCATGTTCTCGCCGTGGCCGCGCATCTCGTCCTGTTGGATGTACTTGCGCGATCGCTGGTAGAAGTGCTCCTGTAAGCCTTCGTACTTGTCCGTCACTGCTGCAGCGTTCGCCCACATGGCATATCTCAAACATATTGGAGGGCGGGCGTGTGGTGCCAGATGCATGGCGGCATAGTATCTAGGCCTGTGCATCATTGGTCCAGAAGGGTGTATCTTGTCGAAGTAGGCTTGAGTAAGCTCGTCGATTGCGTCTTGAGGCGGTAGAGGCTCGTCCAGACCCAGTCCGATCATTTCCCACGGGAACTGCTCTTCTTGCGGCGCAGCGTTGTCGCCATTACTTGTCGCATTCAGTGCAGCATGCGGGAACTGTGCTTGCGCGGCACCGTCGTGCTGGTTCAGTGTGCGCTCGATATGCGGTAACATGTCCACAGTGCTTGTGCCCATCGCAATGTTCCCTCCAATCGCTGGGTTCGAACCAGCGCTGCGTTGCTGCTGTGCATCTCTCGCCTGCCTACCATTCTTGTCCGCTCGACTGGGCGCCTCTTCCTCAGCAATAGGATCATCCTGGCCCTTAAGCAGCGTCTCAACCTGTGCCAACCGTGCCTCCAGCGCCTTCACGTATCCTCTCTTAGGCCCGCTCTTTCGCCTGACCTCGTCGTAAGAGCAGTCATGCTGCAAGCGGTTGCATGTCCCACACGAAGGTTTGTTCCCATCACATTTCAGCTTCCTCTTTCTACACAAGACACAAGCTATGCGTTTCGGTTTGGGGGCTTGGGAAGTGCCATTGTTCTCGTCCTGCGCATCGGCTTGAGTAATGTCGGCGTCATCATTCAGCTTGGTGGGCTGGCGGGAGAGATCGTTGAAGTAGTCGTCCTCGGGCGATTCGTCGGGCGAGAGCGTCATGTTTATATCCGGTCGCTGGGAGCGTCTTGTTCAGTCACCACAGCTACATGTAGCCAGCTGTACACACATGCAGAGTAGGGAGTTGAGAAACGGAAACGGAGCAACGACAGAAAGGATGCCTGGTACCACTGGCCGATTAGGGCACCAGATTGGGTTTAGTGAGAGGGTGGAATGCTTTTGACGAACGAAACACGGCGGTACATTGGCGAAGGATGCGGTCTAGCCTGGTAGTTTAGCCCTGCCTGAGGGGGCGTGGTTGGAGGCACAGGCGTGCTTGAGCTTCTGTAGGCTGCTGGGTAAACGTAAGCTTGCCTCTAGAGATTCTCGAACTAGTGGCTTAGGTTATCTTCGTCGCATTCGGATTCTCGCATATCGTGATTATTCAGCAACAGCCAGGAGAGAGAGTTTCGAGTGGGGAAAGCGAAACGTTGACTTCCATCGCGAACGTTGTTCCCTTTATGGAAGCCTCCCATTTTCGAGGCAATATCGATTCTGGCATGTTGTTGTTCTCAAAAAACGAAAGCCATTTCATTCTATCAGAGCAGTTCTCTCGACGGGAATTTGTCTTTTAGGCATGTCAGAACCTCACAATCTCGGAAGGTGGCTTCCATTCGTTGAGCGCGTAGGGCAATGAGCTCTGCGTGGACAAATTGCTCTGCTATAGGAGGTAATGCTGCTTGATTCGCTTCTGGTGGCTGGCGTCTGAGAGTCTTCGCAGGCGACTTTCTCTCGTGTTCGTTGCCCTCGACAAAGTATGATGCCTGGAGACATATACCGTGTCGATCACTCTCTTTCTCAGGCTGGTCGTGCTAATCCCCAGACAATGCTTTCTGCTCCTGCAACTCTTTTGCCGCCTCATCTGAAGGAGCTTTCGGGGCCCTCAAATGCATCTCGCATAGGGCCTGGGTGATCTTCACGTCTCCTCCAACGACCTCTGCTTCAGCAGCTCGCAGCGCCCCGTCACCTTCGAGCGGACTTCCGTCGTCGTCCAGTTCCATCTCTTCCAACTACTCGGCCAAGTCTTCCATGGCTTCCTCGCTCTCTAGCCTCTCCGCCTCATCGATGTCTTTGCGTAACTCACGCTCATACAAGAAGTCCATCAGATTACCTTCTCTTCCTGGATAATGCGCAAGTTGGAGAGACATGGGCGGAGTGTCATTCGCCTGGTACTCAAGCGCGATGTCAAGCGCTCCACGAAGCTCCTGCATAGAAGCCTCTTCGGCTGAGATTGGAGGAGTGTGTAAGAGTTTCTTGGTGGCGGCATACTCTCTCTCTCGGCGCGGACTCTGTACTCCTGTTTGTTTCGTTCAGTGGGCTATCTACATGCCAGTAGCTGACAGCCGATAGCGACATACCTCTGCCTTGCCCCAGTCGTCATCCTCTGCGCCGACAAGCAGTGAAAGAGTCTTGATGAGGAAGTAGCGTGGCATGGTGGAATCTGTTTTGTCGTCGAGGCCGCGCCCAGTACACTTCCTGTCAAGTTCTGAAAGCTAAGGCAAGTACCCATAAATTTGGCGAGAGCAAGTTCGCTACATTCTGTGTACTTTGCCTGCTTGTAGAGCTCTCTTTGCTCTGTTTCGCTATGTAAAGAATTTATCGTCGTGTGATGTGGTGAGGGCGGAACGGTCGTGTTACGTGAATTACATTGGATGGAGCGCACCTAGTGAGGCACACTGATCGAGTTTGCGATACTCTGGGTTATCTCACGTCTATGTTTCACGGTGCATCGAATCACAAACACTTTCCTCTAGTAAGCATCTTCTCAGAAACATACAATAAAGCGATTTCTTGACTTTGCCTGCGAAGCACAAGCGTCTAGCACCTTCTTTTCCAATATCACTAGTCATGAAAGAGCTCCGATAATAGGCAGAGCTCGAGTCAGACTCATCGTAGATGATGTAGCAAGTTTGGGTAGAGAGAAGTATAGCAACCCGTTGTCAAGAGCCTGTACATAGGACAAAGTAGTAATCTCAAGTGAAATCTTATTGTTCAAATTGTCGGCACCTCGAGGTAGCAGTGTCTCCGAGCACTGCTAAGGTATTCACATTGTTCTACTGGTATCTTGATGGCATATCGGTTTTATTGCTGTAGCGCTCAAATTCATGTACAGAATGTCGATGGCAAGCAAGGCTACTCAATCTCTGCCATCAATGACATTAGGATACGCGCCCCTTATTCCAGTACGCAATTTGGATAGTGTCTCAATTGTTGACATGCGAGATGTCCAAGGGGTCCTTCGTGTGTCCATCACATGGAAACATTGAAGTGAAGCTACCTTAGGGTCAGGGTCGGGTGGTGCTGTGAAATTCTGACGTGTACGCTTATATGGCAACTTCAGGGGTATTATATGGTCTGCCGGAAATCGAACCTCCCCCGACTCTGCAGGTGCATTGAATCGGAACATTGAAGCACCTGGCGGCAAGACGAGAGAGTACCGCTGTTGAATACAGTTCCCTCCTCCGCCCGTTCGCAATATCCCGAAGATCATCGTGATATTCGCACACACATCAGCACAATGCTACAGCCCCGGATACGACCCATCTGCAACTCCTACCGCAGCCTGTTCTCTTCAGTAACTCGCCGCTATGTCTCGCGCCAGGAGCAGCCTCTGCAGGCCAGCACCGTGACCAAGGATGCCACCGTCACAACCACAAGATCTGCGCCGCCTACGCGCAGGACCGCGGGAAACTTCCAGATGCAGACCTACAAGCCCAGGACTCCCGGTGTGCGCCACTTGAAGCGCCCGATCAACGACCATCTCTGGAAAGGAAAGCCCTACGCCAAACTCACTTACGCCAAAATCGGACATGGAAAGGGTGGACGTAACAACACTGGACGTGTGGTGATGAGGCACAGGGGTGGTGGAGCCAGGCGGAGAATCAGGACAGTGGACTTCAAGCGCGACGAGCCTGGAAAGCACATTGTAGAGCGCATTGAGTACGACCCCAATCGCTCTGCTCATTTGGCGCTGGTGGAGAGCGAGGTCACAAAGAGGAAGAGCTACATTATTGCTGCGGAGGGCATGCGCGCTGGCGACACTATTGAGTCCTTCCGCGCTGGAATTCCCAAGTCGCTACTTGCGAGCATGGGTGGTGTGGTGGATCCTGGTATGCTGGCAGCGAAGACCGCTTTCCGCGGAAACTGCTTGCCCATGAAGATGGTGCCTATGGGAACACAGGTGTTCAATGTCGGCAGCACAACCAACAAGGGCGCGGTGTTCTGTCGAAGTGCTGGCACTCACGCCACAGTCATCGCGAAGAACGATGTCAACGGTATCATCAGAGATGTCACTGTGCGTCTGCAGAGTGGCGAAGTGCGCAGAGTCAGCGCGGAAGCTTGCGCCACTATTGGTGTAGCCAGCAACCCGCACTGGCAGTTCAGGCAGCTCGGAAAGGCTGGTCGCAGCAGACACTTGAACATCAGGCCAACTGTCCGTGGTCTTGCCATGAACGCCGCAGACCACGCTCACGGTGGTGGTAGAGGTAAGAGCAAGGGTAACGTGAACCCTGTCTCTATCTGGGGCACACCCGTAAGTTTTGACCTCCCTTCTTTTCATCCGTTCTGCCGATCGCTGACAATGTTTCAAATAGGCCAAAGGTGGTTACAAGACTCGCCAAAAGCGCAACCCCAACAAGCACGTTGTCCAGGAGAGAGTGCGCAACCAAGGCAAGCGCAGGAGCACCAACTAAGCTCGTTGTCTCCATTGGCACTTTGTACATTATGCATGCATCAGACGATGTACATTACCGAGATATACCTAGATGTACAACTATATTCATTTCCACTGCCTCTCACATCATGCCAGTTTCAACACCAGGGGTACATTCGAATATCAGAAAGGATCTGCAACTTTTGCACTGATGCACACAAGCCACGCATGTCCGCATTGTGCCGATCATGTCGAAAGCACGCACTGTCACGCACGAACCCCCGATCACGATCTCACGATAACGCGATTTGAATGAATGTCGATCAAAGCACTGACTATCTTCAAGTTGTGCACGTCTAACCCTATATTTGTGCGCGTGTTGCGCTTGGATGGCAATCTCCCTTGCAGTCATCTGAAATGAGTGGGCAGACCGCCAGTTCTGTCACTATTTGGCCATTTTCTCCGTGGCCTGATGTCCTATATTGATGGAACATTGACGTGCAGTGTTTCAATCATTAGACATCGAGTTAATCAAATGTTCTAACCCTAAGCTTCTGCAGACGATCATCTGCGCTGAGAGCCACCGCCCTGAGAAAGCTCAAACCAAGTGTCGTCTCTATAATGCTAAGCATCCTAATTGTCCAATGCGACGACCTCAATCTCAACTCTCATGTCATCTTCACCCAGCCTCGTCACTCCAACACAGGTCCATATAGGACTGTGATCCGGCATCCACTTCTTGAAGTTCCGTGTCATGGCAGCCAAAGCCTCGTCATTGATAGGAACGTGGTAGGAGTTCACGCGGAAGACTTGCGACCAGCCTTTACCTCCTGCGTCTTTGAGATTGAGGTCTACATTCGCGAATGCCTGGTCGATTTGTTCGTTGATTTCTTTGTAGAACACTCCCGTCTTGGGGTCCCATCCACCTGGAGAAAGAGTAATGTCAGTGATTCGTTCGGAGGTCACATCTGTGCTTGTATGGCTTCCTTACCCTGCCCAGCGCATTCGATGCGATCACCGACACGGACAGCCTGACTGTAGCCATGCTGTTTCAAGTTTCTCTGACCGACGCCTTCGTACGCGAAATACTGGAGGTTTGACATGTTCTTGGTTTATGTTCAAGCGCGATGACAGTGTCGATATTTGTTGCGAGGAAGCGAGTGGGTTTGCTATGGTTCAAGTGATGAGCAAGGAAGTATTATATGTAGCTACTTGCTCCGCAATATGCCCTAATCTGGTATTACAAAGGGAATCGGAAACCTTCCGCCATGAGCAGTGTCGATTCCTGCTATTGCTAAACAGTCTTGTTGATGATCAGGTCTATTCCTGTCCAGGCTATGAAACTGAAAATAGCCATTGCCCAATTGTGTTAGTACTTGATGTGGTCTTGTTCGTATGGCGTATCGTTCTTCGGAAGTTCGAGACGCCAGACGCTAGGAGACAACAACTTGTGGCTTCGCTACAAAACAAGTTGAAACGTTCAATACTGCTTACTTTCTTCAATATGCGCGCTTCAGGTTGAGGGTGGAGGACTGGCGTCCACAAGCCTTCATAGACAGGCGGCTTCCGCCCGAGTGTGGGTTCAATTTCACAGTCTAGCTTCAAATTCCGTACTGACCCATCGAACACACGGTGACTTATGCGGACTTTGAACCTAGAGTCTTTGCAAGGTAGCAAAAGGAGTTTGACTGCGTTGCCCAGTCGACGCGATAGTTCGCCTGGCCCGCCTCTAGAACGTAGCGAGAATGCGATCGGTTGTTTGAAGGCATTCAGGGTGATCATAGAGCAGGCATAATTACTACGTGTGTACACAATTTCGTGAGCTGCAAATATCGGATCAACGTACTGTGCTTCCTGCTCAAATCTCCCTTTCCAACTGCCTCCGCGATAACGGTCTGCCTCCCAACCTCTTCATAAACGACGTGCAGGAAGAAAGCACTGGCCGTTCGACTACACTAGCGTCCGCTTCCAAACACGTCACTGCGCGACCAAGGACGCGCCGACCAACAAGCTTGCCCTGCCTGAGGCTGCATGCGACTCTCTTGCTAAAGCTCGACAGCCCAGCGAGTCCCAAACACCTTCACACCACAACACCGCACCGCCAGCGCCAGCACCACACCACCAAGGTCCCGTCACGGCCTACATACACGCCTCCTCTCGCCCAAACGCCTGGCCTGCGATTCTTACGCGCCGCATCCATCTCCCGGCATCCCTCACGAGCAGCCGCAGCACGTGTTCTGTTGATGTTGATACAACTACCCACGACCAACCACGCATATACCCATCCAAACACCTCGAGCCGGGCTCGTAACACCACCTACCCAGCTGTCCATCACTTTGGAAGCTTCAGTGAGTCGCGACCGACCCTTCAATTGCGCGATTTCACCCGCCAAAACAAAGCTGATCCGTGCTTTCAACAGACAAAAACAAGACTTCCATATCCCAAACACATCGCCTCTAACGCGACACCATCACATCCACAATGCCTCCGGTACGTACCACCACACTCTGCCGCGTCTAATGAGCCATCATTGACGCGTATCATCGTCGTCGTCACGCGTGTATTGACTTGTTTCTCCAGGCAAGAGTCGCTACCCGCCGGGCTGTCACAGACGAGAACGCCGAGAATGTACCTGTCGGCACCACGCGCCTGACGCGTGCCAAAGCTGCCGCCCTGGAGACTAACAATGCTGGCAACCCACCCCAAAAGGCTGCCGTCACCAAGCGCACAACCACCGCACCTGCCAATGGCGCGCTCGGCACACGCAAGCGCGCTGCCCTCGGAGACGTGAGCAATGTCGCGAAGAATGATCCGGTCGAGACCGCAGACGCGAAGAAGGGCACATTGGGCAAGGCTACACTGGCATCAAAGACTGCGAAGCCCACTGGCGTCCAGAAGCCTGCGGCGCGTACCACTACCACCAGGACTACCCTTGCTGCCAAGCCTGCCAACACCACTACCGAACTGAAGAGGCCTTCCAGTGGGTCTGGTGTCGGTGGCCCCATCATCAAGAAGCGTAACACGTCCGCTGTCAAGCCTGCTGCTGTTGTTGAACTTGACGAGGAAGTTTCCGAGAACGTCCCACCACCAAAGAATGGTGTTGCCACCACCCAAAAGGCAAAGACCTACACATCCGAGGAACTCTCCCTTGATGGCGACGAGATTGATCACAAGACCCTGGAGGAACTTTCCAAAGAGGCCAAGGACCTCGACTCCGAGGATCTTGATGACCCACTCATGGTTGCCGAGTACGTGCACGAGATCTTCGACTACATGAAGAAGCTTGAGATCGCCACCCTTCCCAACCCGGACTACATGGACAACCAAGACGAACTCGAGTGGAAGATGCGTGGCATCCTTGTCGACTGGCTACTTGAGGTTCACACGCGCTTTAGGCTGCTGCCTGAGACCCTCTTTCTGGCCGTCAACATCATCGACCGTTTCCTCTCATGCAAGGTCGTCCAGCTTGACCGTCTCCAGCTCGTTGGTGTCACTGCCATGTTCATTGCTTCCAAGTACGAGGAGGTTCTCTCGCCTCATGTCCAGAACTTCAAGCACGTCGCCGATGACGGCTTCACTGAGGCTGAGATCCTCCAGGCTGAGCGCTTTGTCCTTGGTGCCCTCGACTACGACCTCTCATACCCCAACCCCATGAACTTCCTTCGTCGTATCTCCAAGGCAGACAACTACGACATCCAGACCCGCACACTTGGCAAGTACCTTCTCGAGATCGGCTGCCTCGACCACCGCTTCCTCCAGTACCCTCCCAGTCATGTCGCTGCCGCTGCCATGTACCTGGCCCGTGCTGTGCTCGAACGTGGTCCATGGGACGCGACCCTGGCCCACTACGCCGGCTACACCGAGCACGACATCCAGCCTGTCTTCAAGCTCATGGTTGACTACCTTCACGGCCCTGTCGTCCACGACGCCTTCTTCCGCAAATATGCCAGCAAGAAGTTCTTGAAGGGTAAGACATCTGACACATCTTCTCATCTCAAGCATCATGACTAACAACACTCCCAGCTTCCATCATTCTTCGTCAATGGGCAAAGAAGAACGCTCCCAAGTACCTCGACACTGTCGTCTCAGAGACCTCGAGCGGCAAGACTCCTCGCTCATAATCCTCATGTAGTGAGCCGTCGCTAAACTGCTGGTGCGATCAGGGTATCACACGCAACCGGGCTTCGATGAGCCAGGCAAGCGTGTTCGTCGTTCACTCGATTTCGCTCACCCGTTGCCGGGGTCTACGCACAACGCCAGACCCAACCCGGTCGGGACCGGCGGCTTCACTTCTCTCTAGATCCAGCTCGTCTACGGTAGAGCTGCAAAGGGGAGGAGATGTTCAAAGCCTTCCTACGAAATGAAAGCTAAAAAAAGCAAAAAACAAATGATTGGAATAGCACACACCCTGTTCCTCTGAAAAATCATCCTCCCCCCAATCTCTTCCATCACACACGCATTCACACACACATACGCACAACAGGTTGAGCCCCTTCATTCTGCTTTCTAATGAGCGTATGCGCACGTATGGCACCATTATGCTTCTTTTTCCTTTGTTTACTTAATGGGGTGGTGGGACGGGGGATTGCAAGCATCATGTTTTTTATGGCATGGGAGTATATCACACAAGGCGAAAATCCACGGATCTTCGAAAGGCGTTTTTGGGACTTTTGGATTGTTGTTGTTGTTGCTGTTGCTGCCGAGTCTTGTTGTTGCTTGCTTGCGTTGCTTGCTACAGGATGTTTGGTTGGACAGCTTTTCGAGTAGCGGGGTTTGTTTTCTGGTTTGCTGCGAAAGCGGAATGAAAAGATGCATTACAAAATTATCCTTGTTCCCCATCGTCATGGTCTCTCTGAGCGGTGCGGTAGATTCCCGATGAAGTCGTCTTGGGACGGAGGGTTGCATGTCACCTGCTGCGTCCGCCTATGTAAGTTTGAGCATCGCATCGACGACGCTCAACTGAACGAGGTCCAGCGCTCAATGTCCTTGTCACAGTAATTGACAGACCACCCTGCTATGGCGGCCATGCTTCAACTGGGCACATGAGTTCTGCGCTGCGGTTCTGGTAAGCCGTGTTGGCGGCTCGCGAGCTGGCAAGGCTTGCATGATGCATGTAACGAGGCTGAGCTGCGCTTCACGAACAGCCTCCAATAGCTCAGCCTTGTCTTGCATCATTGCGCAGCATGCTCAGGCTATGCTACTTCAAATACCTTATTGTATTCGTGTGCTCCCGTTCGTCTTGCACGAGGACATCCTTTGGCTGTCCAAGGCATCTCCGAATCTCGAAATCTTGTCATGTCAACCACTACTATCTCAACCTCACATACAGCAACGTCCGATCCGGCTGCACGTACAGTTCAGTTCAGCCAACCAAGCACACCTTCGAGGCGGAATAGTGCTGGTATCAATGTTACTTCGGGGATACCAAAGGCACCAGCACAATTGCCGCCGACACCCACCACGGCTGCAGTGTCTACACCTCCTACGTCGCGGCCATCAACACCTTCCACTCTCACAGCCACTCCGTCGAGCCCACCACCATCCCCCACGAAATCAACAGTCAAGCCAGTCGCCAAATCGAAGTGGCTCAACCACCTCTCGCACATCTCCATCGCAACATGGATCGGCGTTGGTCTCGCGTTGGGTGGCCTGGTGGTGACGATATACTACGGAATCCCAATAATGCGCCTTGCTGTCTGGACGGCTCAGAACGACTTCAGAGAAGCCTGCAAGAGCGAGCTAGAGGCAGGCTTGCAGCAAAGCGCTGCGTGCAACAGGACGCTCGCGCAGCCCGCTCAACCGCCACCTATTATGAAGAGGACGATCTCTAGCGTCGAGGACCAGGATATTGGCAAAGAGCTAGCACCGTGGGTAACAGCTACTTGTTTCGCATTTCTACTCGCACTTTGCAGTGGTTTGAGTGGTCTGACCACGCAACAAGGAGAGGTTATGAAGCCAGACGAAACAGCAGTCGAATCTGTCACTCAACCAAACCTTCCAGAGAGATCTGTTTCCACAGCCAATACCTCGCAAGACACATCCGCGATTCGGTCTCTAACGCTCGAAGAATTAATGGACGCTGTCATCGAGCGAAGCAAGTCTAATCCAGAAGCCATAATTTCTTTGCTTAAGATCTACCTGGCCCGGGAGACTTTTGGGTCTGAGCCTGATTCCGCGGTGGTGCGAGGATGTATCGAGGCGTCCATCAATTGGGTCGCTTCTCGCTGTCCTTTGATAAAGATTGGTCCGCACGCTTGCAATTACAGAGAGGATGGAGAGAGCGAACCCCCAAAAAGCGAGTCTATCGCAATGAAACCCTCAGAAGACTCACCGAGCCATAATCCACCGACCCAAAACGCTGAGCCACCCACCACGCATGACACGGAGACCGAGGCGAACGAGAAACCTGCCCAAAACGTACCCGCGCTAACTCCTGCGGTCGCCGCTTCTAGTACAATAACAGCGATGAAAACCGATAGCAATACAGGTGACGGCACGTCATTATCGGTAACCAGAGCAGACCCCTCTACCAAAAGCTGGAAGGCGATTCCATCAGCGATGACAACAGCGATCGCCAGGTCGATCGCGTTAGCATCTCCTCGGCCAAAGTTCATGATCAGAGTCAACGCCAAAAAGCTTCGAGAACATCTGCTTGTCTACGCAGAACAGCACCTTCGAGGACTTCCCTCCCAAGGGCTTTACTACTTGCTCGCCCTGGTGTTCGGAGGCTGTGCTACACCGCTACTCTGGCTGGTGCCGAACGATGGAGCCGTTATCCTGATTCAAATCACCATTAACTTGATGTGCTACTTCGCTGCTGTTTCATTACCAGAACGGGAAGTGGCTCACGAGACTTCGGACCTTTGCGTGAACCGTCTCTTGTTGTTCTCCGTCTACACGTGTATGTGTCGCATCTGGCCGATCGATAATTTGGGGCACGACAATTTGATCTTGGCCACTGTGACGGGATTGTGTGCCTGGACGTTAGCGGTCCCTTGCGTCGTACATGGAACGGACAACGGGCGGAGCTGGGAGTCCTCTTCTTTGGTCCTGAGACGGTGAGTCGTCCTGGTCATCTTTAGTGGCGATGCAAGAGACCGTTCCGGCTGATGTTCTACACAGGTCTTCGCACTTCGGTCGGTGTATTCTGCTGGTCGCACCTCTACCCTTTGTCCATCTCGCGCTCGTAGCTTTGTTTCAACGACTGAACTTTGTGTCCTGATCAGGATGTCTAGGAAACCAAATTCTTAACGTATGTCATTTGTATTTCTTTCAATCATGGCCGCATCTTCCGTGCCTGTGCTACTGCTGCGCCGCTGGCATCGGCACCTCGAACATGTCATCAATACCATCCCGCCCGTTACCTTCCTCAACCTCCTCGCTCTCAATCTCCTCCTCGACCTCATCCTCATCCTCAAAGCCCGTCTCAAGTCCGCGAGCCCTTAGGCGCTCCTTCATCTCCTCTCTGCGCTCCTCCTGCCATCGCATTAGTGATGCGCTAGCATGCACGCGGAAACCGTAGATCCGCGGCTCGTAGCGGCGCTGTGTCTTTGTCGGCGCGAGAGCCGGGTACACCTGGAACAGGATGTTGTGGAAGCTGGTGCCGAAGTAGGCGCCGTCTATTGAGTTGTGTCGTGAGGATTTGGGGTTGTAGATGTCTTCGCAGCGCGCGCAGTAGAGCTTGACGTTGGAGACGCCGGCCACGTCGTGCTGGCCCATGGGCAGCAGGTGCTGGGACTCGCAGATCACGCGCGGGCATTTGCCGAAGACGCCTTGCTTGAACTTTTCCATCTGGTGGCGAGTTGTCAGTCTGCGTGTAAGAGGTTGCTGTATGTTATGGAAACTCACCATCTTTGCCAATCCTCTAGTTGTTACCACATATCGCGCGTGCACCAGTCCGTAGAGGTGGCGAGCGCTCTTCTCGATCTGCTCCCGCATGTCGTCGTCGACTTCCATATCGAACACGTCGGTCACGAGATCGAGGGCATATTGGTAGTACTGCACTTCTGTGTTCAGTCCAGTCAAGTTGAAGCGATCTGTGAGGTAGTCCTCATCGATTTCGCAGAAGTATTCATTTCCGCGAGCCGCTATGAACTGAGATCTGGTCAGCAGATGTTTTCACAAAATTTCGCCATCTTTACAACGTCTCATTAATGCTGATAGCAAGGCTGGTGGCAAGGCTGGATGGCTGAATCTGAGCTCGTGGTCCTTTGAATGCCATGATGCGCTCCCCATCTCATGACTTCACGTGGCTTGGAGCTTCAAATCGGAGCAACGCAAGGGTCGCAGTCAACTTCGAATCCCCCAAAACCAGTCACGGCTCAAACTGAAGCCTGATTCATTCGGCGCAGGCCCAGCTTTCCCCGTGACGCCCTTCGATAGCCTCATCCAGCAGCCAAATTCACCAAACGACCTCGCACAAATTCAGAATCTCCAGATTCACAAAAGTAGCACCCCAAAAGCACTCACCCAGTCCCTCCAGTAGCTCGTGTAATCGCTATCAGTGTCCGAAGCGAAATCGTCCATGGCCGCAAAGCTGTCGTCCCAACGCGTCTCAGAAAAAGTTCCCGGTTCTTCCAAGCTCCGAGCAGTCCAAGTGCGTCTAATAGAAAAATCGTCAGTCGTGGAGAGAATTTCCGAAAGAATGATATGTGTGTCGTGATTGATTTGTTGGGCGGGTGGTGTTTCTAGACTGTTTTGGTGGAAAGCTGGTAGTCAGAGGCCGCGAATCAGAAAGCGCTGCCAAGCCAAATGGAGTGCCTGAGGGAACAATGCCGGGGCTGGACTTGCGTTCTGGGCGACTTCACGGTTTGTAGCAACTAGCAATATGAAAGCCTCACTTCCTTCATGTCTTTTGCGACAAATTACAGCAACATAATGCGATCCGTGAAGTTACTTGCCCTGTCGATATATAGCTGTGTCGCATGATCTCGGCGTCAATCGTTCGATTGCAAAACTCAACGATCACGTGATGTACAGTGAAATCGGCATTCCATCTTGTGTCATCTAGTGTAAAAAGGACATGTGCATTGACAGGACAAGCCACTAGTAAGGAGTACTTGCGAGTGAACCATTTGGATGATGGACAATCTACATGTGTGTTTGGCATGGTTGACACGCACCTCACCCCTTGCTGCGTCGTTTGCGATTTCAAGCTTCGTAGGTTGATCTCCAGCACATCTACATCGAGCGCCAACGGCGCACGCACATGTGCCGACGATAAGCAGAAAATGTAGCACGTCTCTCCTCTCAATACCTCCGTATCTGAAATCGACCATCACGCTTGTTGTCAGTACTTGCCAGCGACATATGTTCTAGTGAGTCGAGACGGTAGGGTTAGTGCTTTGGGGTTGATGCTCACATGCGTGTCTCGAGGAACATAAGAAGTCAACTTCGTTCATCGTTATACGTATGTATGAGGCCGCTAGGAAGCACTGGCTAAGAAAAGGGGGTGGAATTCGTCA